>JAOXNH010000013.1:3668032-3683191 GCA_028566575.1 Bartramia longicauda
GCATCACTCCATCACCAGCCAGAGCAGCAAGAAGAGCAAGGGCAGCTCCAAGTCGGCCTCTTCCCACATCCCTATTGAGGCGCAAGAAGGTAACGGCTGTTCCTAGAGGGTCCCTTTCCAGCCCTGTATCCCTTGGGGGGGGTCTCTCATGTGACATCCTTCCAGCCCATTGGGACCGCTGGACCCGGGTGCCAGCTGAGCTCCCCTTCTGCAGGGTGGGTGCTGAGCGGGGTCATCTCACGACCTCCAAAATCAGTCTCTCTTGGGGTCTGGGCATGTCCCTGGGTGCTGAGGGAGGCCCCTGACTCCCAGTCCATCTTCCCATCCCTTCCATTAATTCCTGAGAGAGGATTTCCCCCCTGACGGGGCTGAGCATCCGTCCGCTGGGTGCTCTCACCCAACTTGTCCCCCCCCCGTGCCCACTCTCTGGCCGTTCCTCCGCAGACTGCTGCGTCCACTGCATCCTCTCCTGCCTCTTCTGCGAGTTCCTGACCCTCTGCAACATCGTGCTGGACTGTGCCACCTGCGGCTCCTGCACCTCCGAGGACTCCTGCATCTGCTGCTGCTGCTGCAACTCGGGCGAGTGCGCGGACTGCGACCTGCCCTGCGACATGGACTGCGGCATCATCGACGCCTGCTGCGAGTCGGCCGACTGCCTGGAGATCTGCATGGAGTGCTGCGGGCTCTGCTTCTCCTCCTGAGGGGCCGCACTCGGTTGGGGGGGGGACACCAGCAGTGAGTCCCCCCCCTCCTCCACAGGCTCTTGACCCGGCCAGTCCCTAAGGTGGGTGTGAAACGCCGAAGGACGGAGCCTGGTGAAGGAGGAGAGCGATATCCTCCCCCCCTTCCATTGCAAACTCATCCTCGGAGCCAGTGAGCCAGGCTCGGATCCCGCCTGGGGAAGGGTGAATCCGTAGGGCCGTGGGGGCTCTGGGGGTGGCCAGCGTCCCGTCACGCTCTACCTCTTCCCCGCACCGGGCCGGTTCACCGAGGACTGCGGGAGCCTCCTGCCACCTGAGCCGAGAGCAGGAGCGACCGCCCCGTGTCCCACAGAGCCCCATGGATGCCACCCCCGTGTCCCCTGTGTTGGGGACAGCCACTGCCACCAGCGGGGCTGCCCCAGGACAGTGCTGTGGTTTACAGAGGGGTGACATAGAGCATCCTTCCCCCCACCCCAGGACACCTCCAAGGCTGGGCGCAGTACGGAGCCTTGCTCCCTGCCGGGAGCCCACCGGGAGACGCCAAAGCCCCCCACCCTGTCCCTGTGCTGGGGGCCACATCCTGCCAGCCCCTTCCCCTCCTCGGTGCTGAGATCGGCAGCCAAGTGCAATACATGCAGCCTGTCCCCATCCCCATTTCACCAGTGGGGAGGAAGCTTTTCCTTCACTGGTCCCTGCAGCAGGATTGGAACTGGGGCCTAGGGCATCTGGGAAGAGCCCGGAGCCGTGCCAAGCTGTTCCCAACCCCGCGTGTGTCCTGGGGGGCGGTGGGACAGGGTGGTTTGAGTGGTGCCAAATGACCTCCAGCAGTTGTTGGCCCCATCCCACCACCCCGGGGACAGGGCTGGTGGCTGGGTGAGAGTGGGAAACGCGCCATCCAAGGGCTGGGGAGACGGGGAGGGAATTGTCACAGTATTTTATTATTATTATTATTTTTGGTCCCTTCCGTTTGTTACTGTAAATAAAGGTCTTTCTTCATTTCTGAGCGACGGCTGCCCCATCACATGCTCCACAGGGCGCTCCCAGGGGCCTCGCAGCCACACTGTGTCCTGTATCCCTCTGTCTGCACCCCTCTGTCCTGTTCCCAGGCACGGGGCGCAGAGGCTGCAGGGCTCCTTTGGCACTGGGGACATGGGACAGACAGCTCCGTGACAGCCCCAGGGTGCTCCAGCTTTGCTTCTTGTGCCGGGAGGGGAAATGGGAGAGAAATCCCTGTCCTTTGCTCTGGGGAGCAGGTCGGGGTCCGGGTGTGCCTGTCACTGGCTCCCTGCCCCGCCGTGGGACAAACCCTGGTCCTGTAGCAGCTCTGTCCCCTGCCCTGGGACCCACGAGCTGCTCCATCTGCCCCAAGGACATGAATTCCCTCAAGGAGAAAATAAATGACTCAAATTCCCGGCTGTGGCACTGGGGTGGGCACGGGCTGGCGTTGAGGCTGGGGGAGCTGGCAGCCCTCCCCAATCCGGGGGGGCCTGGGTGCTCCTGCTGCTGGCCATGGGGCCACCAACCATGCCATGCCATGCCATGCCGGGCTGTGCAGGTAAGAGACCACCACCACCACCCCCCAAATCTCCCTGGCCCCGGGGGGGGGGGCTCTGCCATCCTGGCCAGGCTGCTGCCTGGGCTGAAGTTGAACGAGGGAGGGAAAAATGCTTAAAAATCGAGGCCAAATGGGTCAGTTGGTCACGGCGACACAGGCTGGTTTGGGATCTGGGCTGCCTGCCCTCCGGCGCTGCCGCTCAGCCGTGAAACCTATTTTTAGTGGTGAGCTAAAGGCGGTCGGAGCCCGGCACAAGTGTGTGGAGGGGAAGAGGATGGTAGAGGCAGCCTTCCTCCACCCCACGCGTGGCGGGGAGGACTCCGGGTGGTGGATCGGGGCTTTTAGCCCTTATCCTGGCACAGCTTCTCGGGCTGAGACTCGGATTGGGGATCTGAGGGGGGGGATGCACATCATTGCCCACCCCAGGACGGACGGGAGCGGGGCCCCATCCGGCACTCGGTGGGAGCTTTTCCACGAGCTGTGGCTGAGGCTCTGCTCCAAACCCTTTGCATCCTTGGCAAGGAGGGACGGGAGGCGCTGGCCTTCCCCAGCCTGGCCTCACTTGTGGTGCTAATTAGGGAGGTTGGAGCTGGCAGGGCTGCTCTCCCTGCCAGCCGCAGTAACGAGCGCTGCCGGAGCTGCTTAATGGGGAACAGATTCCCCCAGTGCAGGAGGGCCCTGCGGGCTGGCCGTGCCGTGCATGCTTGTGTCCTGGAGTGGGAAGGGGGTGGCAAACCCCCCTAGGCACCCTCACCTTCTCCTCCCCTTTGCTCCAGCATGAAATGCCGTTTAAACGCTGCTCCCAAGGGACCAGGTCCCCCCCCCCAGCAGCTCTGTCCACCCACCATGGGCAAGGCAGAGCCAGGGAGGTGGGGAGCAGCGCCGGGCTCCTCGCGGAGCGTGATGTACTGCTGAGTGGATGTGATACTCACGCCTACGGATGTACTTCAGCGATGGCTGCCTTCAAAAAACAAAATAAAGGCAAATAAAATAGCAGTTGCTGGCACAGGGCTACCCAAAAACACCTCTCAGCCCCGCAGAGTGATGCTCTGCAAACCCACCCTCAGACAGGTCCCACCTTCTCCACTGGCTTTTCAGAGCTGGACGTTGGAAGGGACAAAGCTAGATTATTTTTTTTTCACCCCCTACCCCAAGCTTGAGGCACATTGGCTGCCCTGAGCAGTGCTGGCTGCTCTGCTCACGGCCTGGGCGCTCCTGAAAATCCCAGGGATGGTTCTGGGATGTGGGAATGAGGGACCAGAGCAGGGAACGAGCAACCCAAGTCTCTGGAAAGGGCTCAAAACCCGAAGTTCAAGCTGCCTTCTGGATGCAAGCTGCTGCTGGCCATCCACCTTGCAACCCACGGGGGAAGGCAAGAGTTAAACCCTCCTGCCTGGGAATTAATTAACAACAGATGTGCTCAGTTTTAACTAATTACTCTCCTGCCAGCACTTGGTTTTTACGGTTCCCTGGGAAGCCTCTCGGAGCTGGGAGCCACCACAGCAGGGATGCTGGCCCCGCAGGCTGGGCTGTGCTGGGCATCCAGGGCTCGCCTGTCCTCCCTTCCCTGCCCTCCTTCCCTGGCCCCTCACTCGGTGCCTCAAGTGAAGCAATTCAGTGAAATGGGCTAAAATCCATGAAATGGTCCAGTCGCCTAAAATAGCACTGCTCTGGTGCTGTTTTTAGAGCAGTTTTAGTGGCAGGGTCCCCCCAGGGGTGACGTCTGCCTCCCCGGGATGGGCAGTGCCCCATCCCAGCCGGTGCTGCTGGTCCGATACTCTCTTGCTGGTGATTTATTATGGATTGGGCCTTGGCTGTATTAATGATGGGAGCTCATTGTCTAATTGCCAATAGACTGCCAGGACCGCGTGTTCCCGGGGGTCCGTCTGTGCTGCCGGGCTCCCATGCTGAGCGTGTCTAGGGATGCAGCCAGGGTCTATCAAGATGTACAACACAAGGCTTGGAAACTATGCAGAAGCCGTGGCAGGCAGGTGAGAAAGCCTTCTGCTCCAGGGCTGGCTCACCCCATCACCCTGGGGTTCCCAGGCACCCTCTTTTCTCCGCCTGCCACGGGTGGCTGGAGGATGCTGTACGGGATGAGCCCCCACATCCCAGCAGCTCTGCTCCTTCGGGGGCTTTCAGCGGCCCGAGCTATTTCTGTCCACAATCAGGATCAATAAAGCAAGTGAGAGGATTTTTATTTTCCACTCCAAATACTTTCTTCATCCTGTTTCCTCCCAGTTCACACGGCGGACTGGGGCGCGCTCCAGCACGGAGGCCCATACAGCTTTCTCCTCCTCCTCCTCCTCCTCTCAGTCCTCAGCTCCTGCCCCAGCTCCTGCCCCAGCCCGATGCCACCCCGATGGTCCCTTCTAACCCACTGCAACCCAAAGGGGCAGGTTTTGCTGGGGAGGAGGGGGTGAGAGAAAGGCATTGCACATGTGCGTGCGTGCACACACACTCACACACACTCACACACGCAAGAAAACACTTTCAGAGCCAAAAGGGGAAAAAATAAAACTAGGTCTTTGGAAGACACAGCGGCTCATGTAATCCCAGGTTCTGCTGGGCTGCCTCCGCACAGCGCGGCGATGGGGGGACGGGCCGAGGGGAGACGACTGCAGTCTATTAAACTTCCTTTGAGAACCTGCCAGACTGACAACAGCTGGAAGGAATTAACATTTCAGGTCCACCAGCTCCTCTCCTCGCTTTCACCCTTCCCCAAAAACCAGCTTGAGGCCACAGGCCCAGCAGCATCACTTTTTCCCACTCCTTGGCGTCTGACAGTATCTGGTCCGAGCTGATTTCTTCTTTGATCCTGAACCTGCCAGAAGCGTGAGCATCTGCTGAACGAAAAATCCCAGTGCCTGCGCCGGCACAGGCATCCAGTTTGGATATCCCTTGTGTCTTAGAGGTTTGGGACCCAGATGGGGTGTCACAACGGTGCTGCGAGGTGGCTTCAAGCCGTGTTGCACCCTGCAGCCTCCTGCACAAGCCACAACACTGTAAAAAAAAGGGCAAAAAAATAGCCAGGCTGCCAACTGGTACCCCTCGGGGCAGCAGGGATGAGCAGGAATGCAGGAAACTCCATCAGCTGCCAGAGATCCCACGTTTGCTCTCATTTTGGGGTGGCCCCATGCTATGGGAGCATCAGAGCTGCTGGTCCCCTGCTTGTGGGGACCCACATCCCAGTGAATGGGTGCTGCCAGCCCCCCCCAGCCCCTTTGCTTGGAGCAGGGGGAGCTTGGCAGGAGCTGGGCTGGGGGGAGCAGGGTGGGATGGCTCCGTGCTGCTGTCGCCAGCAGAGATTACACAGAAAGTTATGGTGTCTCCAGGGAAGGGGGGGGGGGGGTGCAGAAGCTGTCTGAGCTCGGCCACAGCTGAAGCAGCTCAGAATTGGCAAAGGGTGGGGGGTTTTGCTGCCAAACGGCAATCTGCCTGAAAGCGCCGGCTCCTCCAGCCAGCCTCGGAGGCTGGGACCCAAGCGGAGACCATATATCCCCACGTTCTGCCTTGCTACCAAGTTGGAGAAGGAAAATGTAGAAACGCTCGTGTTAACCCTCTCCTGGGTGCCTGGGGAGGAGCGGAGCAGCCCTACGAGGCTCTCACCCAGAGCTGGGCAGAGAGGGGGCTCTGCCCCCAAAGAAATGCTGCGACCCTGAGGGACACAACAAGGGACAGAGGCAGGATGGACAGGACAGCTGGCCCTGGGGCCATATACACATATATACTCATAGGCACATATATCCAGGGACCACCACGCAATTTAACACAACCATTCCTGCCCAAAGGCAGAGAAATGAGGTTGAAGCCCAGCTGGAGGAGAGCTGGACCCACACATGGACCATGCCTCACCCTGGTGGGTTTTTTCCCTTGCCCGAGCCCATCCTGGAGCTCAGCATCACCACGGGCTCAAGCAGCATCCCAGTGCCAGGGCTCAGGGCAGAGCCAGGGGCTGGAAGGAGCAGGTCCATTGGGTTGTGCAAGGAGTAGATGAATTTTTCCAGCATTGGGGAGGTCAGGAAAACAAGTGGGAGAAACAAGCGCTTCAGAGGGGCTGATGTGGGCTCGGTGTGTGGGCCGGCCACCCCGGGAAGGCAGGGCAGCCCTGGGGGCTTGGGCACGCCTGGGCTGGGGCATGGGAAGGCCAGATCCTGTCCCAGCATCACCATTACCAGGGCTAATTACATATACTGGGCTATGAGCCCCCCACTGGGTGCTGGGTACTCTGTGCACGCAGAGCAGAGGCCTGAACCAGAAAACATCACTAATAAAATAGAGTGACTTTACTTTTTGTTATTAGTTTCCTACACCTTCAACATCTTAATGTACACATGGTCCTGCCAACCAAAAGAGGGGACTCCATCCCTCATGTCCCATCCAAGGAGCTGATACGAACCCCATCAGCTCAAGCAGCTCTTTTTTTTTCCCCTGCTAACAAAAGCTGCAGCCATTGCAGGAGTGGCTTTCGAGTGTCACTTTGTGCCTCTTGGCCATGTGATGCCAAGGGCTGGTGCATGATGCTGAGGGCTGGTGCATGATGCCAAGGGCTAGTGGATGATGCCAAGGGCTAGTGCATGATGCTGAGGGCTGGTGCATGATGCCAAGGGCTAGTGCATGATGCCAAGGGCTAGTGGATGATGCTGAGGGCTAGTGGATGGTGCTGAGGTCCCAAGCCACCCGGCCAGCACAAGGATACCTGCCTTGCAGAGCAAGCAGAGCCTTTTCCGCGCGGCTCGTCAGGAAGAGGTGCCTCATAAACCCAAATAGTGATTTCCTGCTGCAGTCGGTGGGAGTTGTTTTCTTTAAATAAAAAAAAACCCAGCTGAAACTGGAGAGGAGATGGAGTTAGCTTAAATATCTGGGAGCTGGGGAGTTTGCTGTGTGTGAGACAGCGCCAGCAGCCAACACACACACACACACACACGCACACATATGTGCACAGCCCCGCCAGGGATGCCAACATTTGAAAGCCATTAACAGGAGTATTTTGGGAGGAAAATTCGGCCCTACCTTTAACCCCACACAGAAAGGCACTGAAGGGCCCCGGTGAGTTATAGAGTGAAAGAAGTGGCACCATTTTTCTTTTAAGACCAAAGCGCTCGTCGCTGCCGAGGAGGGAAAGTTGGCACCAGTTGCACACACGTGCGTGACAGGGCAAACAGCCACTCACCTCCCAGGCATTAATTCACCCCTATTTACATGCCGGGCCCCGTATGGGTTCCTGCTCACACCCACCCTGCTTCCCCTGCCTGCACAGAGGCGGTGGTGGCATGTGGAGGTGACCTGAGCCCTCCTGTTTCCTTTCTATATATGTGTGTGTGTGTGAGACAGACCCTACTGTGTGTTATATAGTCTGTCTGACTGTATATATACACACACATACTCATATATATACACACATACTCATATATATACATAAATACTCATATATATACATATATACTCATATATATACATATATACTCACATATACATGCATATATATAGAAACACATACCTACATTTATATATAAATGCACATATACATATTTCTATCCATTAATTTGTCTGTATATATATTTTTCTATACCAGCCCCAGCCCTATCCGCGTTATCTTGTTGTTGCAGGCTCCGTCCCCAGAGCGGGCTCTGCCTTTCGTTTGCCCCTGGGTGGGTTTCCCCTCGGTGCTGGGATGCCCTGGGTTGGGGCTGGGTTTCCCGTGGAAAACTGAACCTCCTGCCCGGTTGCCAGGGCTCAGCAGCTCCCCCCACCTCAGCAATCCGGGAGCCATCCCCCCGCGCTGCCATTTGGTGTTAATTATTTGCTGGCTCTGCTGATGCTTGGAGGGCTGCTGGTGGCTCCCAGCAGGTCCAAGCTCCGTTTCCACCCAAGCCCCATTGATTTCCAAGCTCGTTAGTGCCCGAGCCCGTTCCACGGTGATGGGGCAATGAAGGATTTCTTTATTTAAGGCTCTAAGTGTGCTGAGTCCTCAGCATCGCTGGGTATCCAGGCCTTAAAGTCTCCGCTTGGATACCCCTGCTGCAAAGGGGAGATAGGCATCTAACGTGTCTGGCTTGGTTATTCGAATGGTTTGGGTTGGAAAGGACCTGAAAGATCATCTTATTTTGCTCAGGGATTTTGGCAGCAGGGAAGGAGATCTCATAACATAACGCCGCGCTCGGGATCCGCAGGCTCAGCCGTGCTGGCCGTCACCCCGCTAACCCCACGCCTCGCCTGCGCTGCCTTCCAGCCACCTTTTATCTCCTTGCAATAAAGCGAATCCCGAGGGATTTCGCAGCCTTTCTGGTTGCTCTCAGCCTCCTCCCGGGCCTCCCGCTCCAGCCAGGGAGCTGCTCTCCCCTCGCCGCACGTCAGCCGGGCAGCGAAGCTGCAGAAATGGCTTCCAGATGTCGTAAGCAACCGGCTCCCTCCTGCAGCCCGGAGGAGCTGGGACGGGAGAGCCCTGGGCATATTTCCTCCAGTCCCTCCGGAGCCCCAAAACATCCTTTGCATCCAAAAGCTGCCCCTTGCATCCAGCTCGGCCGCTCTTGGCAATGGCAGTTTGGCTTTTTGTCGCCGGAGCGCAACCCTTTCCCGCACACACTGGTGCCTTTCGACTCCAGATTGCCCAAGGTGTGAAGTTCTTTGGATGCTCCCACCTGGCTAATCCAAAATTGCAGAGATTTAAGGCAATTTTATTGGCATGATGCTGCCCTCTAGTGAGGGGATGACCAGCCATCCCAGTCACACTCGCACTGGGACCAGTTGCCGGCCGGCGGTCAGCCCTCGAGCCTCTGGTTTGTTCCTCGAGTGGAAAATCAAGGCACAAGCATCCCATTTTTTTATTGCAGAAGTGCTCAGAATCTGCCGGTTTTGGTGACATCCAAAGACACCCATTGCGCTGGCAAGGATTTTACACAACTTGGTCTGAAGCAGTTTCCAGCCTAAGGGCACCGAGCCAAAAAAGAAACCATTGTAAGAGAGATTAAAAGAGACGTCGGAGGCTGCGCTGGCAGCCAAAGGTGCTGGCTGGTTCCCACCATCCCAGGGAAATCCGCCCTGTCTCAGCTGCTGCAGTGACACCCCACCAAACAGGGGGGGTCCCTGGGGTGGTTTGCTTTGAGGTGGATTTTGCTGCAGAGCCCAGGGGTGCTGGGGACCATCCAGGTGCTCAGTATTAGCAGGAGGTGATGGAGATGGAAGAAGAATTGTCCCAAGCAGTGAATCACCTGGGAAGGGGCAGTGGTGGGGACACACCTGCACAGGGGCTGAGGGATAAAAGGCTCTTGGAAAGGTGGTGCTCCCCTTATTTGGACTTCCTTTGCTGGGACCAGTGGGACAGGCTCTGTGGTGAGCAGCCAAGGTAAGGATGTGCTCTTCTTCCTCCAGTAGAACACAGAGGAAACCAACTGGAATAAGCCCGGGAAGGTGGAAAAGCAGGTGAGTGTCCCACCGTGGGCAGGGAACAGAAACTTTTCATCAACCCCAGAAAGCAGATAATTCCTAGGCTGTGACAGGGAATTAGGCAATCATGGTACTTGCTCTGCTCTTTGGCAAATCCCTTCTGCTTTTAGCCCAGATGAGCCAGGAGGGGCTGGGGCCAACGCTGGCCAGGGGTGGCAAATGTGGAGAGTTGAGCTGGAGCCTTCTGTCTGCACACACATTCCAGAAATCCTGAGGCTCTGGGGAAAAGGGAGGAATAACCACAAGAAATTGGGTGTTGGTTGGTACCAGCCTCGAGGACTTCTCCTCCCTACAGAAGAGCGTGGAGGTGCGGAGTAATGAATAAAAGTAGTAAGATGGAAGAAGAAAAAAAAATATCTATCAGGTTCTTCTTTTGCCTGTATCCCCAAGTATAAAAGAAAAAGCCCTGTCCCTTTGTCCCCTCACTTGCCCTCTACAGATGCACATGCAAAATCTAATTAAAATTTAGCAGAAGAGGGAAAAAAAAATGACACAGGGTTTTTAGCTTTAAAAAAAAGAGAGAGAGAAAGAAAGAAGATCCTTAACAAAGGCCATAATATTAACAGGGCTGATTCGTCAGCCGCTACCTGATAATATAGAGTTGAGCGAGCTTTATTAACGTTGGAAGCCTTGGCTCTTTGTTAATTACGGGCTTTGCTAATGATTTGGAATATTGGCCGGTTCTGGGGGATGTTGATGAATAGAGACCTCGCCAAGATTTATTCCTAATTATCTCATTTGTCTCCCTCCATTACTTTTTATGGCTGAAATTTATGGAGCTATTACCAGGGACCTCGCCACGGCTCTGAGATGATTTGGGAGAAGAGAGATGTTTAATAATAATAACAATAATAATAATAATAAAAAGCTAGATTAATAGGAAACCGATTACGTGGCAGCTGGCAGTGGGGGCTGTTCCTGGGTGACCCCTGGGGTCCTGCAGGAGCGTGGTCCCCGCTGCTCCCCTCCAGCCTCTGTGTCCCAGGGAGGGAGCAGTGGCCTTGCCCAGCAGTCGAGGGACATCTGGAGATGCTGAAAGAGCCGATGGGAAATTCCTCCTGGCACCTGTAAGAGCTGGGAAACTCCTTTCGGAGGAGAAGGCAGAAATCCAGCAGGTTTTTCATGTGTGGCTTGTCCCTGCAGCCATCCCCATCACAGTCCCCTCCCTCATCCCCCCCAGATGATGCTCCTGAGCCACTGTGGTTGCACCCTGATGCTCTAGTTCCTGAGCTGACCTTAGTGACAAACCCCAAAAGCACCCCAGGAACATTCATCTAATACTGGGGTGCTTCCATTTCCCCTACTCATCCCACCAAAACAACTTAATGCTGTAGATCTGATACCTTGGGCCATTCCTAACTGGGGTTTGCCATGTCCTCCTGGTGGCTGGTGGTGGCCACGGCAATAACGAGTCACCTCTGCCACCACCAGTAAAGCCAAGGGGCTTCCCAGCAAACCAACTCTCTCTTCCCACCCCATCCTGGGGCCAGAGCCAACAGCCAGCCCACCACCCTTTAATTATCATGCAAAGCAATTATTTTTCTCAGCTGCGCTGGGGACTAATTCTTCCCCCAAAGTCTCCCAGTAAACATTTTCCCAGTACTATCGAATTTGCCACACAAAGGAGATCTGGGGCTGCAGCTTATCTCGGTGGAGTATTATTCCCCTATCTTCCAGCATGTAAACCTACTCTCGTCCCGATAAGAGGCCTCACACAAAAGATCAAAGGCAGCAAAACTCTTACCGAGAGGAGGGTTTTCTTTTTTTTTTTTTCCTTTTTCTTTTTTTAGTGTTATTATAAATTTGCAGATCCAGAAGAAGCTGCATTCCCGCCCAGTAATGCAGATTAAAATAATTACCCTCAGCTGGTTTCATTAGCCAAGAGGAAAAAAAAGGAAGTATTAGCATTAACAATCCAGGGAACCCCAAATTACAGCATCCCTTCCCTGTGTGGATGTCTCCTGCATCAGGGCTGGGGACAGGAATGTCCTAGCAGCCCGTCCCAGGCACAAGCACAGCCACCACACACCCAGATTTTGGGAGGGGAGGGGGAATTTCCCACTGAGAAACTGTGTCCAAGCAGGATTTTCTAGATTTATTTGGGATTTGAGGCTCTTCACAAGGTCCCTGGGGGCTGCAGGCGCGTGTCCCTGGCACAGGCATCCGTTGCTGTGGGGACATGGGTGGTTTGCTGGGGGCACCCTGTACCCACACAGCAGGACCCCTCGTGTGTCCCCCCCCAGCCACTAACCCCCCTTTCCAGAGAGGGCTGCTCCTGCTGCAACTCCCTTTGTCAACCTGAGCCACATCAAACAGCTCCTGTGAAAAATATAACAGGGAAAAGAGGAAAGCAAATATTGCAATTATTGAAGCAAAACACATCAGTGCTGCCTTTTATTTTGTTTTTTAAATAAAGTGGTTTTCCTCCAGGCATTGAAAGGAGAAAGGGCCATAAAGTTCACCCTGCTGCTTGGTAGCCAACAGAAGTGGCACAAGATGCTTTGGCTAAAGAAAGCGTTCTGGGGGATCCAGGGTGCTCTCCCCAAAGCCCAGGTTTTGTTTTCTCCCTCCCTCCTAATTTTGGCTGCCAAAGAGAAAACGGACGTGCCAGTGTGTGGCCACCTCTGCCCCATGGCACGTCCCTGCCAGCCCCACGCCACATCCCTGCCAGCCCCATCTCCAGCAGCTCACGGATGCTCTGAGCCCCTTCACGCTTTCTGGGTGCTGCAAAAGGGACTTTACACCCATTTTTCTCCCCCTTTCTTTTTCACTCAGAGGAAGGTTGGTACAAATGAAAACCGGGGCTCCCTGCAAGCTAAGGGAGCTCTTTCCTCCTCGGGATCAGGAGGAAGATGAGGAGCAATTCCCATGACTACTTCTGGTTAGAAATTCCAGGGCGATGCTCGGAGAGGACAGGGGTGGTGATGGATGGGATGGAATACAGGGCATCCAGCCCTCCTGTCCCAGTACAGCCCTGGGGATTTCCACTTAAACCCACACTCCCAGGATCCCGGGGACCCCAACAAGCCCCCAGGGACCAAGATAATGCTCGGATCCCTCATTTTGTCCCCCAAAGCCAGGCTCTGCCCACGGCAACGCCAGCTGGTACCAGCTGAGGATCGGGCTCCAAGCGCAGGAGCGAGAGCACCCCCTTCCCACCCAAACCGCAGCCCGTCAACACAGATGGCAAAATCTAAATGTTATGATAAGGTATTTCTCCCAAATTTCCATCTTAATAGAATTACGAGCCTGTAATTACCCTACAAGCCTGAAAACCTGCCGGAATCCCAATTAGGAATCTGAGGACATAATTGGCCCCTAATTAGAAAGATTTGTCAAATGTGAACAATTTTCTCACCTCTTCATTTTTTTTTTTTTCCTTTTCTTTTCCTCCTCTTATCCCACTGGTGAAAATATGGATATTTTCTTTTCCCCTCCGCCTCTTTCCCCATAAACAGGGGGCTGCAACTTCCCAGCTGCACCACGCTCTGCATCCCACTCCTTTGGGCTCTTGGGAAAGACCAACTCCGCAGCAGCTGTTAAGTCTTTTTTTTTGTATTTCCTGTAAAACTGCACTATTTAAAAAATAAAATAAATTAAAAAGAGAGAAGGAGCAGCCTTGGGGTTTAACTTTGCTCCAGCTGCAAGGATGGGCTGGCTAAGGTGGTGAGGCTCTGCTGGAGCAGCTTTCGGAGCTGGGAGATGGTGGTGATGCTGGGCGCTGCATGCCATGGTACAGGGCATCACCCTGTCCCCAGTGGGATGGGAGGAATTTGGGGAGCAGGCATTGTCACTGGGCTGGTCCATAGCGGGGTGCAGGGGTCGGGATGCAGCAGCCCTGGTCCCACATAGGAGCAGCACGGCCAGATCCAGAAGAATTCTTCTACCAAAAGCAAGTTTAAACATGTTTTTAATTTAATTATGGTGCCAAGCTAACACTGGCACAGACCCCCACTGACCCACAAGCCCTGAGCCCTGTGATGCCCGACAGAGACCTGAGGTATAAAAAATCCACCCCAGGAGCGAAACCACAACGATTCCCACGAGGTTGTGGCCAGGACAGTGCATGCAGCCACCATGGCAACCCCATTTTGGGGAGGATGGACCCTTGTCCCTGCAAAGCAAGTGGCCGGGCTAAACCCTGAGGGGGCTTTGGGCTGAGAAGGACCCATTTAAGGGAAAGCTTTGCTGCCCTGGCAATGAGATGCCCCTGTTACCTGCTGTCTGGCAGGAGGGATGGAGCGAGGCAGGAAAACCTGAAAAACCAAAGGAATAAAGGGAGTGAGTGGAGAGACTCAGCAGAAAGGGAAAAAACACCTCTTTGGGGAACGTTAGGCACATGGCCATGGGGCAGAGGGTCACACAACCCAGCACAGAACCGAGGGTCTGCATCACCCATCCTGTGGGACCCCACAGTGGGGTGGGAGCACGCCAGGGGCTGGGAGGACCTGGGACCATGGTGGGGACAACAGACTGGTCTGTTGGCACAGGGGGTCACAGCACCCTCGGCAGTTGCCCAGTGCCACAGTGGCTTGTCCTGGATGGAGCTGCAGGAAAGGGGCTGGTGGGGGAGCTTCACAGCTCCAGGAGGAGGGTTGTGTTGCGTCACTAACACATCATCCATCGTCAACGAACCCCAAGGAGCACTCCCCACTCAATGCCCACAGCACCTCTCACCCCATGGCTGTGCCTGCACCCTTATCCCTGTCCCCCTGCCCAAACCCCCAGCTGGAGCCACACACCATCCCAGTGCCCTGTACTGGGAGCACAACTGCCCCCCTCCCAGGCCAGGTTTCACAGCCTCTTTCCCTCCTCCTTCTCCTCCTCCTCCTTCTTCTTCTTCCTCCTCCCACCAGAGGCTCTTTAGTTAAAAGCGACAACAGGAGGGGAGGGATGGGGGGGGATAGGGGGAAGCCTGGTTTTCCTAATTAACAATTAGCACAGAGTGTGCTGCTAATTATGTGGTTCCATGTAATTAAGAAGCTAATTAGTGCGGTGTCAATTAAGATTTAATTAGTACCCTTGTCAAAAATACTTGAAAGCGCAGTTTATATGCGAGTACTTCAATATTTCAATGGTCATGATCTCCCCGACGCGGGGAGCGCCCGCTCGCCAGCCCTCGCCGGAGCCTGCTAACAGCTCTCCCGGCTTTATTGATATTGTCCTTTAAACGCTGCCGCCTGTATTCCTGTAACAGACACTTGTATTGATTCTGCAGGCGCTGGTGACGCGGCAGAGCTTTGATTCCCACCGGGACGGGGCTCGCATCAGCCACCGGCATCCCCAGGGCTGAGCTGGGTGAAGCCTCCCTTGCCCGGGCCACTCCATCAGTTGGAGAAGGGGAGATTTAGATTGGATATTAGGAAAAAATTCTTTCCCGTGAGGGTGGTGGAACACTGGGACAGGTTGCCCAGGGAGGTGGTTGAGGCCCCTTCCCTTGAGATATTCAAGGTGAAG
>JAOXNH010000013.1:3731470-3744985 GCA_028566575.1 Bartramia longicauda
ATTGTCCTGTAGAGATATCCCCGTGGGTCATCGGCCAACAGAGAGGGAAAGATACCTGTCTCTCCATGCATGTTTCTCTTTTTCATTTCATTTTTAAACCCATTGCAGTGAGATTAACCAACTGAAGACAGCAGCCATTGCTCCAGCTAGAATAAATAAGGGCATAGACATTATTCCTTCAGGGAAAGGAGACCTGGAAAACAAAAGGTTTCAAGAAGTCCAGCTTGAGTTGCGCAAGGACAACTGAAGGCCCAGCCTTCCATTTTAAATGAAGTTCACTTTGAAACGTGGCAGTTGTCCCTCTGCACCACACACAAAAGACAGGACCACGGGCCAATCATCATATTCTGTTTATTTTTATACATTCGTAGTGCACATTAACGTAAGACACGAGCGCTCCTCAGGTCACAGAGCACTGCTGTTGTTCTTCACCTGGAAGGTTTACACCCGGATGAGATATAAAGAGGGACCGAATGGATATCCAGAGAAATAACCTGAAGAAGCAATTACACAGCAAGATCAACCCCTCTGGTCAAAGAGCAACTGAATCCCCGGTGGCCAAAGCCCCGAAGCACCTTTGTTTTTTCTGCCACATCAGAAATGTTCAGTATCAAAGACACCAGTACGAGTAACGACGAGGAGAATCGCACAGGAGGAGATAACACAGATGCATCTGGGCCTTTCAACTGGAAAATCACAGTCACTTACGGAAGAAAACCAAATTAGATCCTTTCTTCACAATTAGCCCTTTCCATACCCCGGCCTGTAATCACCGACTTCAAAGCTCTCAGCATTTCCACTAACGTGTTCACCTCTGGTCCTGCTCAGGAACAGGAATCCAAACCTGTTCTGCTGCCTGTGAGAGGCATTTCAAGATGAGCCAAGTTTGGGGGAAAGACAAACTTCCCAGAAAGACCGACGGCAGCCCTCCCAGCAGCTGAATTTAGGCAACGCGTTCATTAAGGATCGCTCCTTAAATGATACTTCACAGTCAAGACACCACCCGAGAGGGCTGAGCAGGAGGGATGGAGGAAAGACTTTGGGAGAAAATGGCTGAGAGAAGAGACAGCTGTAACAAGAAGCCCTGCTTTGGTTTTCCTCCCAGTAAACAGCATGGCTTAGGTAATAAAAATAACAATACTTCAGTAGCAACCAACACATTCCAGTCTCTTTGCAGAAATATTGATCCCTTAATCCTCACAATCCAGGCTCTCCTTTGCCACCTCTCCCTGTAAGGCAGGTACAACTCACGGATACTCAGACCCCCTTCCCCAGGGGGGAAAAGCAGGCACATAAAATGGGTCAAAACTAAAAACAAATCAAAAAAAACCCTCCCCTGATGAAAGACAAGCGAGCGCCGGGAGAAGCTGTGTTCCTACCACCAGGTTCTTAGGAAAGGGAAGGGTAAATGATCTATTTATGCATTCACCAGGGAAGAACTACCAGGGGAAGAAGTGGGATTGATTAACTCAAAACTCAAACAAGAACCACTTAAAAAGGTGAAGACAGTCAAATTCTCTCCGCGTTAGCGCCCCGCCGCTCACCAAGCTCATCCCTTCGGCTCCAGCCTCGCAAGGAGAGGAAGAAAACCAGCGGAGACACAAGTTGGTCCCCAGCAGGAGTGACACAAACCCAATCCACGGCAAAATCCATCAACCCACGGCTCAGCTCACGCTGCCACGTGCCATAAGGATACAAAATACTTCAAAGAGGGAATTCTCAACCGAAAGAAAACCATAACGAGGAAAGACTCCAAGAAACTTTCAGTAGGGACCCCTCCCACCCGTCACCCAAACTGAAGAACTGAAGGAACCAGAGAATGGGAACTCGGATGTCATCTTTCAACCCAATTATTGGTTTCTCTTCTGAAACCATTTCGAGCGTGGCCGCTAGAGGAAGCTGCGACACCGGTGAGCACCGCTCGGCCCCAAACACCGGGAGGAATCCAAAATAGTGACATTCCTGCTCCCGGTGCCCCAAGAACCACCACCTCAGTGTCCAAACACGACTACAGTCTTCCCTTGTGCTTCCACACCACCTGAAAAATTGAATATTAAGAAGTTCTCAAAGGGCCCTGGCTACTTAACGCAGATGTTGATTTTGCCAAGTTTTCCAGAAAAGCAAAAAAAGCGAGAAAATCACTGGGACGTGACCCCAGATGCACATCCTGAAAGCCCTAAATGACAACTGGTTTCCTGGCTGCCTGCACGGCGCTTCCCATTTAACAGCTTCCACGTTAAACAAACCCACTGCAAACAATGAGCTGTGACCGGCTTTTCATTCCCAAAGCTTTCCAGGGAGCCTGAGATACCCGCCGAGGGAAACCTGCTGAGCCAGCAGCGCTGGTCCACGGCCCACGGCCACCAGCGGGGACACAACGGGATGAAAAGCAGGGGACGGTGAAGCAAAGCACCCACCAGATCGTGGTGCACCCAAAGCCAGCACCAG
The DNA here is from genome assembly GCA_028566575.1 of Bartramia longicauda. Lineage (NCBI taxonomy): Eukaryota > Metazoa > Chordata > Aves > Charadriiformes > Scolopacidae > Bartramia > Bartramia longicauda. Next base: position 3,733,919 of record JAOXNH010000013.1, read on the forward strand.
CACTACGTTTTCTCATCTTTAAGGTCAAGGAAATCCTTTTTTCTCCGCTATAAATGGGTAGGGAATGCTGTTGGGGAGCAGCAATAACATCCCTGCCACGTGCACACACAGCGATGTCCTTGTCACTGCTGCTTTCGGCGCCTTTGGGAGGTAGGGGAGCATCAGATTGGCCAAAAAGGGAGGTCCAAGTTGGACAACCCAGTTTGGCTGGAGGACACGAAAAAGTCAGCAGTTCAAAAGGTCAAAGGCAGCTTTCCCAAAGCAAAGCTAATTTTGAGGGATCGCAGCAGGGGATCGCTGGGAGCCCAGCCTTTCCGAGGAACCACCACCAGCGGTGATGCTTTCCCTGCTCCCTGGAGCTCACAAACATCTGCAGACCCTCACACCGGCCTCATCCCACCCGGTGGAGACGCACAACCAGGCTGGTGGCCACGGGGAGCACCCAAGAAGCAGCCCCAAGACACAACGGCATCTTCCCTTGCTTTTAACCAACCCTCAAACCTTCCGTGCGGGTGTGAGAGGGCCCTGATGTCTTCCTCCATGGAAACGGAACACATTGCATCCTTTTTTTCCCTTTCTAGGGGAAAAAGGGGGATAAGTATTTTGCATTTCTCAGGCAGCAGAAGGGCAGGTTCACACAGAGGTTCCCAGAGCCCTGCCCTGCGCTGCCACGTGGGATTTGCCAGTGCTGTCCCAGAGGGTGACACTTAGAGCTTAAAAACTCTTTATTTAAATAGTTTATTATTTAAAGCTTAACTCAGTTAACTTTTCTGTATATATATATATAAAAACAATTTCTTTTCTCACTTTCCTAAATGAAAGCCAGATTGGGGGGGATACATTACTTGTCTATTTATTTTTTTCCCTTCAAATAAAGTCATTTGGTATACATTATAAAAATATATTACTTAGGTTTCCTTCCAGTTATACATCACACCAGAGCTGGGGTGGAGAAAAGAATGGAAGACAAGCACGAGGACTTCCAAAAAAAGTAAAAAAAAAAGAAAAAAAAAAAGGAAAAACCAGTGAATTTAAGCACGTGGTGCACTTTGAATTTATAGTGCAACAGCAGGCAAAGAAATCCACGTTCCGTCGACACGAGCGTGGTGTTACTCATGCTTTTAGCACTTTTTCCAAACTGTTTGGCACATCTCCTTGCTCCCAAAGGGGTCACACATTTCAGTATGAGGTTACAGCACCAAACCCAAAAAGGCTGAACTTCAAAAATCTGGGAATGAAGTTTCTGGAGCTCAGCAGCAGGGGGCAGCTGGACGATGGGGTTCTCTCCTCTTTCCAGCTGGGGTCTCACCGACTTGGACATCGCAAGCAGCGGGGACAAGAAGAAGACATCAGGGTTTGGCCACGTTTCTGCTGGCAGCGGGACACCTCGCAGAGCACTGGATCTCTCAACTCCTGTCCCACGGAGGGAGATGAAGAATAGAGAGCAGAAAGGTGGGATTCCAGAGTAACCCAGAGCACTTCTTCATTGAAACGGCTTCTAACAGCAAAGAGTAATCCAGGGAGGGATAAAGCTGCAGCGGGTCACCATGCGGAGGGGAGTGGTGGAACATCCTGGAAGGGGAGAGGAGCAGAGACCCTCCGTGGGACCTCACACAGAGGCCCAACAGCTCAGCTTCGACTCAGCGCCGGTATCAAGAGAAAAAATCCACATCAAAGGCCACAAATTTACCCCAGCGCCGAAATTTAGCCCTTCCAAGTCCGTAGTTGTAGGAAACAAACTGCACATTCACTCCGAACACTGATCAAATATTTCTCATGGATCCAGCCAGGCACGTGGGTGTAGGCAACGGCTTTGATACGACTCCAAGCTCGGCTCTGCTCCCACTCCCACGCCTCCCGTCCCATTTCCCACCCACCCTCTGACAGTCAGTCCCGGTTAAAAACATTTTGGATTCTCCTTTCCCCAACTAAAAACCCATCAACTTCTTCCAAGATCCGTCCCCCAGCCCGGAGGGGTGAGCCACAGCCAGTACACGTTTCATAGCGGCACCGCTTTTGGCAATTACCACTGGGATGCAAAAAAATAAAACCCAAACCCATTTAATAAATAAATAAGTAAACAAATAAATAAATCAAGAGCACTTCTGAGCAGCCACCAAAAAAAAGAACCCTTAAAAATCAAAACAGGACAGGGTACAACTGACGTTTTCTATATCAAGCCCCAAATCTCTCTCGCAGTTGCGGTCTTCCCCTCCTCTTTTAAAGCGGGGTCTCTTGAGGAAGTCAGGTTTATGTGATCACAGTGCCCGTGCCCACGGCTCTTTGTCCTCCTCTAGCAATTTCTAGAGTTTCACTGAATTTTTAGAGTTGGAAGGGACCATAGAGATCATCCAGTCCAACTCCCCTGCCAAAGCAGGATTGCCCAGAGCATTTCACTCAGGGCTGCATCCAGGCAGGGCTTAATTTAAATCTAAATCGAGAAAGGGAGAGAAGTATAAAAAGCCTCAAGGAGCTCCGAGAAGATAAGAGAAAGGAATGAGTTGAGGGGGAAAAGACCGCAGCATCAGTTCCTAAATCATCAAGGACCAGTGAAACCCCAAGGCAAAACCCAGCTTCGGAGAGGCCTGGCTGCAGGGCTTGCCTGGAGTTGCAAGGCATGAAATCCGTGGGAATGGGCTTGGTTTGGAGCTCCTAAAGCAACTTACTTTTGGAAACAGGCCTGTACCATGCTACTGCCTTGCCTCTGCAGCCAGGCTGCTGGCACCGCTCACGGAGCCGCCAGGATTTGAGGCTGTATCCAGTGCCGGTGCTCTCGCTGGCACCTTCTGCCCCTTTCGCCAGAAATTTCACCTTCAAACAGCATCAAACAACCCAAATGGCTTTAAGAAACGACCTACACGGGAGAGACGGAGAGGGAAAGACAGACAGACAGACAGAGTAGCCTTAACATCAGCTGTAGGAGCCATCCCATGACACCAGGTAATGGGGTTAAACAGGGAAGCAGAAGGCAAATGGAAGTCACACCGGGCAACAGACTGAAGGGCAGGTACCGAAGCCACGACACAGCGCTTGCACTTGGCGTTCCCCCTCACAGAGGCAGGTCAGTGCTGTTATGTCGAGTTTTCCGGGAAGTCCCATCATCCCTGGGCAGGGCCCTTTGCAAACTGGACATGGCTGCTGTCTTTTTTAGGTCAATGACCGCGTAGGAGTCCGTCCGGCGGGCTTCATGGGTGGCAGGAGTTGGCACACGGGGGACCGGCGGGTTCTGATGTCCCTTGCACGGTTCAGCCTCCAGCTCCACCTGGATGTAGTTGAGCTGCCGCGGCTGCTCCGGGCAGGGCCGAGGGAAGTCGAAGCTGAAGACGTTGGGCATGCAGGGACGACGAGGCTTTGGCAGGAAACCGCTGCGTCGCTGGCTGCCGCCCCCGTGCAGCGCCGTGTTCTCCGAGTTCATGTAGTTCTGCAGGGGATCTTCTTCTCCAGCCTCGGAGTAACTGTTGGGGGAAGGCGTCAATGCGTCCCCGGCGCCCGTGTCCTCCTCGCCGTGCCAGAGGGGCTGGCATTCCCACACCGGGGGCAGCGACGGCAAGTTCTCGTAGTGCAGCAACGCCGTTCTGCGATGGGAGCAGCCGGCTGAGCCCGCGTCCTCCCGGGGGAGTTTCAAGCGCCCGCCTCGGCAGAGAGAGGAGGTGCTGGGGGGCAACAAGCCGTTGACGTTCTCGTAGACGCACTGGGGTGAAGGACATTCCTCCTCACACTCGTTGTTGTTGTTGTTGGGGGGGCAGAAGTGCGTCCTGCACTCCCGCTGGTGCCGACAGACGCGTCTGTAGTTGGAGGTGGGACCTAACACGAACTTAACCTCCCCCGGCTGCAGAAAAACCCGGGGATTGCGGTCTTCCAGGGAGCAGCTGTGGTTCCTATGGGGGAAAGGAGGGTGGACTTCAGGCAAGGAGTGCATACAGTGTCGGCCCCTCAGCTCCTGATCGCCGTTGGCCGTGTTGACGTAGGTGTGCGACTGCAAGGAGAGAAGCAGAGGGACAGTGAAAGGAGAAGAGACCAGAGCAAAGCAGCTGCCAACAGCCGAGAAACCAAGAGGAACAGGGAATTTTTCAGCGGCCGATCAAGCAGGAGGCGATGAAAAAAGTACAGAAGTCGAGAAGATTTTGGGAAGCAGAACACAAAAGCCATTTCTGGATTTGCGGGCTGAAGGAGAGACAAAAAAAGAGTCCAACTGCAGAAGATAAACATCATCTAGTTCACGCTCAGAACGAGCAGCAAAGCCACTTGCAAACCATTTTACACTGGCGACACTGCAGCACTCCCACCTACCCAGGCTTCTCTGGTAATGGTTGAGACAAGCTGGATTTCATAGGGAAAAATCTGGAATTCCAGAGCCATGAACAGAGAGCTGACCATCAAAAATAAAAATAAAAGTTGTTTGAGCTCGGGTATGCAGCTGCACATGAGTTTAAGGGTTGCAGCCATAGCTGACACATGAGGCAACGTGACTTTTGGGCTCACAAGGTAAGTGCTGCTGGTAAATAATCTCCGTGAAATACTCATGGATGAAGGAAGCCAAGTCAGCCTCAACTGAGCATCTGCTCTAGTGAAATGTCACAGAGCAGAAGTCCCTGAGAGCAAAACGAAGCACAAGAGGAAAAAAAAAACACAGGGTGACAAGGTACGAGGATCCCCTGAGATCTGCTGGAGCAAGAGGAACCTAGAATTGCACAGGACTGCTGGCAAAACAAGCTGATTGTCTATCGTTTCCAGAATTTAGGAGACCCAGGTTTACCTGCTCATCAGGCCCAATAAGGGGATGAGTAGAGTCCTCGCCCACAGAAGAATGCCTCAGGCTGCTCACGGAGGGGTGGCGGGCTGCGGGATAGGAGAGGGTTTCTCCAGGGAAGCTGTGAAATCCATTGGGAAATCCTGGGACGGTGTACCCCAGACCTGGGAGAGATTCAGGACAGAGACGTATTAGAGCATTGATTTGGTACGAAATAGGGTTGACTTCATTTTTACAGTAAATGCACCCTGTAAGTCAGAATCAGCCTGATTGGGGAAGATCCCTTCAATGAAGTGCCCAGTATAAATACAAGGGCCAGGTCCTCTTGTTGAGATCTATTTAAGTCACTCCTAAAGGAGACAGGAATTGAGCAAATCCGAATTCTTCCAGATATGGTGTCCTCTCGGAATCACCCTACCCTTGTAGGTGCCTCTTAAAAAAGGCCCCTTGGCAGCGGTTCAGATGAAAACCAGCTGAAGGGTGACAACTCGGTTGACTATTTGAAGGGCTTTTTGTTGCCGTTTCCTTGGAAACAAAACACACATCGCAGACAAGCAGGGCCTTAAAATAAACACGCGGCACGGGGCACACGTGGACATAAAGATACGGGTCAGCAGCGAGGCAGCGTGGGGGGGAGATCCATGGGCTGCAAAGGGCAGTTTCACACAAGGAATTGCAGACATCGCCCACATCTCCGTGCTCCCCCCTTTTGAAGGACGAGGGAGCACATCTCTGTGCTCCCCTCGACTGAAGGAGCCTGTCTCTGTGCTCCCCCTGACTGAAGGAGCCTTACTGTTGGGTGCCTGGGGGGTCCGGGAGAGCTCCCGCTCCGTGGGGTGACTGTTCCTGGTGATGACAACAGGCTCTTCCACGACATTAATGCTGTTACACTGCATCAGGTCCTGAAGGAGGTTAAAGATCTCCTCTGCTCTGGAACACTTGAAGGCAAAAATCCCTGCAGAGTAACGAAGGGGAGGGTCAGAAAAGCAAGGAAGTGATTCTGCTTTAAGAAGAGCAGATGTTATTCCCGGCTCTAACCGAACAGGAAACTCCCATTTCTTTTGTGGTGTTTTAACACAATCAATCCCCAGCCAGGGGAAAATAGCCGACAACTCTGTGGATTATTGCATCAAGAGAAATCCAGCACCACCACGAGCATCCCAGTTAGCTTCAGAGGATCAGTCCCACGGGAGCAGAGGTGTGAAAGGGACAGGCAAACCCATCTCCTTTCCTCTCTAATCTCCTATTTTAACTCACTCAGCACCCAGTCCAGTTCTCATTACCAAGGGAAAGTCTATCCATTGACTGCTGGAAGCTGGAGCGTGGACGAGAACGTCCTATTTCAAAACTGCAGGGAATTAAACCGTGTCTCCCCAAACGAGCAGCCCAGAGCAGAGCCGGTGTGGGCAGAGCCAACCAACCCCAAGCTGGCAGGCACACACACACATACACACACACACACACACAAGCCATAGCAACGAAAACAGCATGGCAACAACAGCTGCTACCCCCAAAGAATAACATTTTTAAAATTCTGGCCAAAAAAAAATAGCTATATCTGCCTTATATAAGGTGTGGAGCAGCATCAGGAAGGAGTCCTCCAAATAAAATTAACTGAGCCGCATAAATCCTACAAGGAAGGGAGAAAGCTCATCAAAACACATCACTTTCACTCTCATTTCTGTCTGCTTTAAGACTGATGAGCAAGTACATGCCTGCTAAAAATTTTGGAAGACACAAAGTGCTTTATCACCGCTACCTGGACCTAAACAAAGCCCAAACACACGGAGGGCAGAATCACCGCTCTGCATCCTGCAAAAGGCAACCCAGCAACCAAAGAGAAGCAATTCCCATCACTGGCAACTGCTAAGCACGTGCCTCCAGGAGAGGAAAACCCCAGTTCCATAAATATTAAGAAGGAGCATACGGCATTACAGATCTGTGCAGCGCCTCACACAGACACCGAGCAGTCACGCGGAGTCCTTTTGGATAGGAAGGGAGTTTACAAACACATTAATAGAATGAGGAAACAAACTTTGCTTTCCCAGAGATGCAGATGCCAAGAAAACGTTCAGCTCTTTAAAAGCCAGAGAGACAGATTGGTAAAGGAACCAAGAGGCACCATTGTAACACTGGAGTCTATTCCCAGCGCTGCTGATGACTTGGCATGTGCTCCCGGGTGACTCACTTCCCTTCTCTGTGCACAGCATCCCCCTGCATAAAAATCAGTTAAAACGTAAAACTCCTTTCCCTCTACGTTACAAAGTGCTGCCAGACACAAAATGCAAAGCATTAAGTGGAACCAGCACTAACCAAGGCAGAGAGAATGCACCCAGAAAAACAAAATGTACTCAAACCACTGTTGCTGCTGACGGGCGTTTGGCAGCTCTGGAGTAAGTGAACCCTAAGAGGGTCCTGCAGAAAGGTGCAGGTGATGCCCCTCAGCTTTATCCCCGGAGTGAAAAGATGCTTAACAAAGCTTCAGTCTTGCAAAAATCACTTTCTAGCCCCTAAGGAGAGAAGTCCAGTAACCCCTTCTGCTGCAGCTGTGCATGGTTTGGTACCAGAGCCCAGAGCTGAGAGCGTAACCAACACCTTCTCTGACATGAAATACACCCCGTCCAAGCGCTCCAGGCTGCTTCACCAATTACCTCATGAGCCCAGTGCAGCAGCAAAACGAGACCATTAGATTTATGCCCAGGTCCTGAGCCACAATGCTGTTCTCATTAGCATTTTAATCAGGAGTATTAACTGTACGTGCACGCGCACTCCGGTGTTCTGGAGGTTGCAGAAGAACCTGTTGATTCATTAGATGCAGGAATTTGGGAAGACACAAGCATCAGCTCACTCCGGCTGCCCGGGAATAGAAAGCTCAGTGCTCCTTCCTCCAGAAACCTCCACACTCACCCTGCCCTGTCTGGCAGCGACGACCGCTCTCGAAGGAGAAGAGGTTGGAGTCGTAGCCGTAGCGGCGCAGGCAGAGGTAGGGCCACCTGACAGCATCTCGCTTGTGAGTGTGCAAGATGAGCTCCGTCTGCGTCAGCTCCATAATCCCAGATCCCAGCTCATTACCTTCATCATCCACGTTCGTTACCTGCAGAGGCCACAGCAGGAAACTCAGGGCATTGGCATAAAAAAAATAAAATAAAATAAAATAAAAGCAAAGCCCACCCACAAGGATACTGTAATTCCCATGGATTCTCCCTTTGTTTACTGAGATGCCTTTTTCTCAGCTGAGAGCATGAATTCCTGGCTGGCAGAAGGCGCCAGGCCGGCAGCCCTGGAGACTGTGTGCTTGGCAGTCCAGCTGATGTGTCTCGGCACAGCCGCTGGAACGCAGCCCTGAGCAATAAAAGGTTTCTCTCCGGTTCCCCATTTCCTTGCTCAGGCTAAATCTCAGCGCAGAGGCAATTTCTACTGCAAATACAAACATATTTGCAGCAGAGGTTGCTTAAGGAAAGGCAAGGGAGGGTGTGGGGGGGTGGAAATAAAACCCAAACCAAAACAATCTATCTGCAAATCTCATCAAATAAAGGACTTCTCTGCAGAGCAGAGGTTTTCTTTCCTTTCCTGCCTGGAGTCCAACCCACGCTGGGCTTTGCTAACAGTCGGTGCTGTCACAGACTCTCTGATGAGGATGACAGTGCAATACTTACCTTAAATTTGGTGGGATGGTTGTCTGGGATGCTGTCTCTGCACAGACAACTGCAGCAGCTCCCCATGACGTCAGGATAAGAGGTAATCCCTGAGGAAAGGACACAAAACAGGGGACAATCATATTTTCCAACCAACTCCTCCTGCCCTCTCCAAACAGGCAGCATTTACAGCCTGTGTCCTCCTCCATCCCCCTGCATGTGGCCCAGTGGGTTTGGATCTCAAATTCTTCAGTACGTTCCTCGATAAATGGACAATATAAGGCTTGTTAAAAAGAATGGCTTTCTTACCATTAGGCAATTGTTGGATTTTTTTGGAGGAGTGAGAAGAAATTCCCACTACTGTCCCTCTACCTCCTTCGGGACTTCATGGTAACCAGGTGTCAGTCACCTCAAACACAAGGGGAACGGTCCCATCTTCCACCTGACAAAGAGAACACGATTAAAGTTAAAAATCAGAGAAATATAAGAAGCAGGAGAGGGGAGGAGGGGGTGTGTGTCTAGAGTTCTCTTCAAATATCACCCTTGTAATTTCTGGAAAAAAAATAATAATACAGTTTACAGCTAAAAAAAACACAAACCACCCCAGAATAAGTGATATTTTACTTCTTGGCCTTGGGATCCTACACAGGAGTGGACAAATAAAACACCACAGTAATCCTGAACGGCTGAGGGTGGTGGGGATATAAGGAATCACAGGCATCTGCTGCTTGGGAATGTGAAGGTGCCTTCACTCGACGGAAGGTCCTTAAGGGTCGGAGAACCAGCAGCCTTTACAGCAAGTGAACACAATCGCTGCTCTACTCTGGACTAGGAAAAGTAACAAATGCCAGAAAACACAAAAACCCCGCTATCTGACAGCAGTCAGCAGGAGTGGCACATGCCTAGTGGTGAGAAATACCACTTGTCTTTGATGGAAAGTTAAAGGACTCCACTCCCGCTGTAGGGCAGGGGATTCAGCAGCAGATAACACCCGAGGATGGCATGTTTTATTTGGCGAGAGCAGCAGCTCTAACACTCTCTTCATCTGAGGCGTGAGGGAATAAAAGCCATAGGGATAACCAGCCTGGCACTGGAGCAGTAAATAAAATGAAAAGGCTATTGGAAACCTTGCTCCAAATTAAACAATGAATCACGGAGCCGCATCTCGGAGCAAACCCACCTCACACAGTCGCCCTCAGGCTCCCTCCCGGGGCGGAGGGAGGGGGAAGAGCCAGCGGTGAGCTGACCGAGGGGTCCCAGTTCATTTTCTTTTTACACCAAAACAGAACCTAAATCAATCACCTTCCACTACAACCTTTGCTTCGGCCCCTGCAGAATTCCCTACCACATCCTAACCCTGCAAACTTCTACTGGAAGGGAATGCTTCCTTTGGAGCGAGCTGAAGGAGCTCGGAGACAATCCAAGCCACCTGCCCTCCTGCACATAGCCCTCACCCCTGACAGTAACACCACCACACGTTCCCTGTTCAACACCACATCCTGCTCCAGCCATCCTATTTGTTTTTCTAGACTCAGTATGGATTGACTCCCCGCTGCCCTTACAGGCTTTGATCAATAATTTAGCAATAGATCCCTCTCCGCTTCATCTAATCCGGTCACCGGGGGGCCTTGTCCTCTAGTGCCTCTGCCCTCCTACTCCCAGCTCATCAATTCCCTCAGTAAAAAAAAAATATCTGGTAGAAAACATGTTACCTTTGCCCCCTCTTTCTTCTTTATTCCTCTCTCCCTCCGGTGCTCCTTCCACCCACCTCTGTCTAAGCTGTGAGGGGGTTAGGTTGAAGTGCTGTTGCCTATCCCGAACAGATATTATGGTCAGAACTGAACAAACAAGCAGAAAAAAAAAACCAAAACCAACTTTGTGAGCTCCCTGAAGGCTCCCTCGGGCCTCCCGCCACTCCTCGCTGTTGAATATTTCAGTGGCATCCCTTCCACGCAGACACGGAGGCTCTCAAGGCTCCGGTGTTTTGCTCAGCGCTTCCCACACGCACCTTTCCGACGTCAGTTTGCCAGGTCAGAGCCTTACCTAGTCACACCAAACACTCCCATGGTACCATACGCCTCCCTGCGAGCCAGAGCACGTGCCTCCTAAGACCAGCAGCCCCATCCTCCCCTCCAGTCCCCCCTCACCTCCCAGTATCCAAACTTAAATCCTCCTCAAATCTTCGCAGACCTCCTTGGCCCAGTCTCCAGCCCACAGCTCACCTCTCCCAGGTCATTCGCTCCCCTCCCAAACCCTCTGCTCCCAAAGAGGCTCCATCCATACCCCCCCCCAGGCCTGCAGAGCACCTTTCCTGCCTCCACGCTCCAAGCAATCCCTCGAAACCCAGCACCGAAGGTGAGGGTCCACCTAATCCCAAAGGACCAGGGCACCCCAGCATCGCCGGGTCCCAGCACGACGGCCCCGCGCTCGGACACCACGCGTGGAAATGCACATGGCCCCACATCAACCCACCCCTGGCAGGGGGCAATGGACCCACTGCCCCCAACCCAGCACGGGGGGGAGGAGAGGGGCTGCAGGGGGGCACCACCGGGGGCAAGAGGGGCTGCTGGCAGGGAGAAGGGGCTGGAAGGAGGAGGAAGGGGCTACTGACAAGGAGAAGGGGCTGGAAGGAGGAGGAAGGGGCTACTGACAAGGAGAAGGGGCTGGAGGGAGGAGGAAGGG
>JAOXNH010000013.1:3747036-3757855 GCA_028566575.1 Bartramia longicauda
GTCTGGGGCTGGGGGACGCTCTAGGGGGGGTCAGTGGAGAGGGATTGGGGGGTATCTGGGGCAGGAGAAGGTGCTGGGGGAGCACTCTGCCCCCATTCACAGCATCCCTGTGCACCACCCACCCCAGTTCCACCAGTAGCAGAGCACTGAAAAACCAGCACGGTGATGGCAGCTCAGTGCTGGCGTCGCACCGACGCAGCCCTGCCCTTTCCACCGGGACGCTGCCGGCCGCACGCCGGTGTTTTGGCAGCAGGGAAGCCCAGCGGGCCAGTGTCCTGCCCGTCACGCGTGCACGCTCGCCCAGCGCCCGTGGGGGACCTCGTGGTGTTTTCAGGGCGGTGGTTTTGGTGGAGCGGTGGCTGGTCCCACCTCGGAATGCCCTGAGTGACCCATCTGTCCAGGCTGAGTCCCTGTGCCCGGCTGGGCTCCTAAAGGAGGACTTTGCCCATTGATTTTTCTGCCATGCACAGCATGGGGAGCACAAGCGGCAGCCGTTTCGGAGCCCGGGCTGGGAGCTGGCAGAAGCAGGGAGGGGGGGCCCACCACCACCACCACCACCGGGTGGTACAAAGTCCATAGCAGCAAACAGGTCAAGATAAAGCTTGGGAGACCAACCTCCCACCAAAGCCAAACAGTGGATTAACTTCCCTAGTGCAGATCTGAGACCTTAAAGGGTCCCCGGGGAATTACAGCCCTGGTTCCACAGCCCAGAGGGGACCCTTCTGCGGGGACACGGAGAGCAGCAGCCCGAGGAGATCCTCACCTGCCCCTTCTCCTTTTCCTCCTGCTTCTTTCCCTGCCCAGGTGATTTTACAGAGATATAAACCCCCAGTGAGCACTGCAATAATCCATGCACCAACATCCCCCTGCCTGGCCTCTCCCAGCAGTGCTGCTGGCCACCTCCTCTGACAAATTACCACCAATTTATGGATTTAAACTGCAGCCCCGAGCCTAGTCCCAGAGACCTACATAATGCATAAGCCACCTGCACCCCTCGCAGCTCCCAAGAGAGCCCCAAAACAAGACACATCTCCTGGGCAGCGAGGCAGCCACGGGTGGCAGAGGTCTGGTCTGGTCCCTGTAGATGTGGGGTTTTGGGGGGATGCTGCATCTTTGTCCATCCCCAAAGCCACATCAGCCGGCAGGAAAATCTCGTGGCATGTGAGGAATACACAGAAATACAACAAAGAGACTCTGCCTCGCCTCGGAGACTCTGATAAATTTTACCCTGACTCTTGCTGGAGCGCAGTTGCCGCAGCCGAAGCCGGTTTGAATGGCTTTTAGGAGACTCCTCAGGTGTTGAGGGCTTGGGAAAACTAGGACATCCTGACTTGCCCCTGGCTAACTCCTTTGTGAGAGCCCAGCCAAAGTTTCTCCACCTCTAAATTGGGGTTGTAATGACACTTCCCCCTCTTTCATGAAGCTCCGACTCTTTTCTGATGTAGGTAGGAAAATAAATCACCGCGCGGGGATCATAAAAGCCATCAAAACGGCAACCCCGGGGTGAACTGAGCCGCAGATGGAGGGAAGGGCGAGGACGCCCGGAAAATGAGAGGTAGCGAGAACAAAACAGATGTCATCGGGAGCTCATTCCCCTGTAGGGTTAATGTACACCCCCCCCTTCCACCATCCTTTGCTCTTCCCCTCCCTGCCCGCCGCCGGGAGTCCCTGCCATTGGCTGTCTCTGTAGATTTAGGCTAAAAAGCCTGTAATTAGGACCCCGGCTGACACAGCTCCAGTTTCCTGGGCAGGCAGATTTAAAAAAAAAAGAAAAAACCATAAAAAAAAAATAGAAAGAGAGCGAGAGAGAGGGGAAAAAAAAAAAAGCTGTTTCCCTGGCTGAGCTTGGATGTTTTCCTTTCGCTTTGGGAAGTTTTCCCGGCTGAACCTCCATTCCCTCGCCTCCTCCCGAGCGGGGCGGGACGGCCGGAGCGGGGCTGGAGAGGGCGGCGGAGCCCGGAGCGGCGGATCCCGGGTACCGGAGCGCTGGGAACGGGCAGGTAGGTGAGGCTGGAAAGGTTTCCCTGGGATCGGTTCTCCGAGCTACGTGCTGAGCTTGGGGGAGAAGGAGCTTGGGAGTGGAGGGGAAGGGGGCACCGGGGAGTCCCGTCCGGGAATTGTTGGAAGGGGAAGGGGAGGCGAACGCGAGGAGAGGGAGGGATTTTTGGCTGTTCTTCTCTGGGAGAAATTGGGGGGGAAGGAGAGGAGGGGCAGAATGGTATCGCTGCCCCTGTGGTCTTTTTTTGGGGAGGGGGAAAAAGTCCCCTGAGAGCAGGAGTCAGTGTCTGTTCCATCGTGCCGGACTCTGCCATCCCTCTGCAGGTGCCATGGGCACGGGACTGGCAGGGCTTCCCACCTCCCTCCACCAAGGAGGGTCTCCAGGAAGGGGTGCTGGCTCCATCATCCCTCCTCCACCCGGGATTTGGTGGGAATGGGTTGTTTTGGGCTTGGCGATGGAGCTTTCCACTGGAGAGGGGTGGGCTCCGTCACAACCCGGCCGTGTCGGGGTGAAACCCAGTGGCCTCAGGGGACAGGAGGGGTGGCAGGTCTTGGTTTGTACCCATGGATGTACGAATGGCTGAGCTATGGCAGGGTGATGGGTTACTGCTCCCCGTCGAGCTGGAGCAGATGGCCATGCGTGCCCTCTCAGGATGGGCAAAAACCCCAAAAAAAAAGCCCTTAGCAGCACACACATCCCCCCGTGAGCAAACAGGCCACAGTGTCGGCCACAGTCCCCTACGGTGCCACGGAGCCGGTATGGCAGAGCAGGATGCTGAGACATCCCCCCTCTCCCCAAATCATCTGGGAGGCTGTGCTGCCCCTTTCCCTCCACACTGCTGGTCCACAGGACAGCCAGCTGTACCCAGCCAGCAGCTCCCAAGTGTTGCTCCACCTCGTGCCATCGCAGGTCCAAAAAGCCACCGCGGGCTCCTCGGTGAGACAGGCTCCAGCCTGGTTTGGGCTGCGCTGCAGGACGAGCTGCTCCGGCTCGCCTTGCCAGACCTCAGCTTATCTTCCCCCCCCCAAGAAGAGGTGCATCTTTAGGGCTCTGCATCTTTATTTCCACTGTAGCTTCACTGCAGCTGTGTTGACAGGAGCTCAAAGCGAAAACAGGTTATCCTGTGGGTGAGGTGGTGAATAACAGAGCTAAGCCCCTGGAAGCTGCCGGTGGTTTTGGGCACTTGAAAGGGGAATCTGGTCTTTTGGGTGAGGGTGAGCTGTTGTGGTTCCTCAGGGTTGTGGAGCTGGGGAGTGTTTGGTGCTTCTGAGAAAAAAACAGGCTATAGAGGGGTCGGAAAGTGGGTCTTCTATGGTGGAGAAATGACTTGGAGAAAACTCAAAGGCTGTGGCAGAGATGAGGATCAACCCCTGGCCGTGCTGGGAAGAGGGAAGGCTGCGCTGAATGCGAATGGGCCGGGGTGGCCTCCCTGCAAGTTAATGTGTGACCTCGGCAGGAGAAGGCTGGGAGCCCACACGTGCTCCCGCAGCCAGCTGGAGACGGGGGCTACTCCGGGGGGAGCCAAATAAGATGAACATTCCTGTGATTTTTAGCTTCTTGTACCCAGGGAGCTGTGTCTGCTTCGCAAAGGGTTGTAGCTGCTGTGGGAAACGTGCTCAGGGCAGGAAGGGGGATCCTCTGGGACTTCCAAGCCAGGAAGGCTTGGAAGGTCCACTGGGACCGGAGTCCGGGTGGCCATCTGAAGCCACACTAGCACCAAAAGGCTGCGAGTGGCCAGGGGAGCTCAGCAGGGACATTGCCCATCTTTCGGGGAGCTCAGGGGAGGATGGAGTCTGGAGGAGCTCCCATTGGCAGGACGAGAGGCTTTTAAAGCAAAGGCAAATGGCAACCAGCAACACTCAGCCTGCCCAACTGGTCCCTCAAATGTTCCTTCTCTGAGGATGCACCTCCAGTGCTCAGGTCCGTGCTGGCAGGGAGGAACGGCTCCCCAAAGCCTCCTCCTGCCACCTGGTCCAGGCTCTCCTGTCCCCATTTTTGAGGGCAGGAACAGGCTTGGAGCATCCCTGTATCCCTTTGCAGGCCAGCAGGGAAGGGCAATAGCAGGAGTGCCTGGAGGCGGCGAGGGAGGGCAGGAAGGAAGAGGGGACAGGGATGGGGAGCAGAGGAGACGGACCTGTTGGGGCTGCCTGGCTCCTTAGCATGGGAGGCACATAACGCTGTCACCGTCTGGGGTTAATTACAGGGACTTGTCTACAGCCCAGACGGCTGCCAGCCGGAGTAATCACATCAAACCGGGCTGGGCTGGGCTCTGCAGCACAAGCCCCATGGATTCAGAGCAGCCAGGAGCCCTGCCCTCTCCGCTCTCCCTCCCCCCCCCAGCATCACCCCACTGGGCTCCCTGCCGATGGCCCTGGGACAAGGTGCCCGGTGCTCCCTGCCACGGAGCTGGGGCCACGCAGGCAGCAGCAGCTCTGCAGAGCATCGGAGGGGTCTAATTCCAGCAAAGCCCCAACAGATTAGACAAACAAAGCTGGGAGGCTTAATAAGCCCAGCACAGCCCAGGACTGCCACCCACCTGCCTCAGAGAGGGAAGAGCGGAGACACTTGTTATCCAGACAAGGCGGCAGCAGAGCTGGGACCCATCACTGAGCCCACGGATGTCCTCGTTCAGCATCCCCAGGGATACACAGGATCCTCCTGCACGGACCTAGAGCCAAGGCTGGTTACTGGCCCAGCACCAGCGGTGGTGGAGTGGTCCTTCACCACATCAGCAAGGCCAGGACTCTCTTTGGGCTGCAGACACACAGAAACGGGCCAGATGATTTCATCCCTGTGCAGGTCCCAGAGCTGAGCACAGCTTTAAAGGCACTACAGAGCCAGCCCTGCCCTCTCCCCAGACTAACCCCAGGGCTGGCAGACCCCAAGCCCCAGGAAGGAGCAAGCAGCCCTTTTGCTTTATCCCACTGATTAGCCAAGCTGCAGCGTTAATCATTGACCCAGGTGTGTGGAAGGGAAACCTGAGCAGCCCCGGGCTGATCCCACCGCTCCAGAGCTGGCCATGTGTGGGTGCAACATCCCAGCACCCCAAGATGCTGCTGTGGAGGGAGCAGAGGTCGGGGCTGAGCTGGGGGCGTCAAAGCTCTTTAGTGGGAGCTGTTGGGGATGTGGCTGCTGGTGCTGACCAGGATGGCTCTGATGGGATGAGCCAGGGGCTGGGGGAGAAACCAGACATGAAAAAAATACCATCCCAGTGCGAAGGAGTGAACTGGTCGTGGTGGTGGCAGTGATGCAGGAGGACCTACGTGCGTGGCCTGGGGATTACCACCCCTCAACCCTCAGCCTGAGCCCGTGCCAAGCCTCTTGCTGTATAAAACACTTTCCAAAGTGGTTGATCACTCCACAGTGGGGACCGGGGTGCATCCAGGGGTGTCCTGGGGCCGTTTGGTTGCAATAATGGGACCTGCCCCAGGAGCAGCGGCTGAGCTCCATCCCACCCACATCCCACCCTCGCTCCCCACGCTGGGCAGGAAGCACGGGCAGAGGGTGTCGGGCTCTGGGCCGGTGTCCAGGGAGCCCCAGCAGGCACCGCATCGCCAGCTCGCCTTTGTTTTGGAAAGCCAAGCCAGGAAGGAAGCGAGCGGTGAAAAGCGCCGCGTGGGGAGGAGGGGACGGGACGGGACTGGACGGGTTTCCACGGCGTAACCATTAGCCAGGAGAGGTGGTGGTGGCTGGGTGAGCCGGCTGCCCGGGCAGGAACAGCCACTCAGGGCAGAACAATAGCAGCCCGAGGGGAATAAATTATTTTCCACTGAATTGGGCTAGACCTCGGTCTCCTCCCACTGCCCTGCTCGGGGACAGGCCACTAGACGAGGGATTAGGCAAAGGACTGGCATCTTCCAGGGAAAATCTCCTGCTGTGGGTGAGCAAAAGGCTGGTGGTTTCACAAAACCCCTTCCAGCTTGAGCACGGACACTCGGGGTCTTCCCTGCCCGGCTTCACACCATCACCATCCCGTCAGCAGATAAAGCCCCAGCCCTGCCAACCCCTTGGTGTGGGTTTGCAGAGAAAGGAGCAGCCCCCAAAAGCCCTCAGACTTCAGTGGTTCAGCCAAGGGTCTCGAGGTCGTGGTGGTGCTGAGCATCATCCCAGTGGGACCTGCCCTGGGGTCCCTCCCCAGGATGAGGAGCTGCTTGTCCTGCTCCCACGTGGAGACGGGTCTGTGCTGGGCAGATGGGATGATACGTGTCCCAAGGACGGACCCCCTGCTCCACACCTTCCCGAGGGTCTCACCAGCTCTGCTCCTCTCTTCCCAGCTCATGTCCCTGCCGAGCCCCGCATGGCCCCAGCGAGACGAGCCTCCCCCCTGCGGCACAGCCACCGGCCTCCCGCCGGCCTCCTCCGACAGCGACTCCGGCTGTGCCCTGGAAGAGTACCCGGAGCCCCCTGCGGACCCCGCTCCCCCCGAGGTGGGCAGCACTCCGGCTCTCCCAGGGCTCCGTTTGCAGCCCTGGGATGAAACAAGTGTTTTAGCAGCCTCAAGCAATGCAGCTTAATCCCCCTAAAAAATCTTCTTGTGTTTCTCTCTCCCGTGTGACACCCCAAGGTCCCGCTGTGCTTTGGCACCCACTCACCCCAGGACCCATCCTCTCCCACCGACAGGATCCGTCTCCGCGCCAGAGCCCTCCTGCAGCAGCTGCCCCCTCAGGACTGCGATGTAAGACATCTCCTCTTTTGTTGGGTGCTGCCCACCCTGGGCTTTGCCCACCGTGCACCCCCCATGACCCCCACCTCCCCATGCAGGAGCGGTACTGCCCGGACCTGGCAGAGGAGGAGAGGAGGCAGCTACGAGCATTCAGCGCCCGGCGGAGACGGGAAGCCCTGGGGCAGGGGCTGGCATGTCCCGTGCCAGGTCCCTGCCATGGCTGTCCCTGCAAGAAGGTGAGGAATCCCCCCCCCCCAATCCTGGTACCAGGCAGCACCCGTTCCCCAGTGGGGACCTGTCCCCAAAAGCCAGCCTGACCCCAAACCCCACGTCCCTCTGCCTTGCAGTGCGGCAGGAGGCTGAACAAAGGGGACCCGGGGATTTCGGCAGCCCGGCTGGGGGACCAGTTCTGGCACCCGTCCTGCTTCTCCTGCCACTTCTGCCACCAGCCCCTGGTGGACCTCATCTACTTCCAGCAGGATGGGAGGATCTACTGCGGCCGGCATCACGCGGAGCTCTTCCGACCCCGCTGTGCCTCCTGTGACCAGGTGGGTGCCAGGCAGGGGAGAGGCTTTTTTTCTCCCTTTTGCTGTTGTTGGAAGCTCCTGAGCTTGGCCAAGACCTGCTGGGGGACAGGAGGAAAGGTTCCTCTCTGAGCCTTGTAGAGAGCCCCATGTCTGCATCCAGGCGGGGGGGGCTCTTCCTCTCTCCTTGGCACAGCAAAGCATCCTCGGGGCTCCTGGTTTTCCAGCTGGGTGCTTAGAGGATGGCGTCTTTCCCGGTCTCCAGCTGATCTTCATGGAGGAGTGCATCGAGGCGGAGGGCCGGCGCTGGCACCTGGAGCACTTCTGCTGCCTGGAGTGCGACGTGCCCCTGCGCGGGCAGCGCTACGTGATGAAGAGCGGCCGGCCCTGCTGCCGCGGCTGCTTCGAGACCCTCTTTGCTGAGACGTGCCAGGCCTGCGGGGACCCCATCGGTACGGCCCCCGTCGTCCCCCCACACCAAACCCCGGGGGGCAGGGCGCAGGCGGGATGTGGGAGCCAGAGCCCCGCGGCTCGGGGCAGAGGATGGGTTTTGGCACACGGTGGCGGGAAGAGCCTCCCCGTTCACCCGCGGTTGCCCCCCAGGTGCTGACAGCGAGGAGGCCACCCACCAAGGGCTCCACTGGCATGCCCGAGCCGCCTGCTTCTGCTGCAGCCTCTGCCGAAAGCCGCTGCGTGGGCAGCCCCTCACCTCCCGCCGCGGCCGCCTCTTCTGCTCCGAGACCTGCAGCCTGGGATGGGATGCATCCTCCACCGCCTCCGACTCCTCCGACTCGGCTTTCGCCTCCGCCCCGTCCCCCGACTCGACGCCCCTGGCCCGAGCTGGCCCCGCTGGCAGGACGGCGTCGGGGACGGGCAGCAGCTCGGTGGCCGGAGGGTGCAGGCAGCAGCGGGTGGAAGGGGCTGGTAGGGATCCTACTGCTCTGCTTGCAACGTGGCGGGAGGGGAGCGGGAGCAGAACCAGGCTCTGCTCAGCCCCTGGGTACTTTTTGGGGGTCCATGGCAGGGATGCAGCCCAAGGAGCCCCCAGCCCACCTCCTGCAGGGCTGGCAGCTGGGGTTTGGTTGGTACAAACCTCCATTGCACCCCGGGGAGCACAAGGGGTTGTGGCAGGGCAGGCTCAGCCTTCCCCTTCCTCACCCATCCTTGTTTTCCTTCTTCCAGAGGCGTTTCTGGATCAGGGCCCTGTGCATCCAGCGTTCAGGAGCCTGGAGGACCATGGAGCAGCTGCTAAGGAGCAGAGCAGGGATGCTGTGCATGCAGGGATGCTGGGACCACCGGCCGGCCACCCCTCTGGCCTCCAGCCCAGCACAGAGGGTCTCAATGGGCCTGGAGCCTTGGGCCATCCAGTTTCAGGGAGCCCTGACCCCCAAACACCCACAGGCAATGGAAACCCACGCTTCCGAGCAGGCACATCCCCTGCCCAGCACAGCCCACGGCCGGAGGACATCGACCTGCAGGACATCACGGAGGAGGATGATTCCTGGTGTCCTACCTGCTCTTCATCTTCGGACTCGGAGGAAGAGGGTTTCTTCTTCGGGAAGCCCATCCCCAAGCCCGGGATGAGCTCCCTGGGCAGGGAACCCCTGGGGAGGGCTGGGGGCAGGACGGTGAAGCCACGGGGCAACAGCAAGCACTGCAGCGTGTCCTAGCAGCGGGCACAGGGTGTCCTCGACTGGCACTGCCATCCTGCCAGCCCCTGCCATGGTCTCAACACGTTCCAAGTGCATTTTGGACACAGCCCAAGGCTGGTGGGGAGAAGCCGCTGGGATCCTTCCCCCCGGCAGTTGCTGGCAAAGCGCAGCCTGCAATTCCTGCCGGCCTCTCCCGCAATTAGGAACAGGTAAAGCAGGTAGGGAGCAGAGAGCCGGCCACCCGCACCAGGGCACGGTCTCCGACTCCCATCCCAGACAAGGCGGTAGCCCCGGAGAACAGCCACACGCAGGGGAGGGCAACTGGGTGCTTAGGACAAGGGCAGCTGCCTGCATCACCCCACTGGGGACCCATGGGGACATCGGGGTGTTGGCCACCAGGGGCAGATCCTTCCCTGGGACACCTCCTGAGGAGCGCTGTTGCCAGGTGCTCTCCATCCCTGGTGGCACCACGTCCCCCTGCCACCGTGGGGAGGGGATGGGAGGGGACCCGGGGGGAGGCAGCTCTGCTGCTGCTGCAGACGAAGCTCCAATAAAGCTCAGCTGAGACCTGAACCCGAGAGCCAACACCTCTGTCCTGTTCCTCCCCACCCCGGGGTCGTTGCCACCGGAGGGGTGCGATCCCTGGGGGCAGCTGCTGCCCTCTACTGTAGCTGGGGGTCCCCCATAGGGGGTCTGGGATGGGGGTCCACCGTGGGACCCCCTCCCTGTGGACGCCAGCCCCAGGAGAGTGCGACCGGAGCGACGGCAGAGCAGAGGCTGCAAAGATCACGAGTGGTTTATTTTTTGGTTTAAAACCAAGAAGGGTCTCCGGGGTTTGGGGGCACATCCGTGTGAACCAGGAATGGAGCGAGGGGCCAGGGCAGAAGGGGGGTCCCTGCAGCCGCTCTCCCTCCAGTAAAACCAGCTCCCCCCCTTTTGCTGCACATACAAGTCTGGGCAGGGGTAAAGCTAAGCACCCCCCCTCATCCTCCATCTCCAAGAGAGATGGTGGGACTGCACCAACATGTCCATAGCACCTTGACCTGAGGGCTCAGCACCATCATGAGCACCCTGAGGTACCAGCACAGCCCCCCCACTGCCCCCCCAAACCCTGGCTGGCAAGAGGGGGTGTCTGTCCGCTCACCCCAGCGCCCCCTCAGCGGCTGAGGGTGGCCGAGTCGTAGCTGTTGATGAAGTCCTCCAGCTCCTGGAGGTGGTAGATCCGGCCCTGGCGGAGGTTGGCTCTCAGTGCCAGCCCCAGCGCCGCCTCCATGGAGGGCTCCTTCTGCAGCAGCATCGTGGCCACCACCGCGATGGTCAGGCTGAACTGCTGGTACGACTGCAGGGGAGCAGCACGGGGTCAGCACGGGGCACCCCAAAACCTCCCCACCGGCAGCACGCAGCCCTCCAGGGATATTTGTTCCCCCAGGGCTGGTCCATGAACACCCCCCGTGGCAGCATCTGTGCCCCTGCAGAGCCCTTCTCACCCACAAGCAACCACCAGCACCAGGAGGGGTTTCTCCCCAGTGACCCCATAACTGCCCAATTCACATCCCCCGTGGTTAAAAGGATCCTGGGGCAAGTCCCCCCACTCCATGGCTGGTCTCAAACCCCTGGTACACCCCAACCAAAGGCCACTGGGACTCACCAGCTCGATCTCCTCCTTCCTGGCGAGGACGGCAGCGGAGCGGAGGTCTGTACCAGCCGGGGAGGACGTCAGGAACGTGGAGCAGAGCTGGCGCTGGCCACCCGCAGCCTGGGAGGTGGAAAAGGCAAGGAAGAGTCAGATACTTCGAAGGGGAGAGGGACTGGGCAAGGCTGGGGCCAAACTGGGGCTGCTGGCACCGACTGCCAGCCAGGAACTGGTCACTCTGGGGGGGGACCTGCTGGGACCTTGGCTCCCCGGGGTGCCAGTTTGCCACCCTTTCCCTAGGGGCAGGAGCTGCCCCTTGCCCCCCCCACCTCCACCACCACCACCACC
>JAOXNH010000013.1:3821984-3834677 GCA_028566575.1 Bartramia longicauda
GACCCTCCCAGACCCAACAGCCACGTGTTCCCTACAACACTACAGACCCTCGACTCCAGGTCGTTAGGATAATGATGCTGCAGCTTCTCCTAAGGGTTTTACCCTCCTGTTCCCCCCTCCGGGGAGCCCCCTGTGACTCACCCACCCCCCCTCCAGGGGCCCAGGGAACCCAGTGCTGGGGACACACCAACAGGAAGGTGCAGGGGACTGCAAGCGGTGCCACATCACTTGTCATAAAAGCAAACACCACCACCCCCCCCTCCATTTTCACCCCACACAAGCTGTAACCAGAGGAGGAAACTCCTCCCCTCCGACACCAGAGCATCCTGAGGCACCGAGAGCCGCCGGAGGCATCGGCCAAGGGGCAAGAGGTGGCATCTCACACCCCTCGGCCAGAGCGGAGCTGGACGTTACGGGGCCGCGGGCGCTGGGCTGGATATTGTCACACACCGAAATCTCTTACCAGGAATCTGCCACCAGTTCTTAGAAACTGACAGAGGATGTGGCGAGCCAAAATAGCAACGCCCACCTCCCCTTCCCCACGCCGCTTCCCGTCAGCGCAGCCTCCAGCCCGCAGCCCCGGGGCCAGCTCGCTGCAGGGCCTCACAGCCCCGGGCTCCCCATCGCCAATTCCGGCAGAAACGCCAAAAGCCAGCCTGGCCACGGGCAGCCAGGCTTCTTTGCGAGCTGGCAAAGCCTCAGGGGGGCTACCTGGGAGGTAGCTTGGCTTGCCCCAGCCTGTGCAGTCCCTGCTCCATGGGGCAGTCGTGCCATGGGGCTCTGGCTCAGACACCCAGCGGGGCTGGATCTGCTCCACGAGGGATCAGGACTGGCCCAAAGTGGCTCCAAGTGGCACCTGAAGCGTTGGCACAGCCAGGAATGAGCCAGCACAGCCCTGCACCATCGTCCCCCTCCATCACCCACAGGGTCCCCCCTGGCCCCAAGCCTGGTCCAGCCTCGGTGGTTGCGGGAAGGGGATTGATCGCTCCTCCTGCCTGGGCAAAGGCTGTTTGTGCAGCTCCTCGCACCCCGGCAGGACTGTAGGGCAGGACAGACACCCTCTCTGGGATGAGGAAGGAGGAGAGGGGCTAGAGGTGGGCAGAGGGGGCTCCATTGCAGCCCCCCCCCGGCAGCAGTGCCCTCCCTGCTTCCCACCTGTTCCCTCCGCCAGCCCTGACCCACAGCAGCTTTCAGCCCCTGCCCCATTCACCCGCAGCAGCTTGAGAGCAGCTGGCTGCACTGATTTTCTCTTTAAAAAAGATTCCGGCAAACAAAAAAAAGAATTTAAAAGAAAAAAAAAAAGAAAAAAAAGAAAAAAACAAAGCCACACAAATAGATCAGGACGCCCTCCTGCCCCGTCCCCTCCCTGCCTGGACAAAGCCTGGTCGCAGCCTCCCACCCGCCGTGGCACGGGCACCTCTTCCAATTCCCGGCGCTGCTGTCAGGGGACTGTAACTAACCCCACGCCCGGCTGCCAGCATTAGCACTCGGGCAGAAGAAAAGATCAAAAGAGGTCCCCGGCAGAAGAAAAGCTCTCCATTACCTCGCTGCAGCAGGAGCGACCTGGAAACA
This sequence comes from Bartramia longicauda, assembly GCA_028566575.1. NCBI lineage: Eukaryota > Metazoa > Chordata > Aves > Charadriiformes > Scolopacidae > Bartramia > Bartramia longicauda. The sequence goes on from JAOXNH010000013.1 coordinate 3,823,557, forward strand.
GGGAGCCCAAAAGGGTCCCCTTCCCTATTCAAAGGGTTGAGGGGGAAAGGTGGGCAAGGCAGACGCCCCCCATCATCCTGAGGTCCCCAGCAAAGCCCCTGTGAAATACTTTGTGCCCCCAACCCCCTTCCCAGCGAGTCTGGACACCTGCAACCAGACACCAGCCGGGGTTAGCAGATGCCGAGCCCGGCTTCTCCCTCTGCCCCATCCCACCTTGTCAACCTGATCCCACCAACACCTGCCCCGCACGGGGAACAGACGCTCCCCTTTGTGCTGCTTTTCAAAGGCTCCCGAGCTCATCCCGCGTGGCACAGGGAGCCGACTGCAGCCACGGGAGCGACCCCAGGTGCTGTGTTCAGAGACGCTCACTCATCTCCAGGCACCCTCAAACCAAGGTCAGCATCGATACGAACAAACCTCATTCCTTCCCCCTCGAAGAAGAAGAAGGAGGAGCAGAAAGAGGAAGGTTTTCCACTAGATCCAGCAGCAAAACTGCTCTGCTTGTCCCCCCGTGAACACTCACCACCTCCGTGCCCGTGATGCTGGCCAGCAGCTCGGTGATGGCCTCCCCGGTGAAGTTGTTGACGGAGACCGTCAGGCCGTGGATGGCCGCTCCGATGCTGCCCGTCGCAATCATGGAGGGGGGGTACATGGCAAAGGTGTAGTCTAGACAGGAGGCAAAAAAAGAAGCTGTGAGCAAGGACTAGCACGGTGAAGTTCTTGGGACTGTGATTTCCCTGGAAAACTAGAGAGGGACGGGGAGAAGGGTTTCTCTCCAGCTTAGCAGGGAGAAATGGGGGTGAAGGAACAAGAAACAAGGTGAGCATCCCAGCAGCAAGCTCCACTAAGCTATTCCTCTGGGTCTGTCTCACCACAAGAAGTCCTGAAGATGAGGTGGCTCCAGTGAGTTAGAGGGAGACTGACGAAAGCTCAGATTCAACCCTGCCTTTACCCCGGACACCATCCCACAGCCACAGCCTGCGCAGCCAGAGGGGGGGCTCCATGGCTTTGCTCTTTCCTGGCATCTTCCAGGCACCCACCAAAAGCCCCCAGGGCTGTTATCCCACTTTGTCAGGGATAGAAAACACGTCATCGAGTACCAAAATGCTCCAAGTTGAGGGAAGGCAGGAGTTCAGCTCCCCAGAAAGGCAGGGCGTTGGGAGACCAGCCCCACGTCACCCAAAAGCCTGACTCAAGACCCTCCCCATCATTCCAGCAGTGGCTCCAGCAGGAACAGGCACCCACCTGTGGCACACAGGGCGATAAAGGTCTGTGCATGTTTCTTCACCAGCTCCACCTTGTCCTGGGGCAGCGGGAGGTGATGGAGGATGTGAGCCAAGAAATCATTCGCTATCACTGAGACCAGGTCCCACTTTAGCTTCTCCAGGACTAGAAGTTCCCAATCCTGCAGAGTCAGACAGACAGACAGACAACATGGTATTCAGCAGGGCTAAGGCCAGGCAGAAACACTCACCAGATTCCAGGGCAGATAAGGCCAGCCCTTAGGGAAGGGACAGTAGGACAGTACAAGCCATGAGACAGGGAAGAAAAGAGGGAACATCCCTGGCTCTGTGCCTGGCACAAATCCAGCCTTGAGTTGTTGCAAAGCCGGGAGTAAAGATCGGAGGGAGTGATAAATTCTTCTTTCCAAGGTTCAGCTGGATTCACCTTGGATGCTCCTCTGCTTTGCAAGGTTGCTGCAACAGCCCGCAGAGGAAAAACCAGAGCAAGGAGCAGCAAGGACACCATTCCCACATTCCTTCTCCACTCCCAAAAGGAGAGGCTGATGTCTAGACTCACAGGAACAATCCAACTGGGGGATAACACCATTAAAGCAAAGGGAACAGAGCAGCTCACACCTCTCTGTGCCGGCCACTGCGCTGACTCCTTCCTACAGCAGCTCTTTGGCCACTGAACCGCAGGAGGCAGTAGCCACTCTGCAGCCAGCCCCCCCGCACAACACACTGAAGCCAGGGAAGGTGGGGGGGGAAACACAGCTGAGCTTTCGGGGCTGCATCCAGACAGCCCAAGCTCCTGTATGAGATCTTCAGTCCCTATGGAGCCCAGGGTCTGCGTGAGGTCTCCAGCCCAACAAACACCGGGCACGTGGCCCCACGGAGGTGATCCCAAGCTGGGCACTAGCGCTTTGGCAGAACCTCCCCTCCTCATCACACCTCTTCTCTGCCAAGAGAGCCTCCAGGATGTTCAGCAGAGCATCCCCAGCAGCTTCTCAGGGGGAAGGGGCACTGAACAGCCGTGCTAACACCCACCTCTCCCACTGACATACACACAACAGCTCACCAGTGCTTCCCAGTTACGTACCAGGGACTGCCAGTGTCTCCAGCCCATGTTGTGGAGCTCTCTTTAAGGATCTAACAGAGATTTCTGTAGCACCTTCCCTGAGCCAGGCTCTGGGCAATCTGTGAGCTGGGGAGCAGATGGTGGGAAGGCCGGGTGCCCCCCCATGGATTTCAGCTGGAGCCCAGGCTGCTCCTCTCATCTGCTCAGCCTCTCGCCGGCTCTTCCAGCTCTGGGCGTTAGTCCTAACACCGACAGGGAAACCAAAGCACAGGGTGGCCATGGGCAAGCACTTGGCAGAGAGTCATCACCCAGCAAGTCCTAGTGTCACCAGGTGGTACCACAGCACCCACCCAGCAAGGTGTGAGCGAGGGGAGCCCCGCAAATAGAGCCACAGCACAGGATTTGGGACCCCTGCGTTCAGATCCCTGCTCTGCCGTCACGGTGAAGGTCTGTGGGACTTGGAGCAGCAGCTGAATCAAAGGCAGGGACCACACGTGTACTGGTCTTACTGGGCTGGACAGGCTTTGATGTCACGTCTGGATACGACTGTGCCACAGACAGAGCCGTCTCCAGAGAGGTGAGAGCGGCGTCTTCCCAGGATCGTTTCCCTTCCCATCCCAGCAGGAACATCCCAGGCAGCCCACACCCAGCCGCCCCAGCCTCTCTGCCGGTCCCAATTCCCCCGCATCCCGAGCCACAGTGAAGATTCCCTTTCTCCCAATTCCTCTCATCCTCTGGATCAGCAGCAAATCCAGTTTCAGCAACAGGGTCCAGGTGTGGCAGAAATGCCACATGAGATGTCCCCGTGTCCCTCCTTCCCACTAGCAGAGGGTGCCAGTGGCCCTGTAGATGTGCTGAGGAAGGATAATACCCTGCAGGAGCTGAAGCTCCAGGTCTGGAAGGACAGAGCTGAGCTGGGATTGGTATCAGGTGTCTCCATTTCAGGGCCCAGTCTTGCCCAGCAGAATATCTATTCTTTTCCCAAGCAGTCTAGGATTACCCGGCCAATGCTGCCGACGGACGTGCCAAAGGGCTGCCAGAGCAGATGGGTCTGAAGAAGGGAGATTTTTTATCATAAGGGCAAATCTTCCTTTTCTTTTTTTCTCTCCTTTTTTTTTTTTGTTTTGTTTTTTTAAACCCTCTCTTTCCCCTTACACAACAATACCAGTTTTAAGTTGCTTAAAAGAGCAGCGTTGCTCAACCTGCTCCAATCCCCCCCTCCCCGTGAGGCCGAATGTGCCATTTGCCATTCCACAGCCTGCACTTTTCCAACCAGAAAGCGGTGCTTCCCTCGCTGCTCTCCCATATGGATGACCAGGCTGCCAGGCTTTCTGTATATTTTTGAAGCCAAATTCCCAGGATAAAAAGCAAGAAGAAACCCAGCAATGAGCTCCAGAGCCTGAGGATCGCAGCACAAGGCCACCGAGGGTGCCTGGTTCAAGAGGGGGGTTGGAACAGAGGGGAGAGATCAGGAATGGGTAAAAAGAGGGAAAAAAAGGGGTAGTGATGGGCACTGATTGAACTGCAGCAACCCAGCAAGGTGACACACGGGAAGAGCTGCTGGAAATGGAGAGCTCTGTGTTGTCCCTACCTGTCACTCACCTGGAACCCCATTTCTTGGAAGGGACACAGGATGCTGCTGCCATCTTTGGGGTTGCTGCCCCAAAGGCGAGGGGGTGAGGGAGCTCCAGCCTGACTTGTCCCTTCTGCAGACCCAGGGAGAAGCTCAAAAGGAGGACCTGGAGATAGGTGCTCCCGAAACAAACCCCAAAGGGATCCCTGCACCCCAGAGGGGAGCTCCTGAGCACAGAGGGGACACCAGCCCAGGATCATCTGCACTCTTGCTCCTTGCCTTTCTTCCCAGAGCTGCAGATCAGCTGCTGGGAGTCACCAGAGGGGTGATGATGTCCACACACAGTCCACACTGTCCCTGCTGCCTGTCCCGTTTTGTCCTGAGAAGATCCAGGGTGCCAGTCAGCTCAGCTGTGAGACCTCACCGGAGACAAGCTGGGTTCCTGCCACACCAGGACGGATGCAGGACAACAGCCTGTCCGTCTGACGTGCACAAAAGCAGCTCTTTTCCAGCCAGAACCCAGGTTCCTCATCTTCTTAAAAACCTCGTTCTCACAAAAAGCCTGATCCCAAGACCCAGCCGGCGCTTGAGGTGCCAGCTGAAGGCGCCAGGCGCCAAGGACTGTCACCAGCTTGCAGGATTTAGCTCAGGGAAGCCTCTCTTCCTGCCAAATCACCCCGCTCCTCGCTTCACTCCTGCTAACCCTGGGGACTTCCCATGTCAGAATCTCTGAATCACTTTATCTGTGGAAGAAGCAGAACAAAAGGCAGCGAGGGACAGGCAGGCAGGTTTGCAGCAGGAGCAGCACTCAGCGCAGCAAACATCCTTTTCCTGGCATTTTGTTTTGCACCCAATTGAATCAGTCTCTGCCTGGCTAATGAAAGAGAGGAAGAAAGTGGAAAATGTTCCTTTGTTTCTCCAGCTTGTGGAGCCCACCCTCCTCAGGGAAGAGCTGCGAGCTGCCAGCGCTGCCCATGGAGCATCCCAGAGCCGGGAATGCAGCAGGTCCCCCCCTTCTTCTGCAAGATCCACCCCCCCAGGGCAGAGCTCCCCACGCTCAGCCAGCATCTATAGGGGTGGAAATTGCACAGCAGCTGAGCTTCCCCTCTGCAAGCTTGCTCCCTTGATCTCTCCTGGCTGCATCTCACAAGAGAAAACAGAAAAAAAAAATAAGGAAGGAAAGTGGGAACCATTTCCCATTGAGGAACCATTTCCCTGCCACGGTGATCTCAGAGCTCAGCCCGGTTGCAGTGAAACAGCCTCAAGCCCCTGACTTGCTGCCTCTCTGCACCCTCTAAGGCCGACCTGAGTCACAAGCAGAGACTGTTTTTTACTCAATTTACAGCTCTGCAAGCGCAGACCGGGATGTGACAGTCACACCAGCTTCTTTTCAGGCAGTGACAGTGGCTGTACATCAAGCTGTACCCTCAACAACAACACCCACACACCCGCTGTGCCTACAAGGAGCCTGCGAAAAACCTCTCTGGCGAGGCTTGCACCGGGAGCAGAGAGCCCAGCTCCTCTCTTGCAGCAGCCCCGGCTGCAGCAGGAAAGGAAGTCGCGCTCAATTTTGGCACTCGAGTCGATAAGGTACCATTTGAGATTATCACAGCCTCGACGAGACACCAGCAAAGCGGGAGCGGGGCTGCTCCCCGCCGTGCTCACGAGCTGACTCAAACGGAGGGTGGAAAGGAGCTGCTGATGTTGCTGGTGGCCACCCACCTTACCCAGAGCTGAGACACAGCTACAGAAATGAGCAGCCACGAAAAGTCCATTTGCAAATAGGAAATGGGGGGCAAACGTTCGTTTCCAGCCCCCGACCAGGGTTCAAGGCTGGATCTCAAGGGGAGAGGTGCCAACCTCAGGCGCAGAAAGGGTCACATCCATCCGACCCGTGCAACGAGCAGCAGGTAAAACAGGAAAACACAAGCAAGTTGTTTGTCTCTGAAGTCAATGTTCTATCACAAGTGAACACCCCTTTCTACTCAGCTTTTATCTCTCTCTTAGTCTCCCTCCTCACGGCCTGCTGTCACTGCTGCTCCCTTCGTTACCTGCCAGAGTGGCTTCATCCTGCTTGAGGTCTTTGCTCAAAAAGACCTGGCAGTTTGTAAAACTGACCTTAGATCAAAGATATCAGAGGAAAGAGAAGATATTAGGAGCAAACCAGGCAGATGAAGGTGACCTACAACTGCTCTCCCCGACCTTCAAGCAGCTGAACACCCCCTTGCACAGGCCAGAAAAGCCTTCAGATTAATTAAAAAAAAAAAAGGAAAGAGAAAAGAAAGGTAGGTTAGATAACTCCCTCGACGGAAATCCAACTTCCTCCAAATGGACAAGTCCCTCGTTGCATCATTTCCTTCTCCCTAGAATAACTTCATCAAGATTTTGTTTCAAACGTGTCCTGCCTAAACCGCTGAGCTGGTGCCAAGCATCCCTGCAAGAGAAGGAAGCAAACCTACTGGGAAAGAGAGCCAGCTTCCTCCGCGAGGCCGGGGAGGACACGCTGGAAGCTGAGATGGCACCGATCCACGAGAAGAGGCCAGGATGCACCATTGTCCAAACCTTGATGAAGAAGCTCCCCTTCCCCTCCCCACCCTCTTCCACTGCAGGATTGTGAAAGAGAAGTAACATCACCACGATTAGCACAGAGGAGGAAAACAGCAGCTCGCCCTGGTTTTGTAATCAGGGCATTAACTCTTGTCAGGTCCCAAAGAGAAGACAAATCCTTCACGCATCTTCAGATGTTACCTCCACTGCCTCTTCGGAGCAATGGGAGACTGGAGCAGGATCTGCTCCAAACAGGGTTAAACATCTACCAAAAGCCAGTCTTGTGGTGGGCAGGGACTGATGATCATGGGCTACAGAGCATCCCCTGCCCAGAGATCTGCAAAGGCTCCTCTCCTTACGGGCTGTGCCTGGTTGGTGGTGCCTTCTCCTCAGCCTTTTCCTAGCACCCATCACCAGGAATAAAACCCTCCACTTGCCGAGTCCTCACAGCCATCCCTTTGGGAAAGGGGAAAAGCTTTTTCAGGGAAATCGGATCCTATCTTTGGCTATCCCAAGAAAGGACTTTTGACCCCCAAAATGAAGCCATTTTTGTCCACCTCAAGCACGTATTGATTACGGAGCACAACGATGAAAGAGCTCCAGGCCAACCGCCCGGCTGTGCCTGGCATTGTGAGTGTCCCAGGATCCTGGTGGGGACAAAAGTACAGGAAAGGAGAATTCCAGCACCAAGACCTGCACAGTCAGAAGCGAGCAACAGGCGGCAGACAGCACCTTCCTCCATCTCCACCCCAACGCTGCCAGGAGGATGGAGAAGGGAAGATGAACATTGTGGCACTGCTTAAGCCACAGCTTCCTGCTGACAAACCTCTGGGGAGGGGGAACGACAAAAAAAGACTCCGAGTGAGGAGGCACCAGCATTTCAGCTCGAGAGCGAAGGAAAACCTCCAGGGATGGTGCCCAGGCTCTGCCCGCTACCCACCTGCACAGCTCCCAACCGTTCTCCTTCGGAGGGAGCTTGCTACAAACAAAGTTCAACTGAAAAAATAAAAAGCAAACCCTCACCAAGAATAAATCAACAAATAGATCAGAATGAAATACAGCTGGGATCCACGGGAGACACACACAAGGTGCCCACCGAGTCCAATTCCTTGGAGCCCAAGGTCCACGCTGCAGAAATGGCTAGAATTTGCTGTGATGATCTCCCCCAGTCCGCAGGGAGGACGGACTAAAGGACTCCCGTTAAAGCCTGGATTGGAGAGGGAGATGGAGGTGAAGCGTGGAAGTAAATTCACCTTCCTGCAACCCATGTTCCCGTTGGACAGAGAGCTCATCCATCAGGCTGAAGGGACAGAAACCTGACACTGGCCCACAAAGTGTGTTTTGGTCAGCTCCACACTCCGTGAGAACATGGAGAGCACCATCCCTGCTCTGAAAGGCAGCCCACTTGCCTACAAGGAGACAGGCAGGCACCTTCTGCTCAGATGGTAACTTCTGTTGGCCCAGCAGGAAAGTGAACCCAAACCAACTCCCATTCCCCCTGCCTTTTTTTTTTTCCAGCTAATTGTTAACCCCCTCGTTATCACAGGGCCAAGAGAAACCCTTCCGTTACAGGCTGGGATTTGCTTCACACGATGGATCCCAGCCTTGGAAGACACCCACGCTGGATGAGAAGGAGCTCTCAAGGATGAAGCTTTACCAACAAGGCAGGAGAAAGCCTTTGCACACACAGATTTTATAGCAGCCCCCCCGCAGCAGGATGCCACAGCACGACCACAGCTCAGCATCCAGAAAGACAACCAGCAGTTGTGTTTCCTCTGTGCATTCCCACCCCTTCACGGTCACGATCCACCTACTTTTTCTGTCAGTGCTACTTAAAGGCAACAACCAACCACCCACAAATGACTCCAGGGAGAGAGGCAGGGAGGAGAGGGGATTTTCCCCAGCCTTCGGTGCCCCTTGGAAAAACCATGTTCATATCAGAGTTCCCCGGTTACGAGAACTTCCGATTCACACCTGAAAGTTTTGCGGGTTCACTCCCCACCCTGGGGACAAATCACACTCAGATCATCTCACCCACCCCAGACCAAAAAAAAACCAGATATTTAATAAAGCGATGACTAACCCTGAGAAATTCTCGGAGGCAAACCGTCTCCAGGGATGTTTGTTACTCGAAGCGAGGTGGCCGTTTCCTCCCGAGGGCTCTCATCTACCAGCACGAAAGCCCCCCCACACTCCCCCCCAAGAAAAGGGGTTCTCCAGTTTCCTCCCCCATTGGAAAAGTTGAACTCACGAGGTTTGGATCTTTGCTTTGAACTTTGATCAGCCGAGAAAAGGCTTTTCCTTTCAAAGCCTACACAGCTCCTGCCCACAGGAGAGGCAGAGCAGCCCTGCTTTAGCTCAAGGGTGCTGAGCAGGACCTGGGCACCACCAAGGTCCCGCTTGTTTCCACCACCTTGGCAACACCATCAGCCTCCATAGGACAACCCAGGCAGCTGGATCCCTGGTCAGAAAAGCTCCTGCCCGCTTTCCTGGTGAACTCTCCACTTAAAGCTTCGTTTTTCCTACTGGTGTGAAAACATCTCCCACGTCGTGCCCCCCTTTGGAGCCGGGGCAAGTCAGAGCCACGCACCCCAACGGCAGCCCCCGCCGGCTGCGCAGACGGGAGCCTTTGTTCTCCAGAGCTGTCACTCCAGAGCTTCCCAGCGCCTGGGAGCCAGCTCAGCGTGGCAGCTCCACGCTGGCAACCGGTACTTAAGGCACAAGGAACTTTCTCTATAACCCAGAGGTGACAAAAGCCGATTCACACAGCTGGGAGCAAGTGTGGGATGGTCATCCTGCCCAGCATGGAAAGGTCTCCACCAACAGACATCACACCCAGCGGGGCAAGGAGGTGAGAAGGTCGGTTGGGAAACGCAGAGGAAGGTGAAGAAATAGGAGGAAGAGAACAGGATGAGACACAGAGGCAGGTACGCTGCCAAGCAGCAGGATGTGGGAGATAAGAGAGGCGGGAAGGGGACGGAGGGCTCTGCGAGATAGGGGTGGTTACCAGGAGCTGCTGAGGCGTGATGGAGTTGTCCGTGTAAATGCAGAGCTTCTCCACGGTCAGGGGCATGGTTTCTCGCAGCTTGGAAGCCAGGAGCATGCAGACCGCTCCCAGAAGCTGCAAGTGATTCTTCCGCACCGGGACCGACGACAGGTAACGATCCACGTAATTCATGGCCAAGGGGAAGACCTCTTCTTCACACTTCTGCTCCTCGCACACCTGACAAAACCCAAATAGCAAAAAAAAAACCAAAAAATAAAGAGAAGTTTTAATCAGCACAGGCCTCCCTGCAGTACAGCTTCAAAGCTTCTGGTCATGGTGGTGTTTCACACTTATCTCCAGGGCTTTGAAGGCACCTTGGTGCTAAGGAGTAAATTAGCTACAGGTGTTAATCCTATGACTCCAGTGGGATTACACCAGCAACAAGTGCCACCAATGCCTCAGGACTTCATCTCCCTGTGGAACGCTGCAGGACTTACTTGGAGCTACAAAGAGTGCACAAACAAGACCAGAATTGCATTATTTGTCTCCTTTTTTGATGTCCCCTGCTGGGGATGGATCCAGCCAGCTCTACAGCAAAACTTCCATGTTCTGCTCTGTGGGGACCAGGGACCTCTGGAGAAAAGGAGCAATTCCAGCATATCTCCAGCTGGAGACCTAATAGGGCAGGATCCACAGCCACATCTGACAATTCCACCCAAAGTGGTCCAGAGACATAAGAAGAATCAATGGCAGAGCCCAAATCAATGGTTGAGTCCTAAAGTCCTCCCTCAGCCACCAACAGTACCCAGAACTGCTGAATTTCAGTCCTCTGCTCTTATCCCTCAACCAGGACCACGACGCTGGTCGCACTGAACTTCCTTCTTCCAACGCAACCATTAAAACATTGAGGCTTCTCCTTCCATTCTCCTTCCAGCAGCGAGGCTGCTGGAAGGCCACAGCCGGCCACGGCGCCGGGGGACACCGGCACGCACCGTCCTGACAACCACCAAGTGTCATCCAACCTTCTTGGACAACCTTTAGGGCTGCACAGCCACAGGCTCCAAAGCAGCGTTTCTCCAACAACCCCTCTCAGAAAGGGGAATTGCAGAAATAGAACAATAATAGCAGGGAAAGAGGGGGTGTGTGCAGAAAAAAAAGCCCTTTTAAAAAGCAAAATGTTGATTATTTCTTTTGACAGAAGCAGCAGCTTCTTGCACCAGCAGCCGGGGTGGGAGCAGGCAGGCTCCATCCCGAGCCATTTGTCCTTTGCAGAATCTGGTCTTTCTTTCTCTATTGAGACCATTCCCTCTGACCATCCCACGAAGAGGCCCAGGAGATTTCCCCCCGACTGACCTGCATCCCGCAGGGAGCCGCATTCGTTTTTTTTAATTTAGGGAAGTAAACGGTAGTGATATTATCCCCCCCCCCAGCCTTTAATCGGGCATTTCCAGCCCCATTCAGAAAACGCAAGTCTCCAGCCTGCCGAGTGCACAGCTGAGCTCCCTCTGCCCACAAGTTTTGGGGAGCGGGGGGGGCAAGGGGGCGAGCGGAGGGTCCGATAGCAGTGGGGCAGCACACCACGAGCGTGGGGTGAGTTGGTTCGAGGGGGGTAAGGGGTTTGCACCCCCTGCATGGAGCAATCCCATCTTCCAGCACAGCCAGCGCTCACGGAGACGCTGCCCCGCTGCAGGCTGCCTTTCCCACCCCCCCTCCG
>JAOXNH010000013.1:3924992-3935430 GCA_028566575.1 Bartramia longicauda
GTCAGGTCTGATGTAAGGGCTGGAGGCAACCGAGCTGCACCCTGTGGCCCGGGGGTCCGGTGGGGTTGGATGTGGTCACAGCCCTGTGTGGGGTTGGTGGCACTTGGCAGTGGAGCTGGAGAACCAGGGGGCCTGAGTGAATCCGACCCCAAAAAAACGTGGCTGCAGACATGTCCCCTGTTTGAAGTTACCTGATCTCCTCCTCCTCACCTCACGCTTGTTGGAAACCTCTGTCCTAGTGGATATCTGCTTCCAAAATCTTTACTTATGGGTATTTCTGTTACAACTGAGTAGAGGATGGGGATAGGGGCACATGGTCCTGATTTGTCCTGAGTTGCCCAGGACTCCCCTGCACTGGCCCTGCATGGGAGGGAGAAGAAAGGACTCGGCCACTCTCTGGCCAAGCAGAGGAGAGCGGTAGCTGCGAGAACAGGTTGATGGAGCTCCAGGCATGTTTGGATGGAGCTATATTTATGCTACACTCGCTGGCGACATGATTCGCTGTGGGTTTCATCCAGCTCTCCCTTCCCCCACAACAACGCAGGATGCTGGGGACTGATGTAAATCCTGGTAAACAAGTTCTGGCTTATTTTTGAAATGAAACTGCTTTCAAGCTTAGATTTCCCGAGCTTAGTCCTGACAGGAAAAGAGGCAGCATCCTCTGGCCCCTGGTGACCGGGGAGAGAGGGAGCCATCACCAGATGTGATGCTTGGACCCTGAAATTCAGCCTGCTGAGGGCTGGTGTCCGGAATAGAGGAGGGCTGAGGGCTCAGAGCAAGGGAAACCTGTCCCCAAACCCCTTGGCTTGGGCTTCACAGCCACCCAGGTGGTGCGTGTCACACCGTGCCGCTGATGGCAGGAGGACTCCAGCCACGGCCGTTCATCCCGACTCCTCGTCTCGGCGCTAAAGGCAGAGCGAGGCGGCTTGAAATGCCTCCAGGAAATACTCGGGGCCATGCTGGGAGAGGGAGAGGAGCCGCTCCTGCCTGCTGGCTCCTATATACGTGGCTGGGAACGTGGAGCTGTGGGGCTGTCGCTCCATCACTGCCAGCGCTGTTCCGGCAGCCGCCGTGTGGGGAAGGTGCGAGAACGGGCCAGTTTCCCACCTCGGGAGGTGGCCGTAGGGTTTCCCCATGAAACCCCACTGCATCCCCCCCCACACCCCTCCCTGCAGCGAGGAGGGGATTTCTCGACCGGCACACAAAGAGGGCACAGTTTGCTGGGAGGCAGAGGCTGCCCTGCCACCGAGGCACCCTGGCAGGCTGCTTGGGCTGGAAGAAAAGAGGGATTGAGGCAGCGGTGGTGGGCAGGCATGGCTCCCTTGCTTTCTCCTTCTCTCCCTCCTTCTCTTTCCACCGGCTCGTGCAGCCGAGGGGCAGATGAGATGTGGTCCTCCGGGATGCTGCGTGCAACGGGGGAGCTTGGCAGAGGCAGAGGAGTTTCTTCTCCTCCTCCCTCCTGCTCCGGGGCACTCTGCCTGCTGAAATACCAGAGCTGCTCCACGCAGGGGCTTCTCCACCCATGCAGAGCTGCTTGGCACCCCCTTCCCAGGGGACCTCTCTGCGGGGCAGGACCCATCCATGGGGTCTCTTCACCTTTCCTAGTGCCCCCCTTCAACACACCAGTAGTCCCAGAGCCTGTCCTCAGCAGGCACTGCTGCTCCTCCATCTCATTTGAAGGTTGGTTCTCCCCTTCCCAGTGGGCTTCAGCCCTGGCTGTGGGGTGGGATCTGAGCTGAGTGGGTCGGTGTCATCTCCTGGTCCCCACGCTCCCCTGCCAGAAGCTGCTGGGCTTATGGGCTCAGCTCCTCACCTGAAGAGGGGAGCAGGTTTTGGAACGAGGGGCTTCGTGGTCTGTGGCCATCCATGGACTTGGCCCGTTGCTGCTGTGCCGGGCAGGAAACCAGCTCCCCCTTCCCCTGCACCCTGGCAGGTGGGACGGGCAGAGCTGTGCCAGGCAGGGGGGGCAACGAGCAGGGCACTGCCTGCACCCGGGTGTCAATGGCTGTTGGTGTCCAGCTCCTGGCCAAGTGGGCAATGAGCTGCCAGAGGGGCAAGAGACGTGGCTAGCAGGAAGAGGGCTTCCCCGCCACGGCGGCTCGGGAGCGCTGGCGTTCAAGCTGTGCCACCCGTGTCGCTGGCATGTGCTTCGCGTGGCAGCCGCCTGCCCGCCCGCCGAGGCGAGGGTATGGAAATCAGGCTTCAAAAAAATAAAAATCATAATAAATATAGAGAAGGACTTACCAGGCTAAGAGCCTCCTTTCCAAAGCCTCGCTGCTCTTCGCTGGGATCTCCCGTGTGTCAAGCAGCATGTGAGTGCCTCTCCCGATTTGCAAAGGCTGGTGCCCGCCCCAGATCCCAGATCAAATATTGTGCTTGCAGGTCACGGGCTCGGCAGTGGTTTTTTTTTGGGGGGGGGGGGGAGTGACCTCCCAGCAGCAGCCAGTTTGCAGGAGAGACTGAAGAGACCCTAATGCTGCCTGGCGTTATAAATAACCTGCTTTTTCTTTCCTCTCCCTCCCTCCCTCCCTCTCTCTCTCCCGTCTTTTCTCATAGGAGTGTTGGCACTTTTCAGGCTCTCTCTGTTTAACGAGTTAGTGGAATCGGGGATGTTGTTTTTAAAAGGGCTGTTGTTAGGTCTCCTGTGTTTCTCATCAGGAAGCGATGAGGAGGCCTCTGGCCAGATATAAAATATATCTGATTTTGAGGCGCTGAGGATGTGATTCTTGGGGAGAAGTGACAAAAGTTGTCTTTAACTTTTGCAGTACCAAGGGAAGAGACGTTGGTGCCTGCTCTGGCTTCTTCCCCAGGAAGCCTCAGTTTATGCAGCCCTAGTATTAAATATTTAGGATAAACATTTCCATGAACGATAAGGCTGCAGCATCCAAGGTAAATAAATTGCCTACCAAAGGGCCACTGTGACAGCAGGAATTTATCTTCAGCTTGGCAGCAGAGAGATGCCAAGCTGGCATTTCTGCAGGCTGTGCCCATCTGCCTGGGATGGGGGTGTTCATTCCCCACCCCACCCCTGGAGACTGTCCCGGGGGTGGGTGTGGGGGGACGGAGCAGGGGACCGTGTGCCAAGGGTGCAAGGGTGACCCAGAGTAGGGCAGAGGCAGGAGACATCACAGCTCTCCCTGCCACAAGGCTCATCACCTCCTAATGCCAGCCTTGCCTTCGGGGGTTCCTGCAAAGCCAGGGAGCAGTGAGTGCTGCCACAGCCCCCCCAGTCCCCATCCTGGCTCTCCCTGTGCTTCGAGTTTGGAGACGGCTCTTCCAGGGCTGTCGAAGCATTTCCTCCACAAGGAACGGGAAGGAGGAGCCCCGACCGCCCATCTCCATCCCATGCCTGGCTCCAGCAGCACGCCCAGGTTCCTCCCAGGAGCCTGGAATTACTTAGTGAAGCTCAGCAGGTGCCAGACTCCCTCTGGGCTTGCTTTCTCCTTGCTTTCCATCGAAATTTCCCAGCCAAAACATCCCCTTCCCCCTGGGGAGCCTTGCAAAGATCTTTATCTCTCCGGGATCCTTGTTGTAAGGAGGAGGAATGCGCAGGGCGGTTGGCGGCCGGGGTTGCGAGGGACACGCTGTACAGTGGGGGCTTTGCCAAAAAGCTGGTCTATTTGGGAAGGAAGAGTGTGCCTGGAAAGCACAGCTCGCTGCACCGCAGCACGGGGCCGGGATCTGCAGGGAGAGAGGATTCAGAGAAAGCCTTGCCTTCGAGTGGGAAAAGTAGAGAAGGGGAGGTTGCGCTGTCTAAAAGGAGGTAAAACCCTTGTAAATCAGAGTGGGGGGGCTTTCATTTGGCTGGTGGCATCCCTTCTTCCCCATGGAGCAATGCCATGGCAGCTCACAGCGGCGTGGGGTGGCTGGAGAAGGGCTCTCACCATGGGTAGGGAGGTGGGTTGAAGCTCTGGGCTGCTGCAGAGAATGACCCCGCTTGGAGGGGTTTGTTCCTGCTGCCAGGGAGCTCGGTTCCAGGGAATATGGTAGGGAGGGCAGTGGCAGCCAGTAACATCTGCTGCTCGGCACTGGGATGGTGTCAACCAACGTCACATCTCTGGCAGCTTGAGGTGTCCTGGTGGCCAACAGCTCGGAGGCTTTTGCAGGGCTTGGATGTTTTTCTGGAAAGGCAAATTGTCCCCAGCTAGGTTAGATAAGGAGTGTGGTCTCTCCGCCTTCTGGAAGTTAAAAATACTCACGACCCAGGACAAATATCCTTTGGCTGTCCCGCAGCCCCCACTGGGGTCAGGCACCTGCTGTGGGTGCCCAGGGCTAGGGATCCCCTGGGAGATGCTGAAGGGCCCTCCCCACACGAGCTGGCTTTGAATAGTGCCATTCCCCATGGTCACATCCCCCTTTCCCAGCCTAAACCAGAAAATAATGACATGTTTAAGCTCAGTTTGTATGTTCCCTGCTGCTCCCAGGACTTTCTGTTGAGTCTCATCCTGACTGGTCTAGGACTGTTACAGACAAGTGAATATTTACCATCTAAAGAATTATGTCTTTCTTTATCTTTTTTTCTCCATCCAACCTTGAAATCTCATACTCCAGGTGCCCAGCATCTCCCCAGCTGCTTCCAGGGCTCTCTGGCTTGCTCCCTTTGCCTGGTGTGAAGTGGGAGTTGATAAAACCTCGGTGCTACTGCTCGTTTCGGGCCAGTAGGAAACAGCTCCTCTCGGTTCCCAAGTGACTTCCGTGAAACTTTTTCAACATCTCCCTCTATAAACCCCTCTTCCCTCTTGCTGACAGTTCAAAGGAAGCCCTCAACTGGTGACAGGAGCTGGGAACACGCTGTCCTCCTTGATTGGAGCCAATGGTCCCTATCGCTGCATAATCTCATCCGGAGCAAGTTACTCCAACGATCGCAGCCTGCATCTCGTCAGGGTCGGACAGATGCCTCTATTGGTTTGCTTTGGGTTTCTAAACCAAACTGATGTGAGCAGTGTCTGTTTTGGTTGGGTTTGTTCCCGTTGTTTTGATCAAATGCTCTTGAGCTTTGTGTTTGCAACCACCCAATCTGGCCCCAATCGGAGGTTGCTTTTAATTTGCAAATCCTGCCGGGAGCGCTGTCTCCTCCGCGGATGGACGGGGGTTTGTCAGGATGATTTTGACACCGGGGGCTGAATGTTTCACACCAAAACAATGAGACACAACAGTCTGATGCTCCTGCTAAGGCTAAAGCTCATTCCACCAGGATGAAGGGAGAGCTTTTAAACCCACTGTGGCCATCCACAGCCAGCGACTCTCAGAAGCGCGGCTACTTCTGAGCAGCTTCCCTTTTTACTCATGGAAATGTTATTTCTGCCTCTTCCACGTTTCCAAGAAGTTTCAGCTCTGCTGGAGCTGCTGCCTGCTCTGTCCTCCCACTCATCCTATTTTCTTTAATTTCCATGGCCCTCCCCATCCTGGGAGGGGGTTACCAGTCCCACTGGGTGCGGGGTGCTTGGAAACAGGGCTGCTTGTGGGGTGAACTCACCATGCCATGCCCTGGATACCTGGCAGGTTCTCCGGGTCCCTTCCTAGACCTTTTCTTTAAGGGCTAATCTCTGAATGGTGAAGGTCCCAGCTGCTCTTTTAAGGGGCTCCAGTGACAGGAGTCCAAGCAGGAGCCAAGGAGACCTTGTCCCTTGGCATTTCCAGCCTTGCTGAGGTGAGGTGGGTGGAAATATGTTGGAGAGAGTCTGCCTGGTGGAGGGACCAACAAAGCCATGATCTGGAGCCCCTTCTTTGCATCAGGCCTCCTGACCAGGCTCATGCTACGAACACACCTGAGCAGGAAGGCTCTGGAGGTCCGTGGCTCCCAGGTTTGTGTAGTCTTTCTGGGTGTTTGCAACCTCAACCTCCTCTTCCTCACTAGTCCCAGCACTTTCCAGCCTTTCTAAAACATGGAGAGACTTCTTTTGCGGGCATTTGACGATGAGTGCCCTTCTCTGGGTACCTCTGCATTGCTCCATCCCACTGTGCCGGGCAGGGAAACCTCTCCTTCCTCTCACCCTGGAGCTGGTGTCCATGGGGTGGCTTGGGCTCCCCTGTGCTGGGGAAGCAGCCCTAGGGCTTTCAGAGCAGTTATCAACTCGGATGCCCCCCTTCTCCAGGGCTGTGCTGCTCCTTTTCAAAGAGCTCTGCCAAAACCAAACTCACCTGGAAGCCCCTGTGTGATTTCTGAGGCTGCCCACAAATACGAGGAGGCAGGGAAACAGGGTCCTGAGGATCAGGGGTGCAGGCAGCGGGTGGGGGGGGGATCATCGTGTCCCTCCGGGCTCAGTCTTGGCCGAGCTGGATGGAAGGAACGTGCTCACCATCTGGCAAACATCTGCCCCAGGCGGCTGCAGCCTCCTCTCCCGAAATGCAAAGGTCGGTGCGGAAGGGCAGGGCGAACCCTCCCTCGACCTCCCTTCTCACCCCGGCCTCCCTTTGCCCATTTTTTTTTTCCTTTTTGAGCAATCCATTCTTCAGCCCAAACAACATTCTTGAACCGAGATTTGAGGGAATCTGGAGGGAGTCAGTCACTGGGAGACGGCGCGGCGGCCGAGCGAGCCCCGGGCTCTGCTGGAAACTCTGACTCGGGCTGTCGGGGCGATGCTCTCGCTGCGGCTCCCGTGTGTCAGCACCGACCGATGCTCCCGGGGCTCCCGAGGTCACCCCCTTTCCATGGGAGGTGCTTCAAAGCTTCTCCTGCCTGCAGCAAGGGCTCAGGCCAGGCTTTCCCTGGCTAGAAACGGGATGAGAGGCAGCTCTGGGCTGGGGATCCTTGCCTGCTGCCTGCTCCCCTCCCGTGGGATTCCAGGGGTTGTGAAATGGGTGTCTGGCTGCAGCTCCGCTCGCTCCCTTGTGTCCCACACCCCAGCCCCAGGGCTCCAAAAAAAAAGAGCCTGCACTAATCTGAGGTGTCTGAGCACCAAAAATAAGGGGGTTGCCAGCTCCAGGCTCCCACCCGTGTCCCCTCTCCACTGCTCTGTCCCCTGCCCTGGAATGCTATATAGGAACCTGGTGCCACCCCTGTGTTATGCCCTCCTGTGATGTCCCCCTGTCCTTGCTCATCCATCCCATCATGGTCCAGCAACGAGGAGGTGGGGGGGCAGGGTGGTGCAGTAGCCACAGGAGGCTCCTATTTGCCTCCAGATCTCTTGGCGAGGGAGGGGAAAGGGAGGGCAAACCCCAAATTGCCCCTTCCCCTCCCCAACCAGCAGGGAGGGCTGCCAGCGCTGGGAAATGCTGGTTTGGCTGGGGAAGCCTTTGCCCCATCCCACCGTAATTATAGGCTGCCTTTGGGGCTCCGGAGCCTCCTGTAATAACCCTCTGGTCTCTTGGGGCCTGCGGGTTATTATGGGGTGGACTCAACCCTCCCAGCACCCAGATCCCAGGAATGTCCCTGCAGCTCGTCCCGCAGCTCCCAGCCCCAGGGACGTGGCTCTGGGTACCCAACGGTCGCAGCGTGTGTGTTCTCATCCCCCTCCCTGCAAACCCAAAATGCTGGATTTCTTAAATCTCCGTCTACGGGCCCCGGTGCCTCTCCCCTTGCAGCGTGGCTGGTGCCCTGGGCTGTGCTGGGAGAGGATGTCTCAGCACAAAGAGGGTCAGAGCTTATTACAACCGCTGTAAAATGTGTTTGAAAAGGTTAAGTGCTTAATTTGGAACAGAGCTGGAAACTATGAAGCCTTTCCTCATCCAGTCGCTCCCTCGCCTGTCCCTGGACTTATGCTTCTACGCCGCTAACATCTCCATGGCGAAGGGAGGCTGGTTACGAGCAGGCACTGAAATACCTTTGAGAGTCTCAGGGTTTTGCAGAGGAGCCAGAGGAGCAGCTTGGGTGGGATTAGCCAAGTGCAAATCCCATCAGGTGTCACAGGCTCTGCTGCCACCCCGATTTATTGCCCGGGCTCCTGATGCAGATGTTTGCCCACAGCTGGTTGGGCATCACTGGGCTCTGCTTATGTGTATCAGGAGGTGTTAGGACAGGACCTGGCAGGATGCTGGCATCCTCCCGGCCCCGTTTGTGGGACTGCTGTACCCCGATCCGCTGTAGCCTGGCTCAGGACCTGCCCCTGCTCCACAGGGTGATGGGTATCCAAGCCCAGAGCCCCCGTGCTCAACCATCACAGGGCAGAGCAGCTCTGCTGGGATGTGGCAGCAGGTCCCTGCCCCTTGCTGGACTTTAGGAGGGGACAGGGGCATGGGAAGCCCCAGGACACTTGCTGGCAGAGATTGCTCTGTGCTTTGAGGCTGAGCAAGGTGTCCTGCCGGGACCCGGCTGCCATTCCCTTTCTCTCCCCATCATCAAGGTAGCTCTGAAGGCTGCCAGGAGCTGGCTGCAGCTGTCCAAGGAGCAGAAGGAAAAAACGCAGCGTTTCCTTGCTCAGAGCCTCCAATTCATGTTTTCAAAGGCCCTTTGAACGCTTGGCTCCTCTCTGAAGCCTCCCGGCTCTCCTGAACAAACAGCAGGAGGGAACAGGTTCATTCCAGCCCATTGACTGAGGCTCCTGGATGGGGAAAATCTCACGTCATGTTTCCTACAAGCAGAGAGCCTCGGAGCCCTCTTGCAAAGCGCTGAGCCCAGGAGACACGTCTTTGCTTGTCCCCAAACCTGTCCCCAGACCTGTCCCCCAGCCCCAGGTGTCTCCTCTCCAGCTTTGAGGGCTCAATGCAGACCTCCTCCTCCTCCTCCTCTTCCTCCTTCTCCGAGGTGAGCTTGGTACCCAAATCTCTCTACAAACAGGGTTGCAGACACACCGGGAGCCAAATATAAACCCATGTAGAGATTAATAAATTATAAGCAGGAGTCTGAGCTGCATCAGGCAGCAAACAGGGAGGGGGTCCGGGGGCATAGAGCTGCGCTGCTGGGGGTCCCTCCCAGCTCAGCAGGAACAGCCGGAGAGGAGCTGGGAGAACATCCCCCATACTGGGGTGCTTTTAAAACCACACGTCTATCACGGCTGCTGAATGATGCTAAGGCTCTCAAAACACACAGCCTCCCAAATCTACCCCCCGTTAGTGAAATGCAGCTGGCTCTGGGGTTGGTAGACCTGGTGGCCCCGGGGTGGGGGGGGAAGCAGGGCCCGATCCTGTCCCACAGCAGCTGGATGCATCCCTGCAGCCCCAGGAAGGGCACCTGAGCTCTGCTTGTCCCATGGGTGCTCAGCCCTTCCCCAGTGCCTCCTGGTTCCCCCCCAGCTTCCCAGATGCTGGGAAGGTCAGGGCACTGAACTCCCCTCCCAAATGGTGCGCGGGCTGTTTTTCTCTCTAAAGCATCTGAAATATGAAAAAAAAGAAGGGAAAAAAAAGAAAAGCGAAACATCAGCTGCCTGGGAAACCCATTAGCGTTCCTGCCGGCTCCTGCCACCTGGCTTCCCGCACGAGCAAACAAATCACAACGTCCCTCTGCCTGCAGCCTCTTCACCCTGGCATCCTTTTGCCCGGAGCAGAGCTAAACCCTGCCAGGGGCCACTGCAGAGAACCTCTGCCCTCCTCTGCCCTGGCTCCCGGCACCGCGCTCGGGCCTTCTTCCGAGCTGCAAACGCTCCTCCAGATTAAAGGCAGGCATGGTTTTCTTCTTTCTTTTTTTTTTTTATTAAAAAAAAAAAGCTTTGGAGATAAACAGGAGCAAGAAGCAGGGTGTGGGCGTTTGCTGCTTTCGCTGCTGTTCAGCTGAATTGAGCTGTTTGGGGGAAACTTGGGGTCCTGGCAGCGCCTTCGCAATTTAGGGAGATAAAAAGAGCATCTAGAAGGGGGTGGCGTTGGAGGGACAAGACCGTCCCCTGGGGTTTGGGGTGGTGATGCTCCTCTCTGCCATGCCCTGGGCTCTGGGGTGCATCCCTTGTGTCCTGTCTGCCTTTTTTTCCCCTGGATGGTGGGTGCCGGGATGGGGATAATCCCCTGGGTAGGGTGCTGCAGCCGTGGGGAGCGGGGATGGGCGAGGGGCTGCCGGAGGTCTGTGGGCAGACGCAGCAGAGCTGGGGGTGGGCTGGGTGCTGCAGAGCTCACGCGGGTGCTGTCAGCCCCTGAGCAATAATTAGCGATGATCAAAGCGGCTTCTTCCCGACAGCCCTGAATACGGATGCCTGGAAATCTCAGCGAGCGCTGGGAGAAAACAACACCCGCTCCTGCCTGCCGGCAAGTCCCTTGTGCGGGCAGACATCTGCTGGGGCTGCTGCCAGGACCCCCAGCACCAGTGGGGTGATTTTTGGGAGGGGAGGAGGGGGGGCAGGAGGTGAGTGTCCCCATGGGCAGAGCTGTGCGTGGGTCACTGGTGTGCAGGGCAGGGGGAAGCTCTGCTCCAGCCTGGCAGAACTGGCATCTCTGCCACTCGAGGAGAGAGAGTTAAGGAGGATAAGGAGGATAATCTGGCAGCTCCTCAGGGACTGGAGCAGGCTGAGGAGCGCGATGGTGCAGCTGCTGAGCCCCCCCACCCTGAGGTTTGGCCCCGAGGGGCTGTGTGTGT
>JAOXNH010000013.1:3938052-3959997 GCA_028566575.1 Bartramia longicauda
GGGGGGGGGCTTCTGCAGCGTCTGCCTTGGCTCTGCTCCTCGAGTCCACGGGCTGGGGGTCTTCCAGGGGAAACCGCAGCCGCCCGGGATTAATTAGCGAGCAGCTCAACGAGGTCTGGCAGTCATTACACACACCCTTGGCCAGGAAGCAGCTGCGGACTCACGTGGCTGGTGAATGGGGAGTGCTGACCCCCTCCTGCCCCCCAGCAGACCCCCGGCTCAGCACCCTGCAGCCCACGTGGGACATCACCCACTGCCTGCCCCACGTCTGGGGCCACGGGTGCAAGTTGGGGGGGTTGGGTGGGCAATGGGTGCGTGGCTGGAGATGGGAGGGGCTGTGTGAGAGGGGAGCCCGGCTCTTGAGGGCTGGGGGGGCACCCAGCCCCAGCGGTGCCCCATGGCTGTGCTGGGATGCTGTGTGGAGCTGGAGATGGAAACCAGCTGCCACGCTCTCCCTCTAGTGGACACGGCCCATGGGGGGGGGGGGGGGGGTGGGAATCCCACTCAGCTCCCCATTCCTGGTGCTCCCCAGGAGGTGATGTGCCGTGGGTTTTTCGGCACCTCGGCACAGTCCCTGGGGATGCTCCCATGTTCCATTTCGCTGTTCCCGGCAGACTTTGGTGCAGCTGGGAAAGGATGGAGCCCATCACATGCATCCATCGCTGCCGGGAGAAGGGAGGTGGGTGTCACGGGGAGGAGGATGGGATCACACAGGGGCTCCAGGGTGGGTTTCAGGGCTGGTGTGGGCTGGCATTGGTCCCACCGACATGGGGAAAGCTCTGGCTGCTCTCCCCGGCAGAGGGGCCAGCCCCTCTTCGCCACCTCTCCCTGACCCCAGCACGCAGCGTTGCAGCGAATGCGCTGAAAAATAAACAGGTTTCCTTAGAGCTCCCCAGGCAGAAATGTTACCCTTGGCTGCACACGAGGGGCCGGCCGCCCTGGGGCTGAAGGGGGCTTTTGTTGGGGAAACGGCTGCAAGAGTCATTTGAAAACTTCTCCCGGTTTTCTCTTCCTGCCTCCTTCTTCCAACCTTTCCCCCCGCCGGCAAAGACGATCCTGTGGGATGTCCAGCTCTGCCCCACGGCTCGGGGAGCATCTCCCTTCGCTGGGGTGATTGCTGGTGCCCAAACCCCTGCCCTGCAATCTCCTCCCCAGCTTTTCTCCCCACTGTACGGCACCGGGGCTTCCTCCTCTCTCCCTCCCAGCCCTCCCAATTAAATATTTCCCAGGGAGGTTGCCTTGAAGTGTCTGCAGCTTCAGAAAGCCCCGGCAGGTTGCCTCTGAGGAGCGGTTTCAAAGGCTTTAACCGCTCTCTGATACCGGTTCCGAGGCGCTGCCAGGGGCTGCTGTAGCTCCGGGGTGGATGCACGCAGCCGGCAGGTCCCAGGCATGGGAAAAGTGTGACCCGAGGCACCGCTGTCCCCAGGCTTTTAAGAAACACTGGTTGTGGTCACCAAACCTCCCAGCCCTTTGTGCAAGGGTCAAAGCTCTGGGTGTAGCTCTCTGCAGACGACAAGGACAGTGGCTGGAGCCACCCTGGTCTGGAGACATCGCTTGTTTGCATCCATAGTGAGGGCTGTTTTCCTCAGCAGCCAACAGCTCCGTAAGGAGGAGTGTTTCATACATCAGGATGGTGGCTGATGGAAAGAAACCGGGCGGTAGTTGGGTGGGTGTGCGAGGAATGCCAGGGAGATGGGGAATGCTCAGCTTTGAATTCGGGAGCTGGGATTTGGTGTGTGAGGCTGGAGGTGTGCTGTGCCGCCCGCTGCCTGCTCGGAGCGGGGTTAAGAGGAACGCGGGCTGTAAAGCTGCTGCTCAGGATGGTCCTTCCTGGGCACAACTTCCAGCTGCCGAGCAGAGGACAGTGCCAGCCCCAGCCATGGTTTGGGAGACAGTCCAAGGAGCCAGCAGGCTGGGATGTCCTGCTGCCCATCCCGGGCATGGTGGGACAGCTCTGGCACGGGGTCCAAGGGACGTGGGAATGTGATGCAGTCAGGACGAGGCCGCAGGCTCCCGGACACAGAGGGACAAACCCTCCCCAGCGCAGCCTCCAGATGTGCATTTCATTCCGATTTAATCAGATATTTACTGTGAGACCATGGAGCCGTGAATCGCTCTCGGACACGTTTCCAGGGCTATTCCCCAGCCTCTTCCCCGGCGCAGCCACCGTCTCCCACCACCAAGCCCTTCTTCCCTCGCTGTTTAATTGCCTCACTTAATCAATGTAAATGAGTTATGAGCCATGAACGGTCTCTGATCCCGGTGCAAATCCCTGTAATATGTGCAGCTGGAAAAACTCTTCCCCAGCCCTTGACTGCTTTTCCTTGCGTGTTTGCTGAAGCAGTGCTGCTCCCCTCCCAGGGACAGCTCTACCTGCCTGGGGGGTGTCCATTTGTCCCCAGGATGCTGGCAATCCCACCCACGACGTGCCCTGCTCCAGGATGGCTGGAAGAGCTCCCCTGGGAGCGTCGGAGGGGACCACTCAGGGCACTGGGTGTCCCCATCAGCTGGAAAATCATCAGGGCTTTTCCTTCTGTGCTGTTCTCATGTGCCCTCATCTGCCTCCCCACCGATGTCCTGGGCTTCCATCCCTGCCCTGAGTCCTGGGTGATGCAGGATCTGTTCCCTGCACTCCTCGCTGGGTGTATTTTTAATAACCCCGTTTCTGTGAGGTGTCTTGGAGGACAATAGCTGGGTCTATTGATGTGGTCATACATCGATCCATCCATCCATCCATCCATCCATCCATCCATCCATCCATCCATCCATCCATCCATCCATCCACCAACCCATCTATCCATCCTCCCATCCATCTAAGCATCCATCCATCCATCCTCCCATCTATCTATCCATCCTCTCATCCATCCAACCATCCATCCATCGACCCCCCAGGCAACCCTTGCTACCCTGTGTGTGCAGAAGGAGGGTGGGAGGGCAGGGAGGGAGGTGGGCCCACACGTAGATGATGGAGACCTGCAGGATGTGTCTGTTGGATGCTGGGGATGGGCGAGGGGACCGAGGGGCTGGGGGGCTGAGCATGGTGTGGCCGTGGCCGTGCAGCCGCCGGGGCTGCTGGCAGGGACCGGGCTGCTGGCGAGACGCAGCTGGATGGCTCCGCTTTTTTCCAGGCCTGTGTCTCAGTTTCTCTTTATTTTATGTGTTTTTATTTCCTATTAAAAGCGCGCTGTCTCATTTCCTCCATGAAAAACAAGGCTCTTTCAGCGAGATGAATTCCTCCAGCTCCGGCAAAACCCCAGCCTGCACTGAAAAATAAACAGGCTGTGTGGGACACGGCCACCTTCTGCCCACGGCCCCCGCTGCCCGTGCTTTGGGGGGGATCTCAGGGCAGAGATGCTGAATCCCCTCCCTGGGGGCAGAGGGGCAGTCTCTGCTGCAGACACCCATCGGGCCAGCACTGTTTGCTGCCCTGTGCCTCCCCTTCCCTCCCAGGAACCTGCCTTGTTTCCGGCAGGGTTTGGTGGTGGCTGAAGGAAGAGGGACCAGTGACACTTTTCCAGGCTGCTGCGTCCCCTTGCCGTGTTGGGAAGATGCTAGGGACCACAGGAAAGGGCCTGGAGCCCTCTCAGACCTCAGCATCCACAATCCTCCACCCACAGGAGGGACAGATCCTCGGAGGCTACGGGAGCAGCCACCAGAGCATCTGCCTCAGCTGGAAGCAGCGGCTCAGATGCCTTCGAGATGAAAACACTTCCTCTGCCGCTCCACCTCCACCTGACATTTGGGAAAATAGAGCCGCAGCTCCCTGGAGCTTTCCAGCTCTCTTAATTGGAGCCATTACACACGCTCCTCATCCTGCCCAAAGGCGTGAAGCGGCGGCATGGGGCAGCGCTGGCTCCGGGAGGGAGCCTGGAGAGGAGCCATCCCGGGCTGTTGTCCTGGGAACCGGGTGTTTGTCCCGGCCGGCAGCGCCGGACCAGACTTGAGTGGGTTTTCTCCAGCCTGGGACACAGCTGGCCTGCTGGGAGACCGGCTCCGTGGGTGCACTGAGTTGGTGGGTCCTCAGCGCTTGTTCCCGATGGCTCTGACGGGGATCACGGGCTGTGTCACCCACGGGAGAGGTCTCTGGGCAAGGGGTAAATGCTTCGTACAGTTGACCAGTTGCAATAAGCCAGCCCTTGCCAGGGCAGAGCTGATCTGTCTGGTGCTGGAGCCCAGCCCAGCCTCCATCCCTGAGCCCAGACACCCCAGGGAGGTGCCTCCATGGGGCCATGTCTGTCCCAGCCTGTCCCAGCCTGTCCCTGCATCGCCTGCAGCTCAGCTCCAACAGAGACCCCCAGGGCTGCAGACTTTCACCATTTTGGGGTTAATATTTTTTTTTGGCCACTCTGCAATTTAGCATCCACCCTTGCAAGCAGAAGGCAGCCTTTCTGGAAGGTGCTGCTTCCGTGGGAAGATGTTGCAGGGGGTGATGCTCCCCAGGTTGACTGCTCTGCCCTCCAGAGCTGCCTGTGCTTTGCTCCTGCTTGGCTCCAGCCTGTCCCTCCATGGCAAACACGGTGATGGGCACAGCCGGAGGATGGCCCCTTCTGGGAAGGCTCCTGACAGCTGATTTCACAGAGTTGGCAGCTCGGCTGGGCCATCCGTTCGCTTCTGCTTCAATCAAAATAAATGTGCGATATTAAAGTATCAGAGCCGAACTCCCCGGGCAGAGAGAAACAGAAAGATGTTTATTTTCCAGCCCTGAGCTATGTATTTATTATGAAACGTTGGTGCATGTCGGGGTGGAAGGCCTGGCAGGGCTCTGCAGCCGCAGCTTGCCAGCCACGGTGCACGCCGGGACAGGGAGAGCTTCTCCGGCCAGATCCTGCCCATTCCCAGCTCCTCGGGGACAGGCTGTGATGGCCAGGGACAGCAGGGACTGTCCCTTAAGAAAGAAGGCAAAAAAGAAAGGGAAAGAATGAAATGAGGCTATGGTGTGTTGCTTTGACAACTTCCCGAGGTTTCCTTTGGTGGCTGAAGGCCACGGGAACAAACTCTCCCTGGGGATGGGGCTTCCCGTGGCCAGGCGCGATGCTGGGAGAGGGGGAAGGGGGCCAGGGAGGGGAGAAGGGGCTGGAAAAAGTGATGTGAGCTGCCAGCACGTCTGGCTGAGGTCTGCCACATCAAAGGAAAGGCACGGTGATACCCGGAGCTGGTACTGCCTGCAAACACCCAACCTCTGAGACACATCTCGGGTCCTCCCAGGTGTGGGGTGAGAAGCAGCAGGTGATTGCGTTAGCAGGGGAGTTATCAAATGCCCTCAGCTGCTGGCAGCAGCTCAGTCCCTTCTGAATGGAGGAATGAAAGTTTGCACCTTCAGCCAGTAATTCCAGGCAGTTTTTCAAGCCTGGGGGAGCTGCGGAGGCATCGGGGGATGAGCCAGCGAAGGTCACACATTCCACGGTGGACACTCGGGCCCGTGGTGAACGACATCAGGTGGGGTTTGGTGTCTTGCACGGAGGTTTTTAGCTGTGGCCGGCAGATGTTTGGGGTTCATGGACTTTTGAATTTGCTGTGGAAATGTTTGTGTCCTCATCTGAGGGTTTTTGGGACTCTGCAAGTCAGAGAAGATTGAAAGTGCAGGTCCGGCGGTGGTCCGCGGGGACCGGCTGTGTTTACTGGGCTTCGGGAGGGAGGGAGGAAATAACACATGCACAAAATCCTCCGAGGATGCAGAGCTGGGAGGATTTGCAAATACCAGAGAGGACAGAGAGGTTAGAAAAATCTGCAGGAAACACAAAGGCCCAGTTCGGAAAATGCAAAGCAAATCCATCTGGAGGGGAGCGGGGAATGGCAGCAGCACATCGGGGATGCTGTGAGCATCTTGGGGCACCGGCTCCGGGAAAAGCATTCAGGAGGTGCCTGCTCGAGTGCCTCTCTCTTTTAGGAGGAGGTTATAGGGGCTCCATCAGCTTTAATCCCTGCTGGCCACAGCATCCAAACAGCCCAGCTGAGCGAGCAGCCAGGTTTTTGGCTCCATAAGACCCACACAAGCAGGGGCTGGCAGGAGCCCTTCGAGCTGACCCGGGTGTTTGGCCACAGCCTCGTGCTCTTGCAGCCGCTTGATCCCACGGGCGCCAGCTGGGATTGCAATCCCCAGGCTGAAAATGCTCCCTTTGGCTGTGGGGTGCCATCCCCGGGCTCCTATCCCAGCCCCAGGGGCCACAAAAGCACCTCCCTGGTGCCATCGGGGTGTAGTGATTGCTGCCTGTTTGTCACTGTCCCTCTGCTAAATTGCTGTCACTGTCCTGCAGTGCCAAGGCAGCACGAGGGGCAGGGAGTGTGAAGAATAATCATGCAGAGAAATGCCACAGGGAAATAATTTCAGCTCTTGGTGCTGGAGACGAGCGGGGGGGGGACCTGCTATTGTGCTGACACCTCTGGGCAAAAGCCCAATTAACTTTGAGTGTGTGGGATGAGGTGCTGCACGGCTCTGCTCCTGCGATTTCTGATGGGTGACCCATTCCACTGCCCCATAAACATCCTGGGATTCAGTGCTTCTCCTCCCCAGTTCTTTGCGTGCTGTGGAGTGCCCAGTTCACGAGCAGCAACCCCTGTTTCTGATGCTGGGGATGGTTAAACCACGTGCCTGGACCATCCCCATCCCTTCCGGCGGCTCCTGGGAAAGCATCCCCCCTTGCGTGGGGCAGCTCGAGCCTCTCCCGTGGTGATGGGAGCAGGGATGCTTTATGTGTCGGGGAGGCTGCGGGGAGGATTAAAGGCAGATTGATTGGGCCTTAATAGCTCTGCCGTAAATTCCTCCTCCAAATGTTGTTTGAGAGCAGTGAAACCCCGGTGTTCCCAGAGCTCCCTTGCTTATTAAACAAGCTAATGAAGTGATTTGATTAAAGGCAGGGAAGTCTTTTCTGGCTGCCCCGGTGCTTTGTAGCAACGTGGGATTATCAAAACTGTTACTTGGGAGATGCCATGCTTGAAGATGTGCCTTGTTAAGTACAGCTGGTTTCTGATTTGGCAGTGGTTAACTGCCGGGGGTTGTTGTTTGTCACTTGCCTGGTGGGAATGTGGGAGAGCCCCAGAGCGTGTGCCCCGATGCCCAGCCAAGGCAAGGGGCTGGAAACTAGAGATGCCAAAGGCTGTGCCTCTCCGTCTTGCGAGGCTCGTAGCTCAGGGGTTAAGCAGCTTCGTGGAAAATGAGATCCAGAGCCTGACGGCAGGGTTTCTCCTATAGAAATGCTGCTGTTTGGGCCTCAGCCGCAGAGCAGAGAGCGAGGGCTGTCCCATCCTGAGAGGAGCGAGGGAGAGGGGCAAACGCCGACTGGGAAGGCTCCGTCACCCATTGCTGCTCTGCCTGCGATGGGAACCAGCACCCAGTGGGATGGGCAGCTGCTGCTGGGGGCTCCTCTAATACCAGTAATTAACAGTGACTGTAGTAAAGAGAGCTGGCGAGTTTAAAAGGGAGAAGAGCAGAGTCCAGGCTGCAGAGAGAGAGAGTGGGAAGGAGCAGCATGAGTAACAGACATAAAAAGAGAGGAGGCAATGTGACCTCTGCAGATACACAAATTACTCAGCTCCTTCTGGCTGCATCAAAGATTTTCTGACTCACCCGCCTGGGGATTTAACCCCTGGATCTCGGGCTGTGCTGGCAGACTGCTGGCGGGATACGGATGCTGTTCCTGCTCCTGGGGGACCATGGCAGGGGGCTGCCAGGAGTCTCCCATCCTCTTTGGGGTGAGGAAGGCTCCAGGTCCCCCCTAGAGTTTGAGGGGCACTGTGGGTTTGCACTGGGACCCCAGGACTGAAGAGATGGAGGGATGAGGATGGAGGTGAAGGGTTGACATCCATCCCTTCCAGCTGCCTGAAGTGGTGGTTCCCAGATCCTGCACCATGTTTGCCTCCTCTTCTCCCTCCCCAGAGCCTTGGGAGCTGCTCAGCTTGGGCTGTGTCCAGGGGATGACTGAGCAGACATAGGGGTCTTCCCAGATTCTCCAGAGCTCTGGAAAACCCCTGCATTAGCCCAGCTTCACCTTTCATATCCCTGGTCCCAATGGGGATGAAGGTCTTGGATGAAGGCTCCAGAAAGCCCTATTCTCCCTTGCTCTCCATCCTCGAAGGGGTTAAACCCTCCCAGGCTTGGGGTTGTTGTTCCCTTACACCCGTCTGGGGGAATAATTGGAACCAGGTTGCTGCTGAGCTGAGCTACTTGGTTGGAAAGTGTCTGAGCTGCTTCATCCCTCACTGAACCTGGCCTGAAAAGATGGGGAAGAGCCCGAGATGCTGATGGGCATTGGAGCCTGTCGCCCCTATCCTGAGAGCAGGAAGGGCATGTCTGGAAGGGACACCAGCGTTGGAAACTGTCTACTCCCTCTCACTCCAGATCACCTGGAAAAACAGGAAAGGAAAGAGGAGAGAGATATTCCATCAAAGGAGGGAAAACAGCTGCAGGAGGCAATGTAAAGGCTATGCCTGTGGAGTGGTGCCAGGGAGTGGCTGGAAACAGGCTGGGAGCAAGTGGGGAGATAAGGGATGGAGCTCAGCTAGGTGGAAAATACGGGAGGAGCCTGATTTATTTGCTGTTTCCTTTCATCTCCTTCTCTTCCACTTCTCATCATGGTTTGTGAAGAGTTTATCTTGAAGCTTGTGCAATGACTGGACGGGCTCCATGCAGAAACAGACCCGGAGCAAAACCATCGCCAGCAAAACAACCCGGGAGCCCGACCTGGGATGTGATGGATAATCTTGACTATCGGGGCCTCTGGAGTTTGTTTAAACCAAGCTGAGATTTTCACCAAGACAACTTCCATTATGAGATTTCCTGTGCTGCCAGGAGAGGCAGAGACCTCGTCCCAGCAGCCTCTCCTGGTGCGTTGCCTTTTCCATTTCTGGACCTTGGTTGATCTCAGCTTAAAAGAAGAGAGAGCAACGACTGGAGCTGGACAGGAGTGGGGGTTTCAGTTTCAGTGGAAAGGCCTCACATTCTGCTTTTTTTTCCACTCCAAAATAATACAAAAACAAAAATAAGATGTTTCCCGTAATACAGGACTGTTGGAAAAGTCTCCCTTTGGAGTTGAAGGAAACATTTTTCTTCTCTTTTTTTTTTTCTCAATACAATCAAAATATTTCACTCCTATTTTTACCTTCAATAAAGCCCTTACTGGGAAATTGAGACTCCACAGGATGTTTTTAGGGATGCAATTTCACCTGCATTTGATAGTTTTTGCAGTATTTGGCTCCTGTGGCTGCTTCCCTTCCCCAGGATGACGCGAGCCAGCGGCTGTGGGGTCTCGGGGTGCTTGGCTTCCCCCTGAAGCTGCTGCCCCATTTTGAGGCAAAGGCTGGGGCAGGAGGAAGGGAACTGAGGGATGTTACCCGTGGGAAATGGGAGCTGTGTGCCCCAGCGTCCCAGACCCAAAGGCAACACTCCTGGTGCTGCTCCTTCTACACAGGAGATGCTAACACCCCCCATCCAGGGAGGAATTAGGAGCCCACCTCCCCTTGTGAGCAGCTGAACAGATTTCTGTTCCATCCCTTTGCACAATGGAGCCTCAAATATTTGGGTGATGAGCGGCCAGATGAAGCCAGGGGAAGGGCTGGGTGATGAGTCCATGTTCTGGATGACTCCCAGCTCTACCAAGCTTGGGGATGATCCCGGGTCAATTACAGCCCTGCTCTTCCCCAGGAAAGTGTTTATGGGGAGAGGAGTGTGAGGATACAGCCCTTGGAGGACCGTTCCTGGAATGGTTTTGGAAATCTGATGCTGGCTTTGATGCTTCCCTGCTGCAGAGCTGACCCACGGGCAGTGCCTGGGAGGAAGAGTTAACTCTTCCCTGCAAACACTGCATCCTGCTGCAGGGGAGGGGAGAGGGCTGGATTCACCCCTGCTCTGGGTGCTCAGGCACGGCCAAGCGTGAGAATAAAATATCCCAGCTCAGGGAAGGGGGAAAAACCCCTCCAGCCATTTCTTGGGGAGGGAAGGGACCTGTTTCCCAAGGGATCTTTATTCCTTGAAAGAGACTGAGAGGGGAAAACGGAGCATTTGCTTGCAAAGGGGAAAGTGGGAGGAAGGATGCTGGACAGACCAGAGGTTTTTTTGGTTTTGTGGTGAGAGGAAGGGAGGCAGAAAAGGCCAGGGAGCCACTGGTGCATCCTGAATGTGTCTGAGCAGCCCCAACGCTGCTGTGGATGTGGCTGTGGGTCTGGAGGGAAAGGAGGGGGGGTAACCCAGCAGGAGGGGCGATGGGTGAGGGCAGGTCCTGGGGGCTGAAGGTGTCTGGGTGTGGGAAAGCATGGATGGCAGCTCAGTGGGGTGGGATGGGATGGGATGCTGCCCAGGGTGGGGACAGGGATGAGCAGCTCTGCCAACTGGGCAGGGGGTGGGCATCCAAGGTCCGTGACGCGGGACCTGGGTGAGGAGCTGGGGAGGGATGGGTGCCTGCAGGGGTCTGGCACATAGGTTTGGGAGAGATGGATTAAGTCAAAGCACCTGGCAGCTCTTAGCCGTTAGAAAAACGAGCTGAATTTATAGCTGTAATATTTGGAGCAGTTTCTGAATCTCTCTGGGGCTTTGACAGAGGCCTGTTTTCGACTCGCGCTGCCAAGCAATATAGGCAAATCCGCGCCGGGTGTAATCCACAATAATAGGACGGGGCCATGGAGATTGCTCCCCGGATCAGGCCTGAGCATCCGTCATCCCGGGTCCCTCTGGCCCATCTGTGCTTTCTGATTTTTGCCTCCCCATCATGCACACATGGAAGAGGACACCAGCACGGGGACCTCGGGGACCGTCACCGCCCTGAGCTGCTGGAGCAGCTCAAGCCCCGTGTCCTCCATGAGACCTGCACGTAGGAGATCTCCCCGCCCAAGGCACGCAGCTCCGTCTCCAGCTCGGGATATCTCAAATGCTTCTGGCTGCTGTGGCTGAAATGCTTTTGGAGGTCACTGTCCCTGGGATGGGGTTTTTCTGGGGACAGCTCAGCGGGCAAGTGGCTCTCTATAGAGCTGCTGTGGCTGGAAGGATACTGTTGTGTTTCCACCAGGATAACACACTCTTATATTACCTTGCTGTAGAGTTTTCTCCCTGATGCTTCACTCTTGCGCAGGAGGAACATATTTATTAATAGAAAAGGATCATCACTTCTCCAGTGGGAGCTGCTGGCCAGGACAGGGCTGGTTTTACCCTAGAGATCTGTGAGCCCGAAATGAGAGCACCCCAATTATTTTTTCCAAGGAGGAGCAGCACTGTGGACCTGGACCCTGGGGCTGTGCCTTGTCCCCAGCCATGGTGCTGGATGTCCCCTGCCTGGGGGACGCAGGGGGCAGCAGTCAGGCTCCCGAGGCAGCTGATGTCATGCGAGGAGAGCGTCCGGCTGGCTCCTGCCTTTGGAGAGGAAAAATACTGGACCAGAAGGAGGAGGCCAGGATGAAGGCCAAACCCAAGGGAGGACTAGACACGACTCAGGTGTTTCCATTGCAAACAGCAGCTCGGCAGCAAAGCCCAGACAGCGTGAGGGAGGTGATGGAGGCCCTCGGCTTGGGGCATGGCTGCAGTCACTGGGCAGCCCAAAGGCTCGGGGGGCACTTGCGTGGTGGGCATCCCCTGCTTTCCCCCCTGCAGGGGCTCCCCAGGGGCACAGCAAGCACTGGCCAGCAGTGACAGACGTGTGTCACCCAGGAAGGCAGGGTAGATGTCCATGGCACCTTGGTGACTCCTTATCTTCTGCGTCCCTGACGCCTTTTGGATTGCTCCAGTCTGTCCTAATCGACTCCTGCCACCCCAGTGTCCCCAGTCTCCCTCTGTGTCGCTAGTCCTTGGGGTATTTTAGTATGTATTTATTTAAAACCCTACTAAACCCTTGGCCTGAGCGGCATCTTGTGGTGATGGGTCCCACCGGATAATTGTGTGTGTGTGTGGCTTGAAATATTTGCTTTCATGGTTTCCAGTGTGGTTCGTTTCATTGAATCACCCCCTTGTTCCTGTTTTAATCAAGGCTGGCAGCTCCTTCCCACTGCTGAGCCGACACCGAGAACCCCTTCCATCATCCAAAGTGCTGTCGTGGCTTGGAAGGAGCCTTGCCAGCGTGGTGTCCCCCATCCCTGCGTGGTCTGAAGCGTGCTGTGCCCGGCTGAGCCCATGGGAGATGTGCTGGGGGGGGGAATGTAGCTACTCCCTCTTGTCCTGTGTGAAAAGTGAGGAAGGAGAGGGGAAAGCTGTCCTCTCTTTTAGCTAAAAACTAAATAAAGTGTGGCTGGTGGTGGGAAGCCAGCTGCAGAGCTCAGGGTGCTGGAGCTGGACCATCTGCAAAGTCCTGCAAGAAGTGACCATGAAGACCAGGGCCATGGTATTGTGTGTGCTCTTCCCCCCCTCCATCAGCCCTGTGGGGCAGGCAGGGCTGTGTGTGGGGTTCTGGGGGGGCTGGCAGTCCTTTCCCCATGTTGGGGGTCAGCGGGGAGCTGCTGGCTGGAGCTGTTGGCCCCATCCCCATGTGGGGCAGGATTAGGGGGTCACCCTTGGTGCCCTGTCAATGAGAGGGGCAGAGTGGGTGCCAAGCAGGTCCCCAGATTGTCACTGTTTACCCCTGGGGGTAAATGGGTAAGGGTCTGTGGCTGGAACAAATGGGGGTGGTAAAGGCAATCCCAGCCCTGCTCAAGCTGCAGCCCCTGGCTGGGGGAGGTGATGGATGTGCTGGTCCTGCCTGAGATCTGCTCCTTGGGGGTGCTGGCAGGGGCTCCCCCCAGCTCCTGGCTGTGCTGGGATGGGGCAGTGACTCTGCTGGGGTGAGGGAAACCACCAGCTGGGAAAGCTCCTTCCCTCAGCTCCAAAGTGTTTGGTTCCCAGTGTGATGTTCTGCTCAACCCGGCTCCGATGGGAACTGGTTCAGTGATGGGTCAAGCCGCTGGAGCTAATGAGTGGGGAGAGGACACCTTGGCTTTCCAAGGGCTGGAGCAAAGTGGCTGGCACTGGGAGAACTGGGTGTGCTGGAGCTTGTAGGGTTTCTTGCAGACCCTGGAGGGGGGTGGGCGCAAGAGGCTGTCTTCTCCCTCCCAAATCCATTCCCTGGGCATGTGCCTCAGTTTCCCCTCCTGCAAAGTAGCTGGCGGGGCGCTGGAGGCAGCTTTGGGGTCAGCAGCTCGGATGCGACCTCCCAGACGGAGCAGCGTTCCTGGGGGGGAAGGTGCAAGGATTCCAAGAGAGCAGCCCCAGGGTGAAACACAAGCCCCTGGGAGCCTCCCTGGGGAGCCTGGAATTACTTAATCTTTGCTTATTGAAAATGTCAGCCCTAATATTACGCGAGCAAAGAGCCAGGACTTTTCATAGCATCTCTGTACCGTGCCTGGAGCTGGGGAATAACGGGGAGGGGGGTCTTTTCTCTGGGTGTGTGATGGTGCAAGAAGCCGGTCTGGGTGTCACTGGGATTTGCTGCCTCTGAGTTTGGGGGCTCCAGGTGAAGTTCTGGGGGGATCCCAGGGGAAGGAGGCCCCCCCGCCCTGATTCCAGCACCACTGCCCTGCGCAGGCGCGATTCCCAGGGCCCTGGGATGATGCTCGGCCCCCGGCGCTGCGGCCGTGAGCTGATGTGCTCAGCAGCCCTTGGCCCCACTGCCAAGAGCTAATAAGAGGCTGCTCAGCCTTACAGGGGAAAAAAAGAATTAAAAAAAAATAAAATAAAATATGGGGGTTTGGACTTCTCTCCCTCGGAGAAATGAGTCGGATGATTTAATCCCCGAGAAATGTGAGGTTTGATGAATTCTCTCTCCCCTCCCTGCGCTTAAAGCAGCCACGAGAACAGTGCAGGAGATGGGAGGTGGGGTAGGAAGGGGGGGTGAGAGGGGGGAAAGGAGGGCCAGGGGGCAGTCAGTGGCCATGGCACAGAGCCAGTGGAGCTGGTAGCCACACTATGGCCACTACTGGGGACAGGGCTTGCCCTGCTGTCACCCAGTCTGTGACAGGCAGCAGGGATGTGGTCCCCTTGTGCCACGATGCCAATCCCCCACTGCTGGGCAGGTCCCCCAACCACCTCCTTTCACTTGGCAGGGACCAAGGCTCCTGCAGGCTGTCCCAGCAACGAGTTTGCTGGGTCTCAGCCCCTCTTGGAAGGACTGCTCCTTCCCTATGGGGAGACCATTGCTTTCAGTTTGACCTCGTTGCTGGGTGGGCTGGGAGGAGGGGGGTGATGGACTGGGTCCTGTTGGGATGGGCAGGGGGTGGTTTGGGTGAGGGCAGCCTGGTCTGTGCCAGGGATGCAGAGGAGCCTCAGGGCTGGGATGTGGGTGTTTCCAGCCCAGTACTCAGACTGGTGTGCGTGCGTGCGTCAGCCCCTCTGTGCCAAGGCTGAAAAGGAGTAAAAATAAAAGCTTTGCATGCCTCTGGAAATACTATGGGTTGTCTAAACAGAAAAGGTGGCTGGCTCCATGGCCCTGCGAGCGCAGAGCTCCCTTCTGCCTCAGTTTCCCTTGAGGATGATGGTGGATGTGGATCCCTCTTTCTCCTCTTCTGCATCCTCAGCTCAGACTGTGGTGGGGAGCAGGACCAGCCGCTGGCCATGCCTGCTTTGGGGCAGGAGCTGCCAGGACTGTCCTGTTTTAGGCTGGCTCATGGTGCTCCCTGGCTCCTCACGGAGTGTCACGTCTCTGGCAAAACCCGAGCGGAAAAGGGGTTTACGGCTGCGGGCAGGAAGCCACGGTGGGGTTCACATTCCTCTGCTGTGTCTGTGCCGGGAGCCAGCACTGAGGGTGAGCACCTCACGGGCGTTTTCCATTCCCTAACCCTTCCCTGGCTGCTGTAGTGCCTGGACTTGGGCACCCGGTGCATGGGGCTCTTCTCCAGGGGAGATTTACCCATGGGTTTAATGACCAAAGCAGCAGCTGTGCTCAAAACAGGGGTTATTTCTTATTTTTTCTCTCTTTTCTATTAAACACCTGCCTGGGGCAGAGGTCAGCTGGCCTTTTCGGTTGCGTTTCTTACTCGGGAGTGAATGCAGCTTCTTCTTTCCAGCCTGGCTCCGTCTCTGTCCCTCCACACTGGTGAAGCTCCATGTCCTGGTCCATGGGGGTTTTGGTCCCTAGTTCTACTGTGAGATGCTCAGGGATGGATGGAGAGGCCGGGCTATGCCTGGGAAGAAGGAACAGGTATTTGGGATGAGCATTATCTGCACAGAGGGGATGCAGGCCACTTCCTCCTCCTTTTGCCTCCCTCCCTCGCTGTGTATGGGGATCCCTGTGCTGGGGTGACCGAAGGGACATAAAATTCCTCCCTGGCCAAGCACTGACCTGAACCCGCACACCCTCGTTTCTCTGGAGTGCTTTGGGCTGGGGTCTGCTTTGTTTGAGGGGGGGACTTCGAGCATTTTCCACGTGTCCCCTTGTCACAGAGCACGTTCCCAGGTGTTTCCAGGTGTTTGCTGGAGATGAAAAGGTGAGCACGGAGCAGGCACGCTCTGCCCCTGCCCCACGTGCGGTCCGGGTAGGGGAAAGGAAGGAAGGAAGGACATCACACAGCATCTCATCAAGGAGAGAGCAGGATCCATGCATTACACAGCAACATACTTTTCCCCTTCGCTCACTTCCCCCTCCAGAGCTTTGCTCAGAGCCAAGTGTTTCTCCCAGGCTCCTGGTGACGTTCTCCCAGCTCTCTCCGGCTCTTGCCTGCGGAGGCTGCTGTGTGCTCCCCCCCAGGGGTGGAGGAGCTGCAGCCCAGGGTTGGGATGAGCAGGAGCCTGTCCCTGGCTCCTAGTGAGGTCTAGGGGAAGCTGAGTTTAATTTTCCAGGCCGGTGGCCACCCAACACCAGTGGCAACACCCTGCGGTGGGGGAGACACGCAAAGCCCCAGGAGATCCATGGCTTCCCTAAAGGGCAGCGCAGCACCCTCTCACCACAGACCCAGGGGAATGAGTCCATCCCAAACCACCAGCCATCATTTTGGGGGGACCTCTGGGCTCCCCTGGTGCCTTCTCAGTGTCCCCTTCCCACGACACCGGTGGTGATGATGGAGAGCACGACCGGCTTGTGAGGCTTTGCTGCCAAACACCTGAGATGTGACGTTTCCCAGAGAGCACACACTGCTCTGACCAAGTGGCCACGGGGGTATCTCAGGTTTCCTGCTGCTTTTTTTTCTTCTCCCCACCCCCCCAACTTCTGAAATTAAATTTTTTTAGCTCTCCAGAGGGAGTTTTGAGATCTGGCCATCAGAAAGAACCGCTGTGCCATAAATCATCTGTGTTTGTACAGCACCGAGCACGGCAGAGGCTGGGCTTGGGACAGGGTGGCTGATGTTGGGGTAACATAAAGAATAAGCATCTCCCTCTGGCCAAATAAACATTTTAAGCTGCTATTCCTGAGGAGTCCAGGCTGTGGTGTGGGGAAGGCGAGCCTGGTTTGAGGACAGCCCTTTGCTGGGCTGTGATTGAGAAGGCTCCCGCGCTGCTTTGCTCGGCAAAATTCCCCTTCTTGAAACCCCTGGGGCAGGGACCAAAGGATCTTGGTGTGCCATGATGTCCCCGGGGGATGTCCCCTCCGTGTTGTCCCCAGCCAGGGGAAAATGGAGACACTGTGATAGCCTGAGCTGCAACAGCCGGGGAGGCTGTGCTGATGGAGATCAGTGTGATGAAGTTCAGGGGGGGACCTTCTGCCACGGGAAGGGGATGCTGCTTTTAACTGATACAAACCGCTCACACATGAGCACCGTGATGTGGTGCACGAGGAGTCTGCCTGGGATGGATGGAGGAGGAGGAAGGTACTTGCTTTGTCTAACGTTTCCCAGCTGGAGATGATGGAGCCACTGGTTATAAGGGGGGTTTTTTTGACTCACATCCTTCCCTTGAAACTTCTGCTGCCTCTTGTCTGTGTTTCCTCATTTGGGGTGGCTGCATGGCTGCCGTTGACCCCTGCTGGGATGGCTGGAGTGACCGGGGCATGGCCGGGTGTCAAAACCTCACTGTGCCTGATAGGCTGGTGGGATGCAGCCACCGAGCTCGTTGGGGACCACATTCCTCTGTGTTTACCCGCTCAACGGCTGTCCCTTGTGTTGCCCTTGGTGGAGAGACAGCCCGTTCTCCCAGCCCTGGCTCTGTCTCCGGGTGCTTTCACGCTCAAACATTTCCTCTCCTACCTCCGCCAGACCAGAGCGGTATTTCTGTTACAAACCTCTGCAGAACAAACAGGCCATGGCTGGGAAAGGGGATAAACCGAAGGGATGGGGGACCAGGGATGGCCGGGGGACCAGGGATGGCCGAGCTGCTGGAGCCCACAGCAGGGGTGCTCCAACTGGGATCTCCCCAAGCCAACAAGAGCCCTAAGAACAGGTTTTCTCCATCATCCCCTTTGCCTGCAAGAGCGGGGCCGGATTCTGCTCCAGAGGTAGAATAAGCGGAGCGCGCGGTGCCCAGAGCCACGTTCAAGGCTGCAGCCCCTTTGCGTCTTACAAATTAAAAAGGACGCCTTTTGAAGGTGGCTTCCCTCCTCCCCCCTGCAACAAATCTACTAATCTTCCAAATCCTTATTAAATTCCAAATCCATCTACCTCTTAACACTCCTGCATAATACCAAAGGACTGCCCATGGGACGAAGGCCAACTCTCACAAACTGCTTATCCTTCATATAAACCCTTATACATCTTAGACTGGAGCTCTTGAACAGCAAAACTTTCTAAAAGTGCTATTATAGTTAGAATTAGGGATAAATTCTTTTGTAATGTTAAGCTGCATGCTACGTTGGGTTTCTAACAGTTATCTAAATTATTTATTATTTATCTTCCTGGAATGTCCTCACACTTCAGAGCTCCAGCTCCACTGTGCTGAGCATTTCACACAGGCAAACAGCAATGACTGCTGTCCCAAAATAAAAGTCTATGAGGAGTTCACAATGTCCTTCATGCCTGTAGAAAAATAAGGAACGTTCACTGTTGTGCTCTAGGATACAAATTCAGTTCAGATAAGAAATTTTCCAGAATGATCCCCTTCCTATTTATGTTCTAACAGAATCACAAACAAAAAAGATATTTTACAAGGAACAAGAGTTAGTTTAAAGATTTGCTTTTTAAAAAAGCCTGTGATGCTCACCTAGCAGCTAAACCCAGGAAAGCAGGCAGTCGTAACTACCTATTTCAAGTTATGATATTTCTAAACTCTATCAAGTTAAATTAATTAAGAAACTGAACAGACAGCAATATAACCACATTTTAATTAATTTAAGGGTAAGTAAGAACAGAATGTTTTCCTGAAACTACTTTTATTTTCCTAATGTAGTCCCTGAGTAGG
This sequence comes from Bartramia longicauda, assembly GCA_028566575.1. Classification (NCBI taxonomy): domain Eukaryota; kingdom Metazoa; phylum Chordata; class Aves; order Charadriiformes; family Scolopacidae; genus Bartramia; species Bartramia longicauda. Next base: position 3,956,261 of record JAOXNH010000013.1, read on the forward strand.
ATTAGCAATAGGAAAAAAAACCTGAAACTAAAATAATTTCTCCACAGGATGAAACCAAAAGGTAATTATTTAAAAACCAGGGAAAAAAATCCAATCAGAAACATAAGACATTATGTACCATGCATTATTTTTATCACTAAGAATTCCCAATATCAAAGGCATGGAGAGAACCATAATTCAGAAGTGGGAAAACAGAGGGACTGTAAAAGTGAAATGGACTTCTGACAAATGATACTGTATAGAATACGACTTCACAGACTGACAAAAAAAACCACTCCAGCACTAGTAAACCAGCAGAGTGTATATTCCAGCTGAAGCACAGATGTTTCAGTACTACTCTTTTAAACTGGCACACTTACTTGTCAAGACCAGTGAACTTTGAATTTTTGAATTTTTGGGGGATGGGGTGGTTGCAGGTTGTTTTGTTTTCATGTGCTGTGAAGATGGTTTGGAAGGTATGACCTTCCATTCTTAAATTCATACATAGGTTACCTGAATTACCAAGCCTGTTTGTGTACTCCCAGCTTCATTCCAAACAGCCCAACAACATTAAACCTTTACCTAAGCATTGCTTGATTCAAACTCCCTATCTTGCATATTCTCAGAATCCTCAAATATTGGGATGTTTATAAATTTTATGAACCATGTACCTGAGTTAAAGTAATCCAGATTACTTAGAACAGAATTGAGAAGAGCAAATTTGGGGAATTAATAGTTTTGTTTTCTGTTTGTATCAGACTGTTATTTGTAATAACTTAATCACAACCCTTCCTATGTTATTATCTCCATATAGCTGTAGAAATTATGGAGTTACAAAGCACAACATCGAGGTAGAGTAGGGAAACATGGATTTCATGACCGAATTAGTCTTTCTAGACTGCTTCTGATAAGCGTCTGTGCAAACTGTAGCCATTCTTCCAGGAACATACAAGCAACTGCAAGAACCACCAATCTGCCCTCCTCTCTCTCTTCCTCTGATTACAGACTACGTGGTACCAAGCCCTACTACTCCATACAGGCAGGACTTGGATGTCCTTTTCTGCCCAGTAATGTCCAAGACTCCACTTTTTTTTTCTGAAGCTATTCCAGTTTTCACTTGCTTGCACTTCCTTCTGCTCTAGCTGTCTATGGAAGCCAGTTATTCTGACCAGATGGCAATAGCTTGCTTAGTATCAAGCATACAGCCATATTCATGTTGGCTTTAAATTCCACACAAAAACTGACTTTCTGACTCACCCTATCTTTCCGTCCTCCAACAGTGATTTAGATCTGAGAGAACATCATTTAACATGCTCAACTTTACACATGGAATCTGTCTTCTTGGAGGAAAATAATTTACCTCTGCATTAGAGAGCTGAAATAAGAGATACAAGCCTTAGCACCTATAGGTCTTTAAAATCTCTTCATTCTGATAGCCATGCATGCAGAAATTTTCAAAGAAAGACGAGATTTGCAACACTGTATCAGATCATTGGTGCACAGCCTGCTATCTTGCCTGTGCCAGAGCTTCAGAGAAAAGCAAAAGAAAATCCCTGTGATGCTCATACAGTAGTCAGTTTTGTATCAACTCTTTTCCTCAGTGCTGGGAAACTTTTTCCTGGTATTAAATCCTACATACTGGCTAAGCAGTTGAGAAAAATTAAGAAATATTTTTGTCTATAAATGGTCTCTGGACATTGGCCTTTATCTTATTTTACATCTTAAAACACGACTTTTCCTTAAAACATATGACATGTCCTTTCACAAAAATCAGTTAATCAAATGAAAATAGATTAAAAAAATAAAACCTGTTTTCACAATTCACAGTAAGATCAAGTCAAATTCTTAAGACATACCATTTAAAAAGGAAAATATCAAACCAGCAAGTATATAAAACTGATAGTTGAAGCAGTTGGGCTAAAAAGCTGGGAAACTCAACCCCATGGTTAATATAAAACAAATGCAGATGTGCAAGGGCATACCTAATTTTCCCAGTTTGGAACACAAGCCTGTATTATTAAAGCAAAACAATCATTTCTAACAAATCTGACATTTTTTGAAGTTGAATGCCATTTGTGGTGACCACTGACGAACTCTACATATTATTTCAGAAGTTCAATTGGCACTAACTGTCTTTCCAGGTATAGGAAGGGAAGAAGTATCTGTTCTTTTTTTAAGTACAAGTTTCTAATAATACATAGTTCTGCAGCTTAATTAGAAATCTATCAATATTTTTAATAAGACCTAGGAAATAACCTGTTTTGATATCAACTATCCTTAGTAGCAACATTTCACAGCATGCAAGCTGAAAAGGTCAACTTGTCAGGCAATAATACATAAAATACAAATGAAAGTGAGGGTAAGGAAAATCATCTTGGGGTGAAACTTCTACTGCAGAACCAAAGCAACAGTAAGAATCATCCTGTTAGTATGAACCACACATTCTTCAGCTATGAGAGAAAGTATAGTTCTTAAAAATCTGTTCACTACATCAAAGATTAAAAATCAGATATCAGGTGTTAGTTTGTTCAGTAGTCAGTTATTTTGGCCCTCATAATTATTATCACAGTACTAGCATAACAATTTAACAGATACATTCTAGAGGAGAATTTTTATTCATTTGCTGCTTTAAGGCATGCTATGCTTTGATTCTACCAATACATCCAGCTGCCAAACAGTTAATTTTCAGTTTCCAACATCACGTATAACCAGCTACTTGACTAATGACTCACCACAGACTTCTACATAGGAGGTAGAGCTGTACGCTGATTTGCCTTTGAGAACTTTTAATGCATCTACTACATTTCTGTGGAAAGCTTCATAAAATTGTGGAAAAGCTATTTCAAAGAACTATATCAACAAAATAACACAGCACTATGTGTTTTCTCCAGGCATGAAATTTTTAATGGGTTATGTGAAATAACACAGAAGCAACTCCTGTCCGCAGAAGAGATTTAAAATGTTTTTGGTTCAAGGATAACCAATTGTATGTTTAGAATTTCTGATCCTGAAAGCTGCATTAGGCCCTTCATATTGAGCGCTGAATCTCCCTAGAATCTAAACTGTCAAATTAGTAGCTCCCAAAGGAGACAACTTAAAGGTTTTGCAAGTCATGCCCAAATCTCAATAAAACTAAAACAACGGAGTTTTACTGAGTTGATTCTGTGCTTTATCGCCTTTCAAATACTTATTAAAACAGACTTGCTTTCAGCAGGACAACTGCCAAACTATGAAAATCTGTGAGTACACCTACAAGAACTGGCAACGTGCACAGATGTTCCTTCCATAGCAGTCACAAGTAATACACCAATTTCTTTTTATCTATCTGTTCTGTTACAACATTCAAAATGGCATTAGGAATCTTTTTCCCTCAAAACAAAACCCAATTTATTTTAGTTTTAAGAATTAACAACAACAAAAAGCTATACAAATAGTTTGCCTATGAATTAGGAGAATTAAAGGAATTATTTTATGTCTGCTTTTGATGGAACATTCATCAAACAGAATTTCAGTATGCATAAGGTATGAGATTAAAGGTAGCTGAAATTTTAGAATAAATGTATATTCACTTGTACATAGCATATAATCAAAACACATTAACAAGCACTGTTTTGCTTCAAATCTGCTTGGTATTTCCTTTATTCAAAATAGTTGTATATTCATTAGATGATTAAACACCTGGGGAAATACATATTTTGTTTCATGAAAAACATATTATTACTCAGAAATGCATAGCTTTACCAGAGGAACAAGGCACA
>JAOXNH010000013.1:4052260-4063689 GCA_028566575.1 Bartramia longicauda
GGGCTCAGCACGGGGCTGGGTTAAGGTGGTGCTGAGCAGGGGAGGCTGCTCTCACCTTGGACCCCATCAGCTTTTTAATGGCTTTAATGTGGGGGGGGTGACCGGGGAGGAATTCCCATCTCTCATTGCTGGCTCCTGTCCCAGGATGGGAGGGCTGTGAGTCCCTGGCTACCTGGGGGCAGGAGCTCAGGCTCCCCCTTTTGCTCCCCTCTCTCTGGGCTTGCTGCACGCAGCCAGAGGGACCAGCAGCCCAGCTCAGGGTTTTCCTGCTCCTTTCCTCCCTCCCACCACCCGCCTTTTCCAGCAGCACCAGCCCCGTGTCTCCTCCACCAGCTTCCCCTCCCCAGGAGCTGCCCCATCTCCTGGGGTTGTGGCAGATCCGTGGGGCTCGGCGGAGCTCGGAGACATTCCCGCTGCGCCGAGTCGCTCTCCGCAGCGGCTGCTCCTCGGAGCTGGCAGGAGAAGAGGGATCAGGTGGCTCCGTCAGCTCCGAGCGCCGCTCGCGGTGCCAGATTTACGGCTAATTTGATGCAGCATGTAAACAAGCCGGCCAGTGCCAACTGGCATTAACTGGCACTCGGGCGCTTTGAGGCTGCTGTGCCGACAAGAGGCATCTCAGCCTCATCCCCACGGCTCCGCCAGCATCCTGCCCCACCGGTTGGATGTCCCCTGCCCCACGGGTGACAGGAGCCAAGCTCTGCCTTGGCTTTCCCCCTTACAGACGGGGAGCTGCTCCTTGCAGGGGTCCCACTGGTGCTGGTGGGGGGCTGTGGGGCAGCTGTGGGGTCTTCCCTCATCTGTGTCTCTCCCCTCTCCAGGCCTGTCCGGGAACCCGACCGACCTGGAGAAGAGGCGGCAGGTCTTCGGTCAGAACTTCATTCCTCCCAAAAAGGCCAAGACGTTCCTGCAGTTAGTGTGGGAGGCACTCCAGGACGTCACGCTGATCATCTTGGAAATCGCAGCCATAATCTCCTTGGGCCTGTCCTTCTACCACCCTCCGGGCGGTGACAATGAACGTGAGTCCCTGGGGTCCCTGCAGGGTGGTGGGGTGCCCAGTGGGGGACCCACGTGAGCTGCCATGCCCAGCCATGTGGGAGCAGGACGTTGGGATGGGTGCTGTCTCTGGAAGGTCACCCTGTGGGTCCTTCCACCCTGGTGCAGATAGAGCTGGGAGCTACTCCTGCTTACCCTTTAGGTAGTGGCTTCTCCCCATCCTTGGGATCCTTGGCATGGTCCCTGATGGGGATGTGCACTGTCCCTGTGCTGATGGAAGTGTCTAGGCACAGCTGGCACCACAGCACGGCTCAGAGCTGCTCCTTACTGCTCCCCCCAAAAGATGCTCAAAGGCCAAGGGGGTCCGTTTGGTGTGGTGGCTTCCCAGGTCCTGTGGGGCTTCTCTTTTGGTTTGGGCATGGAGGGACAAGGCTGCCTGTCCCCTGGTACCTTCCCCCATCCAGGGAGTGCTCCTCCCTGCCATGACACCCCATGTGTGGCTGAGGAACAGCATTGGTTGAGTTTCTTCTCCCTGGCCCTGGATCATCAGAGGAGTGGAGCAGGGGCAGGGATCTGGAGATGGAAGGAGATGGTGACTCACCCAAGGGTCACGCAGCGGAGGGAGGGCTGGGTGCTGCAACTGGAAATAGAAGCCAGTTGTCCTGGCTCTCTCAGCCCAACCTCTGCCAAAAATGAAAAGTGAAAAAAAAAAGAGGAGGTAAAAAGAAAAAAAAAAACAAACCCAAACCACCAACCAACCCCAAATGCCTCCAGGGATGTAAAAACCCTCTCCTGAGAGCAGGGGAAGCCCTTGGACCAGCTGAGGGAGGAGAAGGGAGGAGTAATTATCTTCCAGGCTCTGCTCTGAGCGTGTTACTCAGAGGAAAGTGGGTGTCTCCTTGTGCAAACAAGTCTTCTCCTCCGACCGCAGTGTGCGGGCAGTCGGCGGGCGGCGTGGAGGACGAGGGAGAGTCGCAGGCCGGCTGGATCGAGGGAGCTGCTATCTTGTTTTCGGTCATCATCGTGGTGCTGGTGACCGCCTTCAATGACTGGAGCAAGGAGAAGCAATTCCGGGGCCTCCAGAGCCGCATCGAGCAGGAGCAGAAGTTCACGGTCATCCGCAAAGGGCAGGTGATTCAGATCCCGGTGGCCGAAATCGTGGTGGGAGACATCGCGCAGATCAAGTACGGTGAGTGGAGGAGGAGGTGGTGGTTGGGGTCTGTCCCTCCACCTTGGGAGCCTGGTGGTGCCCCCTCTCTGCTTTTCCAGTCTTTTTGCCTGGAGGAAAAGCATTGGCTCCCCCAGTTACTCTGTTTTCAGTGTGTTGTGGCCGGGAGCGATGGGAGATGGTCCCATGTAGGTGATGGAGCTCCCTCACCTTGCCACTTGCCAGCGTGGAGCTGGGCTAGCAGAGCTAAGCCAGGCTCTGCACACAGCTTTGGGTTGCTTTAGCCACCTGCTGGTCTCAAAAATTACTCATTTTCACAACCATGTCCTTGTTGGTGAACATCTCCTTAGCGAGGAGACGTAGGAGATGTTCACTAGGTCCTGCTCCTTGTTTACCAGGGGGTATCCTCAGCCCACGCAACTCCTGTTAGGAAGGAGGTTGGTCCAACACGGTGTTCATTTTCACATAGGGCTTTTTCCTTCCTTGGCGGGTGGACGATGGGATCGTGTCACCATTTGGGTGTATCGGGAGGCTTTGGGAAGGATGTGGTGTTGATTCAGGAGAACCAGATGGGGGAAGGCAGTGATTGAGCAAACGTCCTCACAAGGAATGCTTTCCTACACCAGTGAAGATTTGGGTGCTATTGGATATCATCTTATAATTCCCATCTGTCTTGTAATACCCATCTGTTGCTTCCTCTCCCTCTAGATTTGGTCTGAGATTGAGTTTTGAGTCCTTTTGCTGAGACATGAAGCCTCCTGCTGGGATGAGGCAGGTGCCTGCCCGGGCCGGGACTGACCCCTGTCCTTGCTCCTCTCCTAGGTGACCTCTTGCCGGCAGACGGGATCCTGATCCAAGGCAATGACCTGAAAATAGACGAGAGTTCTCTGACTGGGGAGTCAGACCAAGTCAAGAAATCTCTGGATAAAGACCCCATGCTGCTGTCAGGTCAGGATCCTGGGTGGCTCTGGCGTGGTCGGTGCTGGGCTGGGTTAGTGCCGTGATGGAGCTGTGACTGCTCCAGAGCCCTGTTCTTCCCAGTGCTGGGGAGGAGATGGGAATGAGGTGGCAGTGTCCTGTCTCACTGTGGTCTCCCTGCTGTGCCAGGTACCCACGTGATGGAGGGCTCCGGCAGGATGGTGGTGACGGCCGTGGGTATCAACTCCCAGACGGGAATCATCTTCACTCTCTTGGGTGCGGGAGAAGGAGACGAGGAAAAGAAGGTGAAGAAAGGTGAGGAGATCCACTGAACCCGCTTTTTTCCCTCCTTTTGCCTTTTTCCCTTTCCTGGGAAGCATCCATCAGTGTCCAACAAGCTACACCCACATCCACGGGACGCGGTTGTGTGTTAGTGCCGGTGACCCAGGCAGGTACGGTGAGCTCTCCAGGTGATGGGAGGGGATCCCTCCCTGCTCCCCCTTCTCCTGCAGCATGGGGGTCGTGCTCCCTGAGGAAAGCCCCCCTTGTGCACCCAGGCCTCTGCTCGCCAGCTCTTTCGGACACGGCTCCAACTCTCTCTTCTCCAGGGTTGGGGGGGTCGAGGCTCAGAGGGAAAGGTTGGCCGATAGCAGTGCCCCATGGTGGGAAGGTGAGTCCTGGTTGTCCACGGGATGTTAGTGGCCCAGCCAGAACCTTGAGGACTTTGCTGAAGATCTCTGCGGGTGACTCCCCCGGGAAGGAGAGGGAGGCGCAGTGGATGGCAGGCGGGAGAGGAAGGGTTGTGGGGGGGGTAGGAGAGCAGCCAGGTGGCCGAGGTGTTCCCAACCATACTGGGACTCAAATGCTTTCCTGCCTCGGCTCTCCCATCTTGCTGCTCTGTGCCAGCTCCGATACCAGCTTTAAAGCCGGCGTCAGTACAAGCCAGACTTGGGGGAAGCTCCTGCTCTCCCCCGTGTCCCTGCACCCCTGTTCAGCAGGTCTGGGCTCAGCTGCGAGGAGCGAGGAGCTGGCAGAGGGAGCTGCGGGTTGGCATCGCAGCCAGCCCTGCGCCGGGGGCGATGCCAGGCGGGGAGAGGTTTGCTGGGCTTCTCCTGGCAGCCGTTGTGGCTCCGGGCTTCATGTGTGCCGGGTTCCTGGGTTTTCCGTGGCGGGTGGCTGGCTCGCAGCGCTGGGGTTCGGTGGCTGCGGAGCTCTCGGGGTTTAGCTGCCAGCTGGGAGGTGGGAGTTCAGAGTGAGAGATGGGAATGGTGCTGCTGTTGGAGCTCAGCAGCAGCTCGCCAGGAGCCCGGGTACGGCGCTCGGTGTCTTCCCAGCCCCGCAGCACACCCAGCTCGGTGCCTTGCAGCCCTCGGTTTGGGAGCAAAGTGGGGCAGGGGGCTTCACCGGCTCCGTCCCCGCACCGTGGTGCTGGGGAGTGATGGAGGGAAGGCGTATAAACCCCTTATGGCACAAGGTTTGTTTAGCTGGCGGCAGCCCTGTGCTCCCCATGTTGTGGAGGCACATCGGGGACCCCTATGTTCAGACCTTGACCACCACAGACATGGGGGGCAGAGCCCCCCACTGTGGATGTTGTTCTGCCCATGATGGGGGGCAAGTCTGTGCCTCCTGGATGGATCCACTTCTGCCCGATGGCACCAGGGGACAGGGAGCACTGGTGCTCGGCATGTGCTGCATGGAGAATGGAGATCCATTTATGGTTTCTTCTCTTCAAGGGTCTGAGATGCCACTGGCACCCTTTGGAGGGGTTGTAGTGGGTGCTTTGCAGGTGGGGAGGTCTGAAGCCTTGGGGACAGGGTACCTGGGGGAGTCGGGGAGCTCCGGAGCCTCCCCCGTGCTGTGAGCTGTGGACCAAGGCACATGTGGTATCCGGAGGGTGACCACAGGGTGCTGAGCCCTGGAGCCCCTGCAGAGGGATGCTGCTGGAGCAGTGCGTGGCCCCCGGGAGCAGAGCCAGCCCCAGGCTGTCCCACCAGCCGGACGGTCAACGTGGGTCCGTGTGCTCAGCCCTCCACCCTTTTTCTCTTTGAACAGGTAAAAAAACCGGAGCCCCTGAAAATCGCAACAAAGGTAACCAGCCTCTCCATCCTTTGAACCAGCACCACACTAACTACTGAGCATTCCTCCTTCCTTCCTTCCTTCCTTCTTCTCATCAGTCTGTGCTCTTTGCTGCTCCGGCGGGACTCTCGCCTCGTTGTCCTGGGAGAGGGTGCAACGGTCCTGCAGGCGACGGCCCCGGCACGGCATCACGGTGCCCTCCAGCATCCCATCACGGGGGTGTGCGTAGCTGGGATGGGGCTAGCTGGCTTCTCCCTGTGGCCACCTTGCTCCTGCCTGAGGCAAAGCCATTGTGCAGGGAGGACAGAGGCTCTTCCAGCAGCCTGGACCGTTGGCAGAGCATCCTTTTCTCAGGGCAGACTTTATTCATGATGACACGAGCCGCAGCTGTGACCTGGTGGCTCTGAGGCCCCTGTGCCCCTCAGAAGCCATCCCTCTGTGGGGAAATGTTTTTGGCTCAGGAAGAGACTGGGGTCCCCTCACACCGTTCCCGGGATGAAATGTCCCATCGGGGCCTGGCCAAATCGATGGTTGCACCCTCTCCTCCCATGGCCTCGACTCCGTGAGCGTCTCCTCACCAGTGTTTCTCACACTGTTCTTTGCAGGCTGTGGAAGAAGCCCATTTCTGCACCTCTCTCTCCACCTCTCTCTCTCTCTCTCTTTCTCTCTTTCTCTCTCCTCTCAGCAGTTTGAGTTTCCCTCCTTCCCGTCAGACTGTGTCCGGGTGCTTGTTTTGTCCGTGTCGGGTCTGTTGTAACCGTGGAGGTGTCCGATGTGGAGCAGCCACGAGCTCCGGGGTGTCTCAAGCCATTGAGTGGTGGCAGCCGGGAGGGGACAAGTCCATCCCTCTCCCCATCCTCCAGCCAACCTGGGTCTCCCTGGTGCAGACCTTCAGCTGGACTAGATCAATTATAACAGCTTGAAAGCCAGGCTGTCTCGAGTCCTAAGAGCGTGGTGGATGGCTCAGGGCTGGGGTTCAAGGAGCTGGTTCCCTCCTCTTCAATCTTCATCCGAATTTCTAACCGTCCCCCTCCATCTCACCCCCTCAGTCGCTCCCCTGGCAAGTGATTCCTGCTGAGCTGCCCACAGGGCACTGCAGAGGTGGCACTGGGAGTGGGACACAGAGCAGGGATGCTCATCAGGGTGTGGGGAGGAGGACCAGAGCTTCTTTGGGGTCAGCCCAAAGTGCTCCCCATCTGCTGCAGGGAGTAAAGCAGCCCTCGGGCCAGGCTAGAGGAGACCTGCTTCCACCCCAAAGCCTGGCCAGAGGGTTTCTTGCAGCGCTGAAGTGTGACCAGTGCAGGGGTCACGTCGCCAGTGTCAGCTCTGAGGATCTTTTATCCGTGGGGCTGGGGGAGACGGCAGAAAACTGCCCCATAGAGAGGCAGCAGGGCCCCGGGACATGAGGTTTCCGTGTGCTCAGATGCGTGTGTCGTCGGGAATGGCTCTTGGTCTGGGTCTTCTCTCTCTCCCACCACCATCTTTCTCAGTGGTGTCCTACAGGTTTTCCTGGTCTCTCTCCTATTCACACGTGGTGTCTTGTTTTGCCCTGGGCTGTAGCTAAAACTCAGGATGGTGTGGCCTTAGAGATCCAGCCCCTGAAGAGCCAGGAAGGGGTGGAAAATGAGGAGAAGGAGAAGAAGAAGGTGAAGGTGCCCAAGAAGGAGAAGTCTGTGCTGCAAGGGAAGCTCACGAGGCTGGCAGTCCAGATTGGGAAGGCAGGTGAGTGGTGGTGGCCTGGCATGAGATGTCATCCCAGAGCTCTCCCAGAAGGCTGTCCTCTTCCCCTGTGTCCCCTCACCTCCTGCTCTGCCTGTTCTTCCTCCAGGGCTGATCATGTCGGCCATCACAGTCATCATCTTGGTGCTGTACTTCGTGATCGACACGTTTGGGGTGCAGGGGCGGCCCTGGCTGGCGGAGTGCACCCCCATTTACATCCAGTACTTCGTGAAGTTCTTCATCATTGGTGTCACCGTGTTGGTGGTGGCTGTGCCTGAGGGGCTCCCGCTGGCAGTCACCATCTCCCTGGCTTACTCTGTGAAGGTGAGGCCACGATGCAGCAGGATTCCTGGGGGCATGATGGGCAAATTCAGGTTTTTGGCTCTAACCTTTCGGGTCATGGTGCCTGTTGCAGAAAATGATGAAGGACAACAACCTTGTGAGACACTTGGATGCGTGTGAGACCATGGGCAATGCCACTGCCATCTGCTCGGACAAGACGGGCACGCTCACCATGAACCGCATGACCGTGGTGCAGGCCTACGTGGGGGACACCCACTACCGCCAGATCCCTGATCCTGATGCCATCCTACCCAAGGTCCTGGACCTCATAGTCAACGGTGTCGCCATCAACTCTGCCTACACATCCAAGATCCTGGTGAGTCGGAGAAGCCCAGCCTTGTGTCCTGTGGCCTTCTCACCGTTGGCCATCCCTGGAAGTCCAATCCTGCTGTACTGAGGTCTGGCATTGCTTTTCCTTTCTCTTCTTCACCTCCAGCCACCTGAGAAGCAAGCGGGGCTACCCCGGCAAGTGGGCAACAAGACCGAGTGTGCCCTGCTGGGTTTTGTGCTGGATCTGAAGCAGGATTACCAGGCTGTGCGGAACGAAGTGCCGGAGGAGAAGCTCTACAAGGTCTACACCTTCAACTCGGTGCGCAAATCCATGAGCACGGTCCTGAAGAACAGCAATGGCGGCTTCCGCATGTACAGCAAGGGAGCCTCCGAGATCATCCTCCGCAAGTAATGGTCCTCCCTCACTGCCCCAGTCCTCTCCCCGTCCCCTGGGCTTGAGGCTCTTGATGCACTGGGGAGCTGTGGGGTGATGGGTTCTGAGCCCCCGTGGAGGAGGGAGGTGACTGTTGGGAGGCGCAAAAGCATTTAACTCTCTCAGGGTGGCTTTGGGAAAGCTGTAGGGAGCTGTGGGTAAGGGGGTGTCCCTGTTTCACAGGTGGGGTAGCTGGGTGGTGGGGCTCCAGCAGCACGTGCCACCAGCGGTCTCCCTCACCCTCCATCCTGGTCCTGCGTTAGGTGCACCAGGATCCTGGACAAGAACGGCGACGCCCGGGTGTTCAAGGTGAAGGACCGGGATGAGATGGTGAAGAAGGTGATAGAGCCCATGGCCTGTCACGGGCTGCGGACCATCTGCCTGGCCTTCCGTGACTTCCCTGCTGATGCTGAGCCAGACTGGGACAGCGAGAACGAGATCCTCTCTGACCTGACCTGCATCGCTGTGGTCGGGATAGAGGACCCTGTGCGGCCAGAGGTACTGAACCCCAGCTCTGCCCTGGCTGTCCTCCACCCCAGCCCCTTTCCTGGCCCAGGAGCCCCTTTTCCTGCTGCTCAGGACCATAAGCCCCTTAGAAAAGCATAAGCAGATCCTCTGCATCCATCCCCCAAGTGCCCAATGCTACCACCTCCCTGCTGCTGGCATTTCTCTCCCATTCCTGGACAAAATGACCTGATTCCACCCAAACTTTCCCCCTGGCTCATACCGGGAGGGGGTACCAGGGTACCCAGCCCCTTTCCTGGGCCAGGAGCTCCTTTCCCTGCTGCTCAGGACCACAAACCCTTAAGAAAGCACAAGCAGCTCCTTGGCATCCATCCCTAAAGTGCACCACGCCACCAGCTCCCTGCTGCCGGCGTTTCTTTCCCATTCCTGGATAAAACGACCCGTTTCCACCCAAACTTTCCTCTCAGCTGCTACCAGGACTATCTGCCTGAGCCAGCCTGGTTCCACCTGTAGTTGAAAGGTGCACGGAGACACCACGTAGGGGTGACAGAGGGGTGTCGGAGAGGGACAGGGCTGATCTGGCTGGTTCCTGGCAGGCAGCTGGGCTAATGCAATAACCTCTCCGATACCTGCCTTCTTGATTACATTTTGGAGCTCGCCCCTGTGCTCCTGCCTTGCTTGCATCTTTCCTGATTAGATGTTTGAGTATCTGGGCCCGGGAATTGCATTACAGATGCCCCGTCTGCACCAGCTCTGGAAGGCCATTGATTCAATTTGCTAATTTCTCACTAATATCCTCTTCCCCCACTGCTCCGTAATAGCTAAACCCATTAGTGCGGCAACGTGCTGCCGGGGAGGTGGGTGGATGAAATGCCCCCCCTTCCCGTTGGGATGGATCATGGGGCTGTCCGTGCCTTGGCGCCCAGCACTGCGGCGTGACGGGGAGGAGGCGGTGAGGTTTCCTTCCCCTTGGGGCAGGGGCTGGAAGATCTCGTGCTGTCTGTGACAGAGGAGCTGCTCCGGACACGCAGAGGGATCTGGCTGGAGCCGCAGGGAGGGCAGGAGGCTGCGGCACAGGAGCAGCAGGAAGCAAGCAGGGACAGGCGTCCTCCCTGGTCCCCGGTGGCTTCCCTCATTCCCCAGGGATAAATGGCTGAGCTGGTTCTAGAGGGGGAAATTCTCATTTCAGCATCTCATTCCCAGTGTGAGCATTGAGTAGAGCCCAGGGCCCTTTCCAGACCCTTTTAGGGAAGGTGGGAGAGGAGCTGCCCGGCTCCCGGGATACCCAGTGCCAAACCTGAGCACCTTGCCCCTCTGTCCCCCTGACTCTGTCCTTGTCCCCCAGGTGCCGGATGCCATCCTGAAATGCCAGCGTGCAGGGATCACCGTGCGGATGGTGACGGGGGACAACATCAACACCGCCCGTGCCATCGCCACCAAGTGTGGCATCCTGCTGCCAGGGGAAGACTTCTTGTGCCTGGAGGGGAAGGAGTTCAACCGGCTCATCCGCAACGAGAAGGGAGAGGTGGGAGAGCCCCCTGCCCCGGGTCCCGCTTTGTGGTGGGTGTGGGTGGCCTCTCTGATGGCCCCAGCAGCTTAAGGCACTGAATCCCACTGGGTTTTCCTCCTCTCCTTGGATAAACGCTGCTGGTCCCTCTCACTTGCCAGGATCCTCAGCCAGCACAGCCACGGGGGGGGTCTGGAGGTGAAGGTGCTGCCCTGTCCCAGTTGGGGTTTGCTCTGTGGTGGGGCAGAAGGGTTCTGGGGGTGGGGAGGTCCCATCCCTTTCTCACATATTCCTTGTCCTGCAGGTGGAACAGGAGCAGCTGGATAAAATCTGGCCCAAGCTGCGTGTGCTGGCCCGTTCTTCTCCCACAGATAAGCACACGCTCGTGAAAGGTGAGCGCTTGCCAGCTCCTCCAGATGCTGCCTCTCAGAGAGGCTCATCCTGCTCTGCCCGAGTGCTTTTGCAGCATCACCCGTGCTGGGAGCCCGCCCTTGGGGCTTATTTTCTCTGAGCTGCTTGTCTCCGTTTCAGGAATTATCGACAGCACCGTTGGTGACCAGAGGCAGGTGGTGGCCGTGACTGGGGATGGGACCAACGATGGCCCGGCTTTGAAGAAAGCCGACGTCGGCTTTGCCATGGTATGGACAGGGAGTGGGTTTTCCCCAGGGGGGTGGACTTTGCCCTCTGGGATGAGAAACTACTGGCACGCTTGGGTATGCTCATCACTGAAACTATTTCTGGAGCAATAAAGCTCTTTTCCAGATCTACAGGGTGGCTTAAAAACTTGAGAGAGAAACTTAATTTGGAGGTTTGATTTAATTCTCCTGAACTTTATAGGACTGTTAGCAAAAGATTGATGGGAAGCAATTCCCTGAGAGCCTGGCGTAGGGGCTGGGCTCCTCTGTCCCCCCTGCAGGGACTGTGTGGAGGTGGCATGGTGCTTGTGGAGCACCCAGAGCAGGGACCTGCCTGACCCTGGTGTCTGTGGGGCCCAGGAGAGCCGTGGGAAACCAGTAGCTTGGCGTGACTTGGTTTATCCCTGCAGTTCTTCACCCAGGCTCCTAACGAGCAGCCCAGGCTCCCAGCAAGGTCCTGACACAGACTTGGGGAGTTTATTTACGGTGAAGAACTCTGATCTCTCCTGGTTTGCTGCTTTTCTTTGGCCTGTCCGAAAGAAAGAAGGAAGAAAATAAACCTGTCAGTTTTAATGGGTTTCTTGTGAATTGTTTAAGTTTAGGTACGTGAACAGGAGCCAGCTGCTGGGTTGGGACCTTCTGAGCCCATCTAGGGAGCTTTGAGTGAGAAATTTTCATAGATTCATAGAATGGTTAGAGTAGAGTTGGAAGGGACCTTAAAGATCATGGAGTTCCAACCCCCCCTGCCATGGGCAGGGACACCCCCCGCTAGACCAGGTTACTCCAAACCCTGTCCAGCCTGGTCTTAATTTTGGGAGTGTAGAGGTTTTTACAGAATCACAGAATCTTCATGGTTGGAAGGGACCTTTGAGATCATCGAGTCCAATAATAAAGGTGTTAAAT
>JAOXNH010000013.1:4063789-4078108 GCA_028566575.1 Bartramia longicauda
TCTGGAGCTTTGAGGACAATCAGATGAAGGTAGCCTGTCTTCTCCTGGGGACCATACAGTGGGGCTCCCTGCCCCATGGGCAGGATCAGACCCTGGCCAGGCACTGGGCTTTGCTGGGGGCTTGGCACAGGGGCTGCACTGCCCTTGGGTCTCCAGAGAGCAGGGCTCAAACAGCATGTGGGGTACCTTTGGCTGGGCTGTCCAGCTTGCTCCAAAGCTCATGTCCCACAACAGCTGGGGGAGTTCCCATCTGAGATGGGTCGGGCAAATCTCAGGAGCTTCTCCAGGAAAGCACGAGGGAACTGGCTGGTTGCAGGGATGCCTTGGGTGCGTTTAATTCCTGCAAAGCCAGCGCCTCTGTGTGCCGGCAGTGAGAAACGCAGCGAGCCCAGCTCCTGCAGAGCAAACCCTGCTCTTCTGGAGAAGCTGCGGATGAATTTGGGCTGCCCCTGGGCTGCCATCTCCCTCGCATGGGGCAGAAGGCACCAGGAAGGCACTGGGACTCTGGGCTGCCGAACTCTCTCCCTCATTTGGGGGTCCCAACCCTTGCTTGTAGCAGAGATGCTCAGCCAGGGATGCCGGTGGTCCCTGGCACAAGGAGGAGTCCATGCTCACAAGCTGTTCTCCAGCTTTTCTACGCTGTGGTCCCTGTCTGGGGCACACACAGTGACAGGCTGTAAAGCTGTGCTGACTCCAGAGCCGAGCCGGTGTCTGTCCTTAAAGGCTTTGCCGCTTTAGAGCCTCCTCTCTCCCGGGTGCGTTGGCGCAGCTGCAGCAGGACTCGCTGTCAAAGCCAGGATTGGCACCGGCTCCGCTGGCTCCGGTGGATTTTTTTTCTCTTGGGGCCGTTTCTTAGAAGAAACGGAGCCGGGCAGACGGCGAGCTTGCTCCATGACTCACCCCATCGCTTTCTCCCTGCTCCTCCAGGGCATCGCAGGCACGGACGTGGCGAAGGAGGCTTCGGACATCATCCTGACGGATGATAATTTCACCAGCATCGTCAAGGCGGTGATGTGGGGCCGCAATGTCTACGACAGCATCTCCAAGTTCTTGCAGTTCCAGCTGACTGTTAACGTCGTGGCTGTCATCGTGGCCTTCACGGGTGCCTGCATCACGCAGGTACGGGGCTACTGGGCTCTGCAGGAGGAGATGGGGAGGGAAGAGAGGGTGGTTTTGGTGGTGTGACATGTTTTTTCCACCCCCTCCTCTCTCTGCAGGACTCTCCCCTGAAGGCTGTCCAGATGCTGTGGGTGAACCTGATCATGGACACCTTCGCCTCCTTAGCCCTGGCCACGGAGCCCCCGTCCGAGTCCCTGCTGCTGCGTAAGCCCTACGGCCGCAACAAGCCCCTCATCTCCCGCACCATGATGAAGAACATCCTGGGCCACGCGGTGTACCAGCTAACCATCATTTTCACACTGCTTTTTGCAGGTGAGCTGTGAGGCCCCCGGAAACGGTGGTGGGGATGGAAAGGAAAGGGGCAGAGTCCCAGCACTGCCTCATGAGCCACCTCTCCTCACCCATATTGGGGACCCTTGTTCTCAGCTGTCACTCGGTGACCCCAAGTTGGTTGGGACAGAGCTTATTAAATAAGGGATGGGAAGCAGAGGGGTGTTAAGGGAGGGGGTTCACACTGAGGGTGTGGGTCTGCTCAAGACCTCGCTGGGTGCAGAGGCATTTTTAGCCAGGGCAGCAGGTTTTCACCATTTTTAAGGAACATTTTTAAGCATGGGGGACTCCAGCTGGGTCAAGGCATCTTCAACCAAGAGCCTGGGATCCTAATTCCACCTCCAGCAGTGCAGAGCAGGATCTCATCTTCTCCTCTCTTTGCCCTTCCCCGTCCCCTCCCCAAAACCCCTTGTCTGCTTAGGAGAGAAGTTTTTTGACATCGACAGTGGCCGAAACGCCCCGCTCCACTCCCCACCCACCGAGCACTACACCATCGTCTTCAACACCTTCGTCATGATGCAGTTGTTCAACGAGATCAACGCGCGCAAGATCCACGGGGAGAGGAACGTCTTCGAAGCCATCTACCGCAACCCCATCTTCTGCACAGTGGTGCTGGGGACGTTTGCAGCCCAGGTGAAGCTGTGGGAATAAGATGGTGGGGCTGGGAAGGGACCGTGGGATAGGTAGGACCTGTGTCTGCTGCAGTTACTGCCCACAGCTCTGTCCTGTCCCCTTATTCTTCTCTGGCAGCTTCTTGGTGACACAAGACCAGAGTATTGGGGTCTAGAGTGTGTTGGGAGATGCCAGGGCCAGCCAGCGTGCCTCTGGGGTCCTGTAAAGTTTCTTAGCCTAGATGCGAGGTCTTTGCTCCTCTCGTGATCCCAGGGAGGGGGGAAAAGATGTGGCCTTAGGGGACCTCTTCATCCTGTGGCTGTGCCATGCAGCCCTCAGAGCTCCCCCGTGGGTGACTTGTTCTCTCCTGTGCTGTAGATCATCATTGTGGAGTTTGGTGGGAAGCCGTTCAGCTGCTCCGGGCTCACCCTGAGCCAGTGGTTCTGGTGTATTTTTATCGGAGTGGGCGAGCTCCTCTGGGGACAGGTAAGAGCCAATCTGAAGAACATCCCACGTGCTGCCTCCTTGCCACAGGGTGCTCGCAGCCCAGCCTGCCTCTCCCTGCCCCGCCACGCTGCCCTTGCTCTCCCTGGTATTTATTCAAGGCAGCTTTGGAAGGGGGTGATGCTCCATCCCAGTACCACACCAGGAGTGAGGAGAGGAGGTTGCTAATCTATTCCTCCTTCCCACCCTGCTTGCAGTGGTGGCATTTCTCAGCTGCATCCTGGCATCTCTCGGCTGAGTCCTGGGCAGCTCGCTACAGGAATGCTCCCCCCTGGGCTTCCATAGCCTGCAGGCTAAGGAGCTGCTCTCTCCCTGCCTCTCCCCAGCTGATCTGCACTGTCCCAACCAGCCACCTGAAGTTCCTGAAGGAAGCTGGCCATGGCATCACCAAGGAGGAGATCCCAGAGGAGGAGCTGCCTGAAGACGTGGATGAGATCGACCACGCTGAAATGGAGCTGCGGCGCGGGCAGATCCTCTGGTTCAGGGGTCTCAACAGGATACAGACACAGGTACCGTGGGGCAGCGGGTACCGTGGGGCTCTTCCTTCTCTCTCTCTTTCTTTCTCTCTCTTTCTCTCCAGGGGCTCTGTCTGGAAAGGGGCGCCAGCTGCGGCTCGGAGGATGCCATCGCCTCCTGGGCTTAGACTTCTCCCACCGCCTGTGCCTTTCTGGGTCTGCCCTGGTTGGGGAACCGGGACAGCCTGGCTTTTAGGGACATCTTGGGGTGTGGGGAGAGGCACCAGTCTGTTCTGATGCAGAGCACGGTGTCCTGCAGCCTGAGACCGGGCTGGTCCGCAGGAGGCTGGAGGTGCTGCTGATGGGCACCTCACATGGCAGAAGAGGGGGCTTGGAAGCTGTGGGGGGGCCATGTAGCCACCCGGGCTCTTGGCGAGCAGGTCAGCATGGAAGCTGCTCTTGGTCAATGCTGGGACACCTCTCCCAGTGGGGAACGTGCCCTGGAGGGTCTGCCTGCACGGGACCCTCTCCGGTCTCCCTCCTCTGCTGCTCTCCATCCTTCCCAACGGCCTTTTGGCCAAGGGTTCTTGCCACCCCTCCCTGCCACCTCTTCAGGCTCCTCGCCTGGAGCTCTTGGCCCTGCAGCACAGAAGGGGAGGAGAAATCTATCTGTTAATATTGTTTTTACATCAGCTGTTTCTCCCTGACTCAGTTTTTCCTGAAAGGATGGGTTTTTTCCCCAGCCTGCTGGCTGGGCAGGGCAAGCTCCCTGCAGCGAGGTCTCTGCCCCACGTCTTTCCTCGAGGCCTGGGCAGAGCTGCCCCATGGAGGAAAGCTGTAGGTCCCCAGTGGCCCCAGGCATGCAGGGCTCCTGTGTTACCTCTCATTCCTCCTCCTCTGGCCCCCTGAGAAATGGAGATGGCCCAGACGTGGGGACTGGAGCCAGCATAACAGCCGTGTTGTGCCATGTTAACTTTGCTTCTCCTCCGTGAGATGTTGCCTCGATGGTTTCAAGGTGAGGTTCAGCCTGTTGTGAAGGGTCTCTGGGGTCTTCTGAGGGGCCCAGGGCAGTGCTGGTGCTGCAGGGGGCTGAACCAGCTCAGCCTGGTTCATTCACATGAAGGATGTGCTGGGAGCACTGGGCCGTTTTGGAAATGGTCCAGTTGTGTTGGAGGCCTGGTAGGTACCAACGGCCAAATCTGGAGGTGTCTCCCTACAGCCGTGGTGGACCTGGGATGAAACAAGCTCTTGCAATGTGAAAAACACTCCTGGATGCTGGCACGTCCTTGGAGCATCTTTAGCAACTCTTTTCCTGGCTGTGGTGCCCTGTGCATCGAGCAGAGCAGCCAGAGGGTCCAACCCTGGCATCTTGGGACTTCTGTCCCAAGTCAGTGTGTCTTAAGTGAGGGCACAGGGCTCTTCCCTCAGGCCAGCCTGGTGCTGGTGGGAAACCAGGGTCTCTCTGTGGAGAGACATCAAAAGGAGTGGTGTGTGGAATACCTCCAGGGTGAACTACAGAGCTGCACGGGGGTCTGCAGGAGGTGCCCCTTCCCCAGGAGCCATGGTGGCACAGGGCTGGGGACAGGCCAGCTGCAAAGTGTCTGGGAAGCCACGGTGACACCCAGATGCTGCACGGTTCCTCTGGCCTCGATGCTCATCCACAGAGCAACTGTGGCCCACCACCAAGGATGCTTCCTGCTGCATCCCTGCCCGCTTCTCCCAGCTCTGCTTCTGAGCCCTGAGCTTGGGAGAGAGGGTGAAACGTCTTCCAGCTCGGCCAGCTGCCGTGGGAGCTGTTGGGAGCGTGGTGTGTCCCAGGATCCAGCCCCTCAAGTGTACATCCCATGGGGCTGAGGCACCAGCAACCCTTTCCCAGTGCAGTTTTCTGGACCACCAGCTGCCAGCTCACACCTCTGCCCACCCTCTCTTTTTCTCTCTCTCTCTCTCTGCTCCTCCTGCAGATTATCGGGATAACCCAAGGTGTTTCCTCTGTCGCTCCCTCCCACCGCAGCCTCTTTCTTGGTGGTGGGATAAACCCTGCCCCTCTCACCCCTGCGAGAGCTGGGCAGAGGCTGAAGCTGACCTCTCCTCCCAGTAACACCAGCTGAACCCAGTGTGGGTTTACGGGGGTGGGAGGGGGGTTCTCTCCTCCCTCCTCCCCACCACCTCTCCGTCCTCCTTCTTCCTTCCTGTCCGTGTGTGTCTGCCCGACCTCCCTGCTCCCCCTCCATCCCTGACCCCCTCTCCCTGTCTCTGGCCGGGGCGACGCTATCTCACTCTCTGGTTCTTTGCAGATGGACGTAGTTTACACATTCCAGACCGGCGCCTCCTCTTTGCAGGGAGCCCTCAGGAGACAGCCTTCCATCGTGAGCCAGCACCACGATGTAAAAAATGTTTCTAGCCCAACCCATGTAGCTCTTTCCTCCGTCAATTCCACTCCCACCACTTCTGCTGTTGCTGCTGCTGCTGCATCTCCTCCTGCGGGCAGTGAGTGATAGTCTATTACAATGCATGACTTCTAATAACCACAGAGAGCACCTGCACCAACCTAACCCAGCCTGTTCTCTCTCCCTCTAACCCTCGACTCGCACACTGATTTCCAAAATGAAGGATGGGGCGGGAGAGTGTTTTTAAAAAAAAGAAAAGAAAAAAGAGAAAAGTTTTTATGCTGTTGCATCTTTAACAAGTTTACGACACTTTCTGGTCCTTTCCCCTCCCCATTCCTTGTTGCTTCCTCCATTTTTACCTCTTCTCCTCCTTTGCAGGACTGACCTATGAGTCCACCCTCCTGCAGGGTGCAAAAATTGGCGGCTCTTGTTAAAAGAGCTCTGTATTCATGAGCAACTAAAAAGCATTGCTGTGAAAAGGGCACGCTGCGCCCAAAAGCTGCCGTTTCTTTCCGATACGGCTCTGCCCAGCCCTGGGATGCCCCAGGAGGGCAGGGATGGGCAGAGGCGTTGCTTTTACCGAAGCTGTAAATCTCTTTGGAGGCAGAGTGGCCGCTTGGACCTTTCCCACAGCAGTTAGTGGGCTACTGGGGTCGGCTGAGCGGTGGTAACGGGCTGCCTGTGTGCTCTCCACCTCTCACAGGTGTGTGGGAAGGGGTGTTTGCTCCTGCCTTGGTTGGGAGGCTGGATGGTGGGTGACAGCAGCCGGTTACCACAGCTCAGGTGGCCGCTGGTGACACCTGGGAGCCGCTCACCTGCAGCTCATCCCGCTGGTTCGGAGCTGGCTTGTAAGCAAGCAGCCTCCTCTGTCCTGCCTGTGAACTTGCATGCCCTGTGAGACAGAGCCCGTGCACGTAAGCGTGTCCTCTGCTGCCCTGGGGACAGCACAGGGCTCCGCTGGTCCCCTGGGATAGCCGGAGCATCGCTGTCCCGTTGCAGCAGCTCCTCGATGCCCGGCTTGTCCTGCACACGCTGGTTCTCGGTGTACGCGGAGACGCGTGGCTCTCTGCACGTGGAAACGGAGATGGAAAACGTGGCCCTGCTGCATGTCAGCGGCAAAGCTGGATCCCGGATCTAGCCGTGGGTTTCCAGACCAAATTAAAAACCCTCTCCGGTGCAGAGCCCCTCTCCGTGTTCATCGTGAGCTGCATTGTGAGCACGTGAGCGTGAATTCTCTCTGCAGGGCTGTGCCAGGCTGTGAGTAGGTAGTGTTATCAATTATCCCGGATAATTGGCTTGGTTTTTTTTTTATTGCACAGTCATTTTCCGTGTTCTCCGCTTATTAAAGACATATCCTTGGTGACTTTTTGCATAGCTTTCAGTTTCCACTGTTTATGCACTGTGGGAGAGAAGAGAGAATTTCTGATAATTTTGTTTTCTCTCTATTTAGCCAACACTGATGCTCCGAGTTTATTTTGTTTAACCCCAGTGTTTCTGAAGCAGCGCGGCTGCCTTCTGTTCCCGACTGTGTCTATGCACCACCAGGACTTTCTAATCGGAAGCAAACCTGCTTAGAAGGGTCCTCAGGGCAGTGGGTTTGGGTGGGCAAGACCAAAATGCAGGTTTTTTTGCAGTCTGTGGATTAACGTCCTCCCTGATTTGCAGCGAGGGAATAGATAACTTGGATAGTTTGTGCCCTTCCAGGCAGCAAACAACTTTACCAGAAGCTAACCCAGGTTGCCAAGTCTTCCCTCTGTTTTCTGCCTAGACTTTTCTCTGTTTCCCTCTGCTGCTTCCCTTCCCTCTCTCTCTCTCAAAGCTCCACTTCCCTCCGTACAGATTAATGGTGTCCCTCTGTCTTCCACTTCACTCTGTGGGATGAGTTCTCCAGGGCTGGACCTCAGCAGCCCCATCTGCTGTGTCCCTCTCGGGGCTGTGGAGGAGAGGGAGGTCTTGGGAAGGACCTGCAGGAGATGGTTTGCAGAGCTGAGCTGGTCTCCTCTGGGGGTTTTGCCCTGGTTTGAGGGAGCTGGGCAAAGCGAACCAGTGGTCAGTGGTGGAGCTGATGCTGGCTTCCTGCAGAAGATGTGATTTCCACCACCGTGGGAGCAGTGGGGTTTGCCCAGCACACGATGCTGGCAGTGATGGTGTGAAATGAGAATAAATTCCAAGCTTGCAGGTCATGAAGGTTTTGGATGGAGAGGAGACGTGAGCCTGACCATGGGCAGGGAGGGAGGTGGGCTTTCAGCTTGGCTGGGGAGGATGGTTTTTGGACTGCCTGGCTCATTCAAAACACGTTTCCTTGCTGTTAATTTCCTCTGACAAGGGAACAGCTGAATTAATTTCACAGCAGTTACTGACAGAGATGGTTAAAGTGAGAATATCCAAGGAAAGCTGGAGCAGAAGTTATTGGTGAAGCTGAAGGCAGTGATGTGGTCGGTAGGGTCTGGTCTCACCATTGCTTGAGGTGGTGGAGCAGGGAGAGCTTCTGTGAAGCTACTCCTTCCTCCAAGCTTGTGCTGGACTGGCCACCTAGTTGCTTTGGCAGTCACCTGGGCTCTCGTTAGCTTGTTTGGGTTCGTTATGCTTGGTTTAATTGGTTTTGCACACTGCATTTTAGGGGTGAGTGCTTTTGTCAGTGCTTGCAGTTGCTGTTTTCAAGACGTTGATGATGTGACAGGTTATCAGTCTCGGTAGAAGGTGGCCTCCTTGGTGGTGCTAAACACTGAATTTTACCCAGGATCTCACTGTGGTCGTTAGTGCAGCAGATACAGCTTTGAATTTCTCTTCCCAGCTACATAAACTTTCCGTTTTCACAGGCCAGCTGGTGCTCCAGCATCATGGGGGGTGCCTGGTCCATACTCATCTCCTCAGGGGTGTCTGTCATCCAGCTCACGTGTCCGTGTGATGGTCCGTGTGTGGTTGCAAGAGCTGCCGTGTTTGTTTTTAGCCGGGATGTGCTGAGCCTCTGCCGGGGGGATGCCACGTTGCTGCCCCGTGTGGTCCAGCACCATCTTTCTGAGTCAGATGGAGAGCGGCCTCAGAAGGGCATCCCTCGTGAGAGGGGAACCCTGGAACATCTCGCAGGTACAAATCTCCAGGGTTCCAGGCACAAGGCTCTGAGTAACTCCTCTGGTCTGGTTTTGTGAGTGCTGTTTGTGCTGAGACCAAAGATCCCTAGGAGGCTCTCGCTGGCTCTGCTGGTTGGTGACTTCCCTCCTCGCCTGCCCATGTTACCAGGCCAAGGTGGACAGTTTAACCTGGCTCATCTCACCAGGAAGCGGGGTGTCGTCGCTGCTCACCCACCAGATCTCCAGCCCATTCACAAAGAAGCAGCAGAACTCACGTGTACCTTTATTTGCCTCATCAGCCTGCAAGGGGATACCTGAATCGGTCTCCCTCCAGCAGCTCTGCTCACTCTCTGCTCCCTGGGTGATGAGAAGGCTCTCCAGGCTGTAGCCTAGGGATGCTGGGGAGGAGCACCCCTTTGTGAGATCTGGAGCTCTCCTCCCTTTTGTGCCCCAGCTTCAATCCACAGTGACACCAAGAGAGCAGGCAGGGGACGTGGATGGGGATGGGGTTCCTTGGGTGGTGGGAGCAGGTTGAGGGAGCTCGTGCTGCTTCCATGGGCAGAGCAGAAGGACTGGTGCTGCTATGAGGAGATGTTACTGACTTCTCCTCTGTGCCCAGCATTGCTGAACAAAGTGGTCTTTGGGGGCAGCTCCTTCCAAGAGGAGGAGTTGAGCAGATTTCCTGGTCCCAGATGAACTGTTTAACAGAGAAAAAAGCTTTTATTGCTTCCATAAAACACACAAGAGCTTGTGCCAGATACTTGGTCCCTGCTGACAACTTTTGTCAGTAGCTTCCTCGCTAAAGGGAGGAGATGACCCAGTTCCCAGGTGACTGGAAGGGTGCCATGAGGGCACTGGTGTGACCTGCTGGATGGAGGGACCTCTGGAGAGAGGCCATGTGCTGGGTCTGGCCTGAAGGAGTCAGAGGAGGGAGAGCATTGGTGTAAGACACAACAGAGCAACCCAAGGGATGCTTTGGAGGGCACCATGCGTTGGGTCGCTCTCAGCTTTGCAGGAAAAGGCAAAGCCATGTGTGTGATTTCACTGGGTCCTCCAAAGCCTGGGAGACCTTCGGCTGCTCGGTTTGTTGGCTCTGCTTCAAAAGCCCCCAGGTTGATGGCATCGCCCTCCTGCAGTTTATGCCTTTTGATATCTCTTGAGCAATTATAGCCCTGAGTCATCCGGGAGAGCTGGAGCTCTCTGCTGCAGCCGAGGTGCACATGTTGGTTGTCTCACGCATGCCAGCATCTGCAGTGGGATGGAGAGGTTCTGCTACCTCCTGCCCCTTTGTTCCCTGGATCTGACACTTGTCACCCATCCGAGTGAACTGGGACTTCATTACAAGGGAGGGTGAGAGCTGGAAGAGTTCAAGGCTGGGTTTCCAGAGGAACTGGAGGAAGCAGTGAATCCATTGTGAGCCACCATCCAGGCTTGTTTCCAGACCTCTCCCTTCCAATGCAATGGAGGTGGCAGAGCCATACCCTGGGTTGTCCAAACTGGGCTCTGCATCTTCTGCTTGTAACACGTTGAGCCTGGCTTTTGGTGCTGGCAGCCTGTGGGTTTCAGAGGAGCGGTGTGTGGCCAGGCTTTCTAGCACAGTTTGAGATTAGCTTTTTTTTGTCCAGAGCATCCAAAAGAAACCACTTTGGAAACGGCTGGGTCTTCTTCAGCGTGTGGGTGTAGGGAAGGATCCAGGTGGCAACCGTGTGGGGGTCCTCACACAGATCTGGTTTCTTTCTTGCATGTTTAGCTGGGTCTGGTTTTACTGGTCATGGCATCCGCTTGGACCTACTGCTTCACATGGGCTTGAAAAGTTCGTGTTGCCTTTTCAAAGCCCATTCCTTTCTATAGGTCTAAAAATGAACTAGAACAAACACACACATCGCTCCCACAGTAGAGTTTATTTATTTTTTGCTTTGAAGTGAACCCACCGTTTGTCTAACCCACCTTTTTTTTTGAGTTGTAGTTCCACTTTTTTTTTGTCCTCGTTTATACACACAGATTACGCGTGCGCACACATAATGACAACTAATGCATTTTGGCTTCCATCCATTCATTCAAAGTGATCTCGGGGGGGGTTTTTTTGAGGTGGGTTGTTTTTTTTTCTCTGTGTGTGTGTGTGTCTTTTCTTGCAGCTTCTGAAGTCGCCCCATAGTCGGTTGATTTCCCCATCACACACCTAGTGCCTGAGTCTGATCCATGTTGGCCCTCCTAGTTCACCATAGATCTCTGATTTTTGACTTAGCTGCCTGTTCAGTGGTGGTGACTGTTGTTTTTGTTGTTTTTGTTGTGCTTTTTGTTTTATTGTGTCTTTATTTTTACTTTCTCCTGGGAGCTCTGGCCTCTCGTAGCCGTTACTAACCCCTCTTTTGTTTATCCCCCACGCTCCTCGCCTGCCGGCAGATCAAAGTGGTGAATGCGTTCCGTAGCTCCTTGTACGAAGGCCTCGAGAAACCCGAATCCAGAAGCTCCATCCATAACTTCATGACTCACCCAGAGTTCATCCTGGAGGAAGACGAGCCTCGAACACCATTCCTTGACGGCGCTGAAGACGACCCCGAGACTGATGGACTCAAAAAGCGAGGTGGGGGTAGCCTGGGTGGATCTACATCCCTCAACAGAAATAACAATGCAGTGGACAGCGATCAAGCTGAGGTCACCGTCCCGGAGCCCGAAAGCCCCTTACACAGCTTGGAGACATCGGTTTGACCTTAGAACTTCGAAACCCCCCCCTTCCTCCTCCTCCTCCTCCTCCTTCTCCTCCACCTTCGCCCCTCGCCCTGTGTGATATTGGCACCAGTAACTGATCACACACTGCGGTCACTTCGTGTCAAACTGCTCATACGTATATCATTTTGGTGTTTTTGGGGGGGTTTTTGTTTTGTTTTTATCTTTTTTTTTGTTTTTTTTTTACCATTATTTAGCAGTTGGGAACCAGAGTACCACGAATGCTGGGTGTCGGGAGAGAGGCAAAGCCAAACTTGTGCATCTCCATCCCTAATTTTCAGTGGTACTCGCCCAAGTGAAG
This sequence comes from Bartramia longicauda, assembly GCA_028566575.1. Classification (NCBI taxonomy): domain Eukaryota; kingdom Metazoa; phylum Chordata; class Aves; order Charadriiformes; family Scolopacidae; genus Bartramia; species Bartramia longicauda. The sequence goes on from JAOXNH010000013.1 coordinate 4,075,296, forward strand.
CAGCCAGGTTATTTCCTCTCCGAGAGTTGGGCTCCACGCACGCGTCTGTAGGGGGGTTTTCACTTTGAAAAATGCATGTTCAAAGCAAGTTCAAATTGTTGTAGTCTTACATGCACGCTCTCAGCCCGAGGGCTGGGGTGCACTTGTGACTTTCTTTTATCATATTTTTGTTTTCTTTTTTTTAATTCCACTCGTGGTTTTTAGGGTTTTCTTCTAATGTCGGGGTTTGTTCTTTCTGCTTGTGGGATTTGCCCCCAGTAACTTCGCAGTGGGAAGTGGGGGACTTAGCATTCTAGTGTGAAAATTTAAAAATAAATTAAATTTAAAAGAAAAACAAACCCAGCCAGGGGGAAGGTGTTTACTCACATAGTCGAGAGATACAGGGATGTACACCAGTCTTCCACCTTGAAAAATGGTACCTAGCCCTTAGAGTTCCTCCTCTGTGTGTACAGTTCTCTCTCTGTTTCCAAAGCAGTAATTGGTAGACAAGGAAGGAAGGTGACTTGGCTGTGACCTCATGGATGTAAAAGATTGTGATTATTTTTGTTTTTCTACAAAGCAAGGCGGAGGTGAACTGTCAGGGGAAGGGTGGTGAAGAAAAAAAACCATAGTTGTGAGAAACAGGGATTCCTTCCTGGGGAGTCTTGAGAGATGCATCTCTTCTGCTCTTGAAGAGCTGTGAAACTTTTGGCCAGAGCCTTGCAAAGGTTTCATGACTCCTGCAGAGGGACTTTTGCCCCTTCTGGCCTCTCTATACTGTTGGGTTAAATAATCCTTCAGCTTTGGAGTACGAGCTCCGGTTAACTGCTGAGGAACCCCAGAGGATGCTTCAGCCGTGCCCACCAGCTCTGCCCATCGCTCCTAAAGCATTAGCAGGCTGAACGGAGAACAAGCATGGGGTTATGGACAGTACAGCAGGTCAGCTCCTAGATCATGGATGGGATGAGTCAGGTTGTTTCTTTAGCCAGTGGGAGAGAGGGGAGGCTCCATGACCGATGGGAGGACCCTTGATTTCCACAGTGCTTCTGTAACTGGTTTCCAGTCAGCAGAGGTAATTCCTCGCCAACGTGGCAGGTTGGTTGGTTGGTTGGCTGCAGGGCTTCCAGAGAAGGGGGCTGCATTGGAGGCTTTGCCTCGCTGCTTTTCTGAAGGTCATCTCTTCACCTTGCATCCTGCCTCACCTCAGGCTCTTGGAACTATTGGGTTGAGAGTCTTGGTTTTTTTCGGAGCAGAGGTCCCAGTTGTCCTGGGCAGATTGGCTCTGAACTGACCCTCTTGTGAAGCCATGGGACAGAGCAGGAGGCAGGAGTTTGCTTTGCTTGGGCTTTGTTTCTTCCCCCTTGGGCTCTTGCTGGTGCACCCCTGGCTGCTGGCCCCAGGCAGGGCTGGAGGAAGCTCTGCTGCCTTCTCTTCTTTGTCCCCTTTGGTGTGGTTGGAAGCAGAGAGAACCTGGTTGTAACTGGCTGTACATCATCACCGTCTTCGCCCAGCCTCCATCCCTGGAGGCAGAGAGGTTTTTAGGCAGAGGAGGGTGGGCTGGCTGGTTTCTTCTTTTCTTTCCTTTACGAACGCACAGCAGAATCTCCCGTGCCTTCTCCGAGCACTGCCTGCAGCACCGCCTGCCACGCCAGGGCCCAGTACTTTGCCAAGAAATAAGTGTTCCTTAAACGACAACACGAACCAAGTGTCTTTGTTTTGTTTCCAGCCCAGCACCGACTCATCCCTTCCATGGGGTGGGAGGGAAGGAAGGAGGAGGTGGCCCCCGTTCCTGCCCTGAGTAGCTGAGGAAAGGTCCTTCTCCTGGGTCTCCTGGTGCTGGGGTGAAGGCTGGGCTCATACACTGCCAACAGCAAGAAGAAATTGCCACCACTGCCCATCTCTTAAATTAAAAATTCAATATCAAGCCCCCTGCCCATGGCTGCCCTCCCTGTTCCTTCTTCCCACGAGCTGAAAAATACCTTGGGCAGGAGCGGGAGGGGTTTGGGGGGTGTTTTCTTGGGTTATACACAAGCGGTGACAGGGAAGACAAAAGGGGTGGTTGTGGGGTTTGGTTCTGTGCTAAAGGTGACATTGCTTAAAAGATCACTTTTTCTATTTTAAATACTTGCAAAAAAAAAAAAAGGATGAAAATATGGTGTTCTTACAAGCTTACGTAAATATTTATTAAATACTTTTTGGGGGGGACACACACCGATTATTTTTTGTTTTTCTTTTGATATTTTTTTATTACCTCAGACCTGTTTTAAATAAATGAAAAAGAAAAGACTTAAACCAACAAAAAGCCAACTTTGGAGGCTCTCAAAGTCCCTCCCAGAAATCTGTGACTGGCAGGTTGCCACAAGGGTCTGGTTGTCCTTTAGTTGATTACATTTTTGTCGTTCTAGTTTCCATATTAGGAGGGGGAGAAATAATTATATATAAATATTATGCAAAAAAGAAAAAAAATAATAATATAGTTTTCTTTAGATCAAAAAAACTGATATTTTTACGTCAGCCATATGTATTTTGTTTAAAGAAAAAAAATATATAAATAAATGGTGAGTCCCGCCTCCGCCATGGCGCGGGACTGTTGTGTGACAGCAGTTCCAAGTGACAGGGAATTAATTCCGTGGATCGGCGATCGGATGCCAGTCGGCTTCCTTTTCTCTGAGCAGCCATCTTTCTACTAAGCCGTTAGTTGGATGACACAAATGTGGGGGTTGTTTGTTTTTGTTCTTTTTTTATATATATATATAAATTATGTTGGTATGGCTGGTTGCTTAAAGCATAAACGTTTCTTGTGCATACATCTTTTCTGTGAAGTATTTTTTTGT
>JAOXNH010000013.1:4078153-4088666 GCA_028566575.1 Bartramia longicauda
ACTATTGGGTTAAGTTATTTGAGGACATTACAAGAGCTGGGGGAGATTGGTGCTCTACGCTGAAAGGCATGGTCGGCGGCACGAACTTCTGGGGACTCTCTGCGCCATGCCTTGAAAGAGGGGGAGATATATATAATTATAATTATTATTATTAATTTTTTTGCTTTGTTTGAACTGCCATGAGTGCGCACGGGGGAGAGTGCCATGCCAGCCAGGAATCGAAGTCATACCCTGTGATCCGTGTTAACTTGCCTTGGAATGCTTTGTTATTAAAACACTCTGAACATAATTTTGCATCCAGTTCTTAATAACAGTAGGGTCTCTGGTGGTGGTGGTGGTTTTCTGTTAAATAAATTGGAGGATTGGTACCAAAGACATTACACCACGTCCTGTGTGCATTGCTGAACAGGCATTTTTAGGCGTTTGCATTATGTGATAAGGTTTCCTTTGATTTGCACAGGGGTTATACTTAATTTTTCAAAGGTTTTGTGCAATAAGCTTTGAGGAAAATTTTGAAACAATCTCAAGAAGGAAAAAAACTAAACCAATTTTTAGCATGGGCAGCCTTTGGCTTTCCCCAGCCGAGGAGTAGATGTCCTGTAGTGCTCAGCCCCTTTAGAAATGCTTCTCGGGGTGACATGACGTTGGGGTGAATGGAAAAAGGCCCATCCCAGATCCAGGATGGGCATCTCCAACGTGCCGTTGCCAACTCCTGTTGCCCTCCGTGACTACGGGGACCAAGCACCTCAAAGAAGAGTCCCTGCAGGTTTTTGTACCTCTCGGGGGAAGGACGCATGTACCTGCCTGCCATCGCTCCTCACCGCTGCCTCCAGCTCCTACAAGTTCTTCAACCCGTGGAGCACGCAACCCATAAATCGTCCTCCTGCAAACCCCGCTCTCCACCATGGGGAGGTACCGCTCTCCTGGTCCTGGCCCCAACAGCGAGGCTGTGGGGCAACACCAGCGCCTTCCTTGGCCCCTGGCTCTTCCTTGCCAGCATCCCTCTGCCAAGGCTGTCCCCTGCCACCAAGACTGGCTGATCTCTGGCTGTCCTCTGCCTCCCCTATCCCTCCTGCTCAACAACAAAAAAAATTACAATTTTCATTCAGCAAAGCCCATGGCTAAAACTGCCTTTAGTTTATTTCCTCCCTTTAAATAAATATATATATATACAGTATTAAACCAACGTTTGTGTGTGTATATATATTTATCTAGTGCTCTCACAACAAAACTTTCTTCTGAAGAGGGCACGCAGATCTGAGTTTTTTCTTTTCCAGTAACTAAGTATAATAAGCACTGGTATTTTTGTATAAAAACTGAAAAATACAAAACAAAAGACTGAGTATTATGTGGTATGCATGACATTTAAAAAAAACAAAAACAAAAAATAATGGTGGTTTCAAAGCAATATGTACCCTGGTGTGTTTGCCATATCCTAGAGTCCAGCTTAAAGTGCACCTGATCTGTATTGCATTTTGATATTAATCTCTATGTACAATGTTTTGCATGTAATTTATATGGTTCTTGGGAGAAAAAAAACCATTTTGAATGAATTGTCAGTTGGCTTCTTCTGAGAAAACAGACTCCAAGCAGAGATAATACTCAAAGTGGAAGCGGACGAGTGGTCGAGGGGTGGGAAAGGGGGTACATAGCAAAAAAACTGAAGCGGGGTGGGGGAGAAGGGTAATGGTTTTGAATCAATAAAGCTTTGGCTGTTGAGCAGAAACAATGCGCAAGTGCATCCAGAGAATAAAATGTGCCCACATGTAACTGTGACGTCCTCAGTGTGTCCACCAGCTTGTCAAATCAATCCCGCATCCTTTTCCTAGCGCTGGATGAACGGCTGGGCTTCCCCTCGGAGCAAGCCGGAGAGTGAAAGCGGGGCCTGAGGGGTGGAAAGAGGGATGGGGATCAAAAACAACCCCATCCCTACAAAAGCACCCCTTAGCGTGGGTTTTCTCTCTGTGTAAACCTCGCTATCGAGAGGCAAGGGCTGGCTGGTTGCACCCAGCGCTTTGTCTCAAGCGTGGCTTCTTCCCTCTCCAAGCAAAGTCCAGCACTGGTTGTCAAATCCTATCCAAACCAGTGCTCCCAGGCTCTGTGTTGAGCTGTCCTGGAGCAAGGATCCTCCCTTGTCCCCTTCCCTGGTGCTGTGTCTCCCATGCCTCTGTGCTGTGATCGCCATCTCCCGGGGACCGGCTTCGAGCCGTGTCCTGCCTCTGTACCGAGATTATTTTGTCTCCATAGAGGCCCTTTGCCCAGACCAGAAAGAACAATGAGAAATAAAAGCACCTGGCCTCTGAAATGCTCTCCATCCCAAGCAGGTGGATTGCACTGGAGCTGTCAAAACTCCCTGGCTTGGGTGGAGAGCGCGTTGCTTCTCTGTGTCTTTAATGACTTCAGGGCTGAGCCACGATGAGAAGATCAAGCTGGGTGAGGCTGTCAGTGAGAAAGTTCAATCTAAAACTTCTCAGCTGAGTCTCTGACCCTTGGAGCTGGTGACAAGCAATATAAAAAGGCATTAAAAGCTTTACCGGGCAGTGTCGCCCTTTTTCCTGCTTTCTTGTGGAGATGTCTGTGCCAACAGCATCCTCCAGCTCTTAATTAAACGAAACAGCCACAATTGCTTTTTTTTTTTTATTTTTTTTCCTAAATACAGCCCAGGCTGGATGCAGAGAAAGAAACAAATCACAGGGCTTTTAGTCATTTAATGGGGAAAACGGCTGTACCCGCTGTGCCTGTGCAGTAGCGGGGCTGCCTCCCCTGAGGACAGACACTGCTCCTGCTGCCTGGTGGCTGCTTCCCGCTGCCGCAGGGCCAAACTGGGGAAAGCCAGACACCAGCCACACTGGGACAGAGAAGAGAAAAGCGGAGGGAGGCAGGTTTAGGTCTGTGATCTGCCATGATGTCTGGGCAGGCCCGTGCTACCCTGACAGAGAAATGGCTGCCCACCAGGCCTAGGCCTCCCCTCCCTCAGGCCCAGGCTTCCTTCCCTGAGGCACAGGCACAGCCTGCAGTATCCTGAAGGCGAGTGCCTGCAGGCTGGGGAAACCTGATTAAAAAGGTAAAATAGCTCCCAGCTTGGAAGGCGTAACCCTGAGGCAGCGCCCAGCAATGTGAGGGAGGGGAGGGCCACCTCAGGGGCTGAGGCCTGGCGCCATGGCGGGCAGGGGTGCACACCCTGACAGGGAGGTGGGCACTGGGCACCGGAGCTGGTGCGGGGACGAAGAGGATGGGGTACTCTCCTGTTCGCCCCACAATGAAGAGCTTTGTTTGGGGTTAGAGGAGCTGGCGGGACCACTCCGAGGAGGAAAAGGCAAAAAAGCCGCCCGCCCGCTTTGTTTACGGGCGCCGCCCGCCTCACTTCTGTCGCCCCCAGGTGGGCGGTGCCGCCCGCGCAGAGCCCCGCCCCCGCCTGTTCCAACGGGCGGAAGTGGGTGCCGGTGAAGCCGTTGCGCCCGCCATCTTGGCAACGGGCGAGCTGAGGTTGCCCGTATGTTAGGCGCCATCTTTGAGGCTGGCAGCGGAGACGGTGACGGCCTGAGCGGTGGCCCCGGCGGATCGAGACGACCCGGTGGCGGCAGCGGCGGTCCCCTGGGGTTCGGTAAAGTCCCAGCTCGCCGGTAACTAGAGCCGTTCGTAGACTGCAGGCGCGGGGGAATGGCCTCTCGCCGGGCCCGGGTCTCCTCCGCTCCCCTGAGGGGAAGCAGGCCGCGTCCCCCGCGCCCGGCGGTGCGGGCGGCCCAGGCCGCGTCTCCGAGCCCTCCCCACCGGGGTGTCCGTAGCCGTTGGGGCGGCGGGGGGGAGGCCGCTGGGGCCCCTGGGGCACTGGGGGCCCTTCGGGTATGGCGGTGGGGGTGAGGTGTTCTCCCTGGGACTCTAGAGAGGGGGACCGCTCCCCCGCCGCCCGAGGTAGGCCCAAGGTCCCCTCTCTCCCCCCCGGTTACGGGGCCGCAGCGATCCCGCTCCAGCCCCTGCCCTTCCCTCGGCCTTTAGCCGTTCCGTAGGCCTTGGCAGCGGTTTCCGCGTCCCTGTCCCGGTGGTCTCCCGGGGAAACGGAGCCCTGGGGCGGGCTGCGGAGAGGTTCGGTTGGGCACGTTGAAGATCCTTATGCAGGTGCTTTACGAGTATTGTGTTATTTTCAGTTAAAACCTTGTGCCTTCCTTTTGTAGCAATGCGTATAAGGGGCGTGCTGTAATGTAGTCATCTGACAAATTGCTCCCCTGTTCCCCAAAGGAGCTGCCTTCAGGATCTGACTAACTCTGGCTGCACCCAGCTGTCATCTTAATTTCTCCTTTAGGTTGTTTAAAACAATCCAATTGGGGGACGTTTGTTTTTTTGTTTCTTAAGAATTGGATATCAGGGGTTTCTGTTTTTTTACATGGATGTTTATAACGAGAGTGCAAAAGTGGTTTTTGCTGTTGGAGGGATCAGTGGTGGAGCCTAGAGATTGTTCCCAGGACTGGTGCTTTGGGATGCACACTGAGCTCTGGGCCATGCTTTCAAAATAAAACACTGTGTTATTTGGTTGTAAAAAGGGAGATCTCCTGGGGGTAAGGGATTTTGAAATGATATCACAACCACCACTGCGGCACCTGATTGAATTGGGCACACATTAAACTGAACAGATAGGCTGAATTTGTTGCTGGATGGGTGTTTCAGGAGGAAAGCCAGTCTAGGGAAAACTTCCTCTTGCTATTGCTTCTCATCTAAAATGGCACTCTTCCAAATGGCTGCTTGCAGGGGAAATTGACTCTTTTTTGAGATTCAATAACACATTTCAGTGAGGAAGACAAATCGTCACAGTAAATTGCTGCCAGGCCCCGATGTTCATTTCAGAAATAGAAAAAGAATTAATGGCTTTTCTTTAAGTATGCCTTGGCTCGCCCCAAGAGTAGGTGTAGCAGCTTCAGCAGTCCCCTTTAGTTCAGAATTCATTCTCAATGCCCATCCAGGCATCGAGGAGGAAAAGCCAGGGGACAGAGAGAATGACAGAGGAGAGCCACTCACTAAAGCTATAGGAAAGAAGGGGTTGTGCATTAAGAGAAAGCCACTACATTAAACATTGGTGCTATCTAAAAATTGTGTTAAGAATTTGGGACCTGCTACACCCGCGTGTGCTGCAGTCATGCCTGTTGCCACCGAGCAGGACGGAAAGAGCTTCCTTACTGGATGCAGTGTGTTCAAGTGTGCGCTGTTGTCTGGAAGAAGAGCAAAGACTTCTGAAAAATCAGCTACGGCGAACCAGGTACTCATCTGGGAACACTGACTCCTTGGTGCCATCTCCGAGCAGAGCATCGTGTAGGTTGGGCTGTACAGCTATTGAAAGCCTTTTGATGCCAGAAATGAGGACACACACATCTGTTGTCTGGAACTTTTCAGTATACCTGGCACACTCCTTGCGACGTTTAAGAAGTGTGTCAGGCAGGACAGGGACTTTCCATGGCTCTTCCACATTGCAGCAACACTTGCAGACTACACACCCTGCGTGCTGGGCCAGGACCTAAATGGGATGGTGCTGTTGGCAACCTGAGGCTCGGGAAGCACTTCTGAATTTTTCTACTGTTCCTCGTGAATTTTTGCTCTTTTCAACAGATAGGCTTAGACACAGTTTAATGTCTCCAGGATTGGGTGTTTCTGTTCTTGTCTTTGCCTGCTGAGCAGGTGCTTGGTAGGAGAAAGGCCATGAATCTTAACCATGGGACTCTTAACTCCGTGCTGCTGTGAAGGAACTCAGATATAAGTCACTTCAATTTTATAATAGATCTGTTTATCTGTTATTTATTGCTGAAGACACTTTTTTTCAAGGCCAGCTTATTAGAAGTTCATAAAGATTGTCAGACAGTCTGTTTTTTCCATCTGTAGGGTGTGACTGTACAGCACTATCTTTTGTGGTTTTGGAGAAAGCACAGCACAAAAATACGCATTTAACTGTTGACATGTGGACCCTTAACCATGACACCCAAGTTACCAAATTGATGTGTGGCTTTCCCTTAATCCCCTCACCCCTGACTTTCCGGCTTCGGACAACGCTGCCGGCACTGCGAACACAGCGCTAGGTGCCAGCTGCCATGTTTTACTTATAATTTAAAATTAATAATTCAGGACTTTGGGGACAGGAGCACTGAGAACGGGTTAGCAGTTGCTTGAGACTTGCTTACTCATACTGCTGAGGCCCATAAAATTTCAGGAACTCAAACAGCTTTCAAACCATCTTCCACAGGATCGCTCCAAGCAGGAAATAGCTGCTCAGTGACCCCCTCTCTACCTTTTATATGTTAAATGGGCTTTAAAACAGCAGGAGCTGGAGCTCCTGGGAGGGAGAATGGGGCTATTCTCGGCTCATTCCAGTGATCCCAGAAGTCTGATGGGTGCAAGATTTTTGGCCTGCAGGTGGAGGCCAGTGGGGAACTGCAGTTTTTAGGCAAGTGCTGCCATCGGTCACCTCCTTCTGGCTTTGCAGAGCTCATTGAGAGACTTTGAAATCACAGGTGTCAGCGTCGCTCTTGGACTGAGAGATGAGTGAAATATCTTAGACTTGAAACTGGTTTTCTGCGGAGTGCTGTGCTGGGATCTGAGCACTGTCTTGGCCGCTTTACTGGATCCCTGCTGTAAAGGTTGCTTGGAAGAATTCCTTCTCCTGCCTCTTGATGTGTCAAGCTCAAGACAGATCTGTACTGAAGCGGCGTCTGATCCCATGAGTGCTTCAGTTCAGGGTTATTTTCTTTGACAGTTCCAGAAACACCAGGCCAATCAGCCCTTTTCAGGAACAGATGGATTTACTTCTCATTTTAAGGAAGAACATCCTAATTCAGGTTCTTGAAGTGACACATCTTCAAATGGAGTTGATCCAGCCGTCGAGGGGCAGCTGTGCCTTGTGGTTGTGGTAACTCACAGCTCTGGCCTTCGGAGATCACCATGAAATGTGACCCCCAGTCAGTGGCAGAGGAAGCTGAGATGATCATCTGCTTCAACCTTTGCCTCCTTGGACAGCAACCTTGCGGTCTCTGCTCTGAGAGGATCTTGGTTGCTGTAACCTTCAGTCACAGAACTCGCCCCCCATCCATGTTTAGACAGTATTTAACAGCTCAAATTGACTAAACAAACGTGAAGAGTAGAAATTGAGGCTGTTCTGCTCCAGCTTTGGACAACTTCGCTTTAGATTTTCATACAGGGAATGAGATGTGTTAGCGAGAGGCTGTTCTGTGCTTCCGACGAGGTGAAGGTGTGTGATTTGCATACGTGTTACAACACACTGTTCTGTATTTGTGTCACATCGCGCACACACCGCATTCTCAGCCTGCGGAGTGCAGGAACAGGTAGATCAGCAGTGGCTGTTTTACATCTGGGGTGACACTGACCGATTGAAAGAGAGGGTTAGAACATGTAGTTCCTGGTGTTCTTCCTTCCTTGTCACCTCTCTCTCCTGATAAACAAGGGTGTTAAAAGCATCTTTAATATTTTTGTAAGAAAAGACACACAGTAGGCCAGCAAGCTGCCCCTGGGTAGATGCAGTAACACTTCTCTCGCGCATTTGTTGGGGTGCAAAAAGCATTTTGTTCCCTTCTTGCTCTTCAGTAGCAGACAAAGGCAGGTGAGGAAGCTGGAAAGGTGGACCAGGGAACAGGACTCCTCCTTCAGTACCAAGAAAGACAAGCTTGTAAAGTAAACTAGACAGACTTTGATTACACTATTTATCTTTTCTAGCAAAGATAAGGTTTATGGCACTTGTGGCTTGTTTTTCCTGACTCTTGCCTACTGCATCTGTCATTTTTTTCTTTTTTTTACAAAATGAATTCAAAAATCTCGATCCAAGAACTTTACTAGTGGTCTGGAGAAAAGAGAAGTGTTTAAAATTCTCATCGACTTCCAGGGGAGACCTGCTGAGTGCACCAGAGTTACTCATTTTTATTCAGGCTTTCTGAGGTCAGGTCAGTTGATGGCCGTTGAGCGCTCAGATTGCCATCTTAACTGATACCAGTTTAAAAAAAAAAACCAAAAACACAGCTATTTTTGAGTTAATCTTTTTAAAAATGAAGGAAATCTTAAGAGTTTAGAACTTTGAAGGTTTTTAGGGTTTTCTTTCTGGGTTTTTTTTTGGTTATTTTAAAGTTTTGCTTTTTTGCCCATTCTTTAAACAAGATCCATTCAAATTCTGAGCAGCTCTTGAAGCCTGCTCAGGAATACGGAAGGCAACAACCAAAATGCTGAGCTGCCTGGGTGTTCAAACCAGCTAAATCTGAGGGGGTTTCTTCTTTTTTTTTTTTTTTTTCCCAATTCTGGTGGATATAGTAACGTTGCATTATACAGGAGTCTCTCACTTCCTAGGGAAAAGAAACGCCTTCTTCTAGAGCATGAATTCCTCCTGATTTGTATTTGAATGCCCCTGCTCAGCCAAGCAGTGGCCCTTAATTGCCATCTGTTTAAGTCTTGGCTTGTGCAAACTAAAGAAATCTACTTGAAATGTAACTGTCAGTGAAATTTAACTTGCTGACACATTCTGGAAAAATTTTTCTTATCAAAGTTCTACATGAAGGAGCACCAGGAACTTTTAGGAGTAGATGCGTGGGAATCTGTGTGACCCAAAGTCTGGTTTTGGAGGTGCTAAAGGTCAAAAGTGAATAGTCCCATTAATACCAAAGAAGGGAAGAAAACCTTGCCCTTAACTACTGTTTTTATTCCCTTTGTCAAGCAGTCAAAAAACAATAACTAATACAAGAACCCAACTTTTCCTCTCTTTATTTTAGATTTGGGAAAATTCCCTGCCAAAAAAAAAATATCCCGGAAAATTCACTAGTGTTTGTGTGAGTAAAAGGTTCCAACCTTTTATTATTAATTTGTAAGAACTATTTCATTCAGTTTTGTCCAGAAGAGTCGGAAATACTTAGCACAGAAATGTGCAGCGTTTTAAAGAAAGGGGTCAGAATCACTTTAATTTGAACTTTATCTGGTCTGGTTGCAGGTTTTATGGCATTTAAGTTTAATCTTTAAAAAAAATAAGAATCAAAGTATCTGACTTCACATAAAAAAAAAAAAAAAAAAAAGAAATAAAATCGATTTCAGCTCTGGTGGCACCAAAAAATCCTCAGCTGTTGAATTGGACCTAAGCCATCTTCCCAAATTCTCTGTGATCTTGCAGCAGTGGATATGATGATGGATACATGGATTAGGGAACAGCACGTGATGGCCCACTCATGTAAAAAGAAAACAAATTATTTCTTAAAATCAAAATAATTCAAAATTCTTGGTATCATGCAGCCATGCCGCTTGCAAAGTGAGCATTTCCCTGCCTCTCAAAGCTTGCTGTATCCTTGATCCGCTGTCTTCCTGCTCTTAATTGATCGCGACTCCACGTGTCTGATTAGAGCTAAAAGTTGTTCTGGGTACGGATTCATACCACACATCCTGTGCACGCGTGTGTGTATGGATATGTTCATACTGTATGCATGTACAGACGTATGCATATTTGTGTGCTGGCCCCAAAATCACTCGTGTTCTAAAGCCTTGAAGGCATATTCATCAAAATATTACGTAGATCTTTCATTTTTACCAGTTCCCTCAAAATAAGAGACTTTTTATGCAGTCTTAATGTGGCAAATAGCCAAAAATTCTAATTTTTCCTACCACTCTTGCTGACTTTCTTATCACTCGCTCTTGGTGTGTGTATAAACACATATGTGTATGTATATACATATTTGTGTATTTATACACACGAGTATGTTTTTATTGTACAGGTAATAAAGATGGGGGAAGGTTTTTCTGTTTTCTTAATAGGTGAAGAAATCTTGAAGACCAGAAATTGCAACTTACTGAATTTTAAATTAAAAAAAAAAAAAAAAAATTAAAAAAAAAATTTGTCCGGCTGTGGAAGATGGATCCTCATTTTTGCAGCCACTTTGAATCCCAAGTTCATCTTTAAATGCACTGGGTTTTTTTGTTGGTGGTTTTTTTTGGTTTTTTTTTCTTTTTTTTGAAGAGCTAACTAACCCTGGCTGTCTCCAGTCTGACAGTATTCAAATGGACTTGCTTCCTCCATTAGTTGTAAGATGTTTAAAAGCACATCCCATGTTTGAATTGTGGATGAGAGGTTCCCTTGGCAATGTGAGGAGGAAAATTCTTTCAACCCCTTTATTATTAATTCACGGATTCAGTGTTGGTTCGGCCTACAGGAGAAGTTAACTGGAAGTCTTTGAAGATCAGTATCTTTGCTGAAGTTGTCCAGGTACGTCAACTTGAAAAACCGTGGTGATTAGAAAAGAATATTTATTATGTCAGTTGTATTTTATAGAAATATCTAATACCTGCTGTGAATCATAGAATTATAGAATTGTCCAGGTTGGAAGGGACCTTTAAGATCATTGAGTCCAACCATCAACCTAACTCTGATAAAACCCATCACTATCCCATGTCTCTAAGCTCTATGTCAACCCGTCTCTTAAATCCCTCCAGGGATGGTGCCTCAACCACTTCCCTGGGCAGCCCATTCCAAGGCTTAACAACCCTTTCAGTGTCA
>JAOXNH010000013.1:4127418-4139095 GCA_028566575.1 Bartramia longicauda
CATGCCGTCGGGCAGTTCCCCTCCTCTGGCGTGTGTGTCCCCCCTCTTTGCTTTTTTTACCTCTATCAAATTGGAGCACCCAAACTGTCCCCCCCTCCACCTTCCACTGCCCCCGGCAAGTCCTTCTGACGAGCAAAACTTTGTTCCAGTCGGGGTGCAAGATGTCCCGGGGGGAATAGCTGGGCTTTTTGTCTCCCTGCCGAAATGTCCATTTTCCCTGGGGGGGGCCGGGGGAGCTGTGCCCTGGCACGCGGGGGCCGGAGGGAGGATGGAGCAGGTCGTAAATTCGTGACGCGCTGGAGGGGTTTTGATTTCGTTCATGGGATGCAGAGGAAGGGTTGTGTTGGGTTTTTTCCCTCCGTGCAGGGGAAGGCAGAAGCACAGTAAATCTCATCTTTGGGTGGGTTTATTTTTACACCCGTGACTTGCTGGTGGGCTCCCCGGCCACTCGTCTGGGTCAGTGGCCACTCTCGCTGCCCCCCACCTTCCTGCAACCGAGACCGGCTGGGGCCGAGCACCCATTGCCCACCCTGTGAGCGGGTTGGGGGACGGGCTGAAGGGCAGCTCTGGGACCCCCCCAGCAGTGTGGTTTGTGCTCCCCAGGTGAGTGTTCAGGGCTGGTTTGGGGGGAGATGGTGGGGGGGCTGCCTGCTGCTGCTCCTGGGGGTCACTGTGTCCCCTGGACGGAGCATCCTCCAGGATGCAAGGAATTGGAAGTTTGCTGCTGAGCAGGTGGGGTGATGGAGCGAATCCCAGTGGGATACGGTGGGCTGTGGCGTGAACATCATGGGATGCTTCGCTCACTGCCGGGGGAGCCGGGTCACCTCTGCTGTCCCCAGCCCTCGGCGCCGATGTGGCTACTTGAGGATCCCATCCATCCTCCAGCAAAACCAAACTTTGATGGATTCTGGTGTGGGGCTGGTGGCTGGTGTCACAGCAGCGCTGGTGGCTCTGCTTTTGGGGGTCCCTCACTGCGGGTTGGGGACTGGTGGAGCAGCAGGATGGCCCGGGAGCCCGCGGCCCGTGGCTACTAGCCATCCCGCACGTGGAGCCCCGCTTTGTCTGCTGGCCGCGAAGCCGCGTTCCCGCTTGCTCCAGCTTGATCCCATTGTAAACACTCGCCGCGGGTCTGTGTGGGGCCGGCTTTGTGCGCGCACGTGTAATTGCAGGAATCAGAAAAGCTTTTATTACCGAAGCCACAACCTTTACCGGGCGGCGGTGACCCATTGTCGGGGACGCGCTGTCAGTCCGGCTCCGCTCCGCTTTTACCTCCCGCCGGTCGCCGGCCACGCTTAATAAAATGCGTGCCGCTGCTTTTTCCTGAAGAAAACACATTTATTGAAAAGGAAAAAAAAATAAGCCACTGGAAGGCAGGGCAGTCGCTCCCTCCAGCCTGCGATGCCGTGGAGAAAGGAGAGTGGCCTCTTTTTTTCTCTCCCGCGGCCGCGCTGCTGAACGGAGCATCGCTACGAACCGGGGGGGCTCCTAGTGAAATTATTTTATCCCTTTTCCCTCAGGTAGAAAATAACCAATGGCTCAAAAACTGCCTGGTTTCGTGCGTCCAACGGCAGCGGGGCTGATGGAGGAGTTGTGCTTGGCAGGAGGGAGAGCCCAGAAATGATGGGCAGCCCCAGGGTCGGGCGTTCCCCCGGCTGGGGGGGGGTCCCTTGCAGCGCGGTGGCCACCCCTGACCGGCCAGGGCTGGGCTCTCCGAGGCTCCGCTGCTTTATTTTTCACAAACTTCGTGGAGGTTTTGGTTTCGTTGCACGGCAGGGAGGAAGATTTGGGCCGCTCGAAAAGTTTTGCTCGATGCATCACTAATTTCCACCCCCTTTTAACCCAGCGAAGAACACGCAAAAGGGAAATAAATTAGTGCAGCTCGTGACAGTTCTGCTGGGAAATATCTCCGTGCCTTTCCCCCCATCCTTTGCCTTTTGGGGAGTAACTTCAGGAGTGAAATCCTTGGGTAGAGCTGGCTGTGCCGTGCCCCCGGGGAGCTCCTCCTCATGGCTGGGTGCTGCTGGTGGACGGCTGAGAAGTGCGTGGGCTCCTCCGGCACGAGGAAAGTTGGCAGGGTCCAAAGGCATCAACTTTTGGAAAATTTTCTGCTGCTTGGAAGCCTTCCCTCCCTCTCTCTCTCCCTCCCACTCCGTGTCCACCTGCTCCAGGACCACATGTCCCAAGCTGGAAGCGCTCCAGCCCCAAACAAGGGCCCTTGGTCTGCCCGGTCCCACCAGCTCGGTGGGGAAGGAGGCTGGGGAGGTGCCGGGGGGGGGACACAGGACTGGCTCACAACAGAAATGCCCCTGCCGCTTGGATGGGTCAGTAAAAACCTGAGTAGGGGATGGAGAGGCTGAATCTGCCTCAACAAAGCGTTTATTCCAAGTGCACTGGAGCACAGGGTTGAGGTGGAGGGTAGTATTATCCCAAACAGCCTCATCCCCTTCGCCTCCGAGCACCCCCCCAGCACCCCAAATGCCTCTGCAGCTGCTTTTAGCCCAAATGTGTTGTTTTTCCAGGGGAAAACTACTTCTGCCAACGTTGGTACCGGAGGGAAGCTCCCTTCCCTGCCTTCTTGTCTCCTACTCCTGCTTGCAGCCAGCCCTTCTTCAGCTGCAGAATGCAAATTGGGGAGATGGATCTGAAATATTTGAAATTCTGCCTCTCCATAATTTAATGCTCCATTACCACCCAGGCCTGCTCCAGGCATGTGACCGTTATCAAAGATGCAGGCTGGTGGCTGCAGAGCCCAGGCAGCCCCCCCCCCTATTCCCCCCCTGGACCCCCCGGGTGTCTTATCGGAGAGGAAGGAGATAATGTGGCTCATCCTTAAAGCTGCCTGCGACCCACCCAAAAACTAACCCAGGCCCAAAATCTGCTGGCCCAAGTTATTATATTTTAATTCTGCCCGGTGAAGGCAGCTCGTGGCAGTTCGTCGTCCGTTGGGAGGAAAGAGGATAAGATTGTAAATTAAATATAGGGAAGAGGATTGAAAGAACGTGGGGCAGCAGCGAGGCTGGGGGGGGTGGTATTTGATCCTCTTGCCCTTGCAAAATGGGGTTATTGGGAGCTGGGCTGAGCCCAACTGGAGAGGGAAGAGAAGCTGGAGGAGCAGGTAGATGGAAATGATGGAAATACCCGATGGCATCGCCAGCACCAGGCAGGGGCTTCTGCCGCCTCTGGGGTCGGTGCCACTGCCTGGTGAGAGCCAGAAATCGAAACTCTTCGGATGTGAAAGTCAACCTGGGAAAGTCAGCGGGGCTGAGCACGGGCAGGGGAGGCAGCAGGGGCATTTTGGGCATTTCCCAGCAGAGACAGGGCTTTTCACAGCACCCATTGCAGCACTGGTCACCTCCAGTGCCGTCGCCTCGCGTGGCTCTTTGCCTGGGTTTGGGTTTGCAGCGAGGAGCCCTCATCCCCCATGGTCTTCCTCCCTTACTCTGGCTGGGTGGTGATGGCACAGCGTGGCTCTGGGTCACAGCCTTATTGGGAGCCTGGAAAACCACTTGTTTGAAGAAGCTGAGCTGGGTGATGGTGAGGGTTGGACTGCGGTGGATGTGTCAGGGTGCATAGAGATGTCTGCCCTGCTCCCCACGCCGGCTGGCGAGGCCACTGGGGAGCCAGTCCCCAAGTATTGGACAACCCACATCCCTCCTGCCACCACCACATGGCTGGCAGGGTGCGTTGTCCCCACCGTGTCCCCACGGGATGCAGAGAGGAGAAGCAGCTCAGGGTGGAGAGAGGACGGGACCGAGGTCTGTAGGTGCTGAGCACATGGATTGTCCCCAGTATCCTGACACTGGGGACACGTGGGTGCCTGTGGCCACTGCAGCAGAAACCAGGGACCACGCAGAGCAGGGACAAAGCCCAGGGCAGGGCGAGTGTGGCTATGGGGATGGAGCGTGTGTGCGAGCTCCCAGCTGGGCAGGAGGCTCTCACTCTGGTTCACCTGCTAAAAGCGAGCTGGTGTGGGAAGGGTTTAGAAAACCCCCTGCCCTGCTCCAGGCTGGCAGCCCTGCCTGCTCCCTGCCTGCTCCCTGCCTGCCCAGGAGGGCGTAGGGGAATGCCAGAGCCCGGCTTATCTTTTGTCTGGAACAATAGAGGGCTCGGCCCTATTGTTCTACCTTGCACGCCCGGGCGGAAAGGCAGTCCCCTGGGGCAGGGGCTTGCACACGAGTGTGCCTGTCTGTGCAGGAGGGGATTTACGGGCAGGGACAGGCAGGGCTGGCAGGGACAGGCAGGGCCATCCTCACCAACCTGGGCTTCTGCTCTGCAGGTGGATTCCCGAGGAGATGGCTGCTCCGGACCTTTCCTGCTCATTTTCCGTGCCTTGACACAGGGATTTCAGGAGCCGGAGGGTTAATTTGGGGGAGGTCCCCAGGCTGGAGGACCCATCCCTACCTGCGCAGCATGGGCAGAGGGAGAGGAGCATTTGCCTTTCTTTGGAGGCTCTGGGGCTGTGTTTTGGGTCTCCAGGTGCAACACTGGCCTTTGGGCTCCTCCTGCCCCATCCTTCCTGCTGCGTTGCCTCGGGTCTGTGGGTCCATCCTGGGAACTGACTTGGGGAACATACATTTTTGGGGGGAATGGTGTTTTCAAGCAAGGCTGGTAGTTGGGGCTGGACATTGGACGTGGCTCTTGGTGGAACAGCCATGGGGAGCACACAGCTTGAAGCCAGCGCTGCCCAGGAGCACCTCGGGCTGCAAACCCAGTCCCTTACAGCCCTCTCCATCCTTCATTTGGGGGGGGCAAAGCAAGGCTGACCCATCCCCATGGGGCTCCCAGCCCCGTCAGCCCAGCAGCCACGTGGCTCCGGCAACCAGGGTGGCCCTGAAATGCCTCCGGGTCCCTCTCGTCCTCCGTGTGTGCCCGAGACACCCACCCCACGGTGGCAGCAGGGCGCGTGTCTCTGCCTGTGCGGGCAGAGCACAACTCTCCCTGCCCACAGCCCCGCTCAGCCATCCCGGGGAACGCGGCACGTGGAGCCAGGAGCTGCCAAAAAGCCCCTCGCTGGAGGGAACAGGCTCGGGGATCCCAGGGGAAATGGGGATACAGGGCTGGGGGGGACAGGTGGCACCGGGCACAAAGAGCCCCTTGTGCGCTGGGGTGTCCTGCAGGAGCCCCGGGCTGGATGAGGGCAACCGGACACCCCCTGGCAAACGGGGAGGGCTGAGAGCTTCTTGCTGGAGTGGCTCTGCCCTCCTCTGAGCTGGGGTTGTTTTTTGTGTGTGTGTGATGAAAATGATCCCGATGGGCCAGTAAAAGCTTGTTCCCAAATCTCTCTGCTCCCCTGGAGGAGAGGATCCCAGGCCGGGAGCTGCTGCACCACCAGGATTTCATGGGTTTTAGTTCCTCCGTAGCCAGAGGGGAGAAAAGGGGTGAGGTGCAAACCCAGCCCTGCAGGAGGGTCACGGTTTGGAGGGTCGCTGCTGTTGGATCCCATGGGTCCTGCAGTGGGATGGGGTGGTGGTGGGGTCCCCCAGAGCCGGGGGTCTCTCCCTAAGCCAAAATAAGGGCAGGATAAAAAAAGCATAAACCAGACTCCGGCTCCCTCCTGTGATTTCTCTCTGCTCCGTTAACACAGCTGAGGCGATGCCGGTTGCGAGCCCCGTTGCTGCTCCTGGAGGATGCTCTGGCTCACCCATGGGGCACAGGGCAATGGAGGGGTGAGCTGCCTCCCGAGCTGTGAATCCACACCTTAAATTAGGGGTAACACCCTCAAAGTGACCGCGGCTCACGCTAATAAGGGGGAGAAGTCAGGCCGAAAGCCTTTTTCCTTGGGGGTCTTCATCCTGGCTCAGCCAGGCATGACTCTCCGAGCTGAAGCGCAGCAGGAGCGGAGTCGGGGCTGCCATTAGGATGAGGGTGTGATGATCTGGGGGGCAGATGATGGACAGTCACTGCCACCGAGCACCCGTCCTGCAGGCTGCCTGTTCTTCCTGAGGGAGGTTGATGGTGTCCCTGGCGGCGTGTGGGGCAGCTCCCATCATTCCAGCAATAAAAATAATAATAATCTGTTGCTGAAATGTCAAGTGGCTCCAGCAGCTGGAGCTCCCCCCCTGCCCCATCCCAAATTTGGGCAGCAGCTGGGGAGGGCGAAGGGGCTCTGTGGAGCCTTTGTCCCTCCATGTCCAAGCCTGGGTGTGGGGACCTGTTTGCTGCAGCTCCGGATCTCTGTGCAAAGGGACCCCGAAGGTTTCCGGGGCGCTGCGGGCGGAAGAGAGGCCCCATGGCTTTTGGTTGCCACCATGGGCTTGGGTGCCATTTGTGAGAGGTGCCAGGGCTGGCTCCGAGCATCCTCTCGGTGCGCACGTGTGTGCCTGGCTCACCCCGGGGAACAGGAGTGTGAACAAGATGGGATGCCCCCCCTTTCCCCCCAAAAAAGAGCTCCCCTCAAAGCCTGGAGCCGGCTGGAAAAATAATTATATTAGTGGGAGGTGTAAAATGCAACGAGGAACTCAACAAGGGGGTGATGGACACTGGCTGATGCTGTGGGATGGACCACAGGGCTGTGCCAAAATAGCACCAGGTCCTGGGTGCCACAAAGCTCAGCGTGTCCCCCGTGTCACGGTGCATGGAAAAAGGGTTCGGAACACCCTGCCCACCCTGCAGCCCCCAGCCCGGGCAGATCACTGTTGGAGGTGGGTGAGCCCCAAGTCTTTTTTATTTTCTAAGCAGGAGAGGAAGAGGGTCAGATGTCTTTGCCCCTCCGTCATGCGATAGGAAAGTATTGTTTACGAAGCAGCCGAGTCAAACGTGCCCTCGGCTCTGCCTGGAAACGCTGAGTGAGTGAAATTACACAAAAACGACACCCAGATTGGCCTCCCCGATAAGCCCCAGGGCTGCTTTTGGGTGAGGGGAGGACAGAAACTGTGAAGAAAAGGAGGGAGACGCCGCTAACCGCCTTCCCTTGCTGCGCCCGTGCTGTGCTGGCATCACCGCGCCGTCCCACCGGGGCTGGCTGGGTGAGTTGTCCCCATCCTTCACCTCCCGCTACGAGGCGGGGAAGGCTTCATTATTTGCTCTGAGTTTGCTGATTTTTTAAAAAAAATATCCCATAATTGGTTGCTGGATGGAGGCCGGTTTGATTGGGGAGGGGGGGTGATGGACCGCGCCGATGCCTGTGCTGGGGTGGTGGGACGGGGTTTGGGAGCAGCCCCGAGGACCTGCGCCCCGGGTCCCAGGGACCTGGCAGCTTCCCGGACCATCCGCCACCTTGGTGGCATCGGTGGGACCGTGGGCCTGATCCAGCCACCCCCGGCGCTGGGAGTAAAGGCTCAGCAGGTTTTGCTGCCGTTTCTTTTGCATCCAGGCGAAGCCTCGTGCGAAGGAGGAAAATCATTTAAATAAAATAAAATATTTCTGATGCAGACGAAAAGGAAAGGAGGAGGAAATACCAGTTCCTTGGAGTTCCTCCCTCCTCCTGCTTCCCCTGCCTCTGCCCTTGGTAACACGCCGTGGTGTTTCTGTCTTTCACTGATGTGCGATGCAGGGGAAGGTAGGGACGGCAGAGGAGAGGGAGGCAGGAGGAAGGGGCTCTTTGAAAATATTAAAATTTGGGGGGGGTTTGCGCTTTTCCCTGGAGTGTTTCGAGCTGCAGGGAAGGGGAGTTCCTTCTTTCAGCGCTTCTCCCGCTTGGAGCAAAGCTCTCACCTCTGCTCAGCACCCCCTTCTCCCACCGCACACTCTGCCAGGTGCTTAAAGATGCTTTGCATCCCGTAACCTTCCCCGGACAAGAAATCCATCTGCCTGCAAAGCCGGAGACACGGTGCAAGGGGATTTTTGGTTGGTTTCTTTCCCCTTATCAATAGGTCTTCTTGAGTGGAAGCAAAAGAAATAATAAAAATAAAACATCCTGCAGACTGTCTGGTCTTGAGGCCAGGAAACGGGAATGACCAGCGCGGTCCCCGGCCATCACGTGGGCCGTCGCTGGGATTGTTCCCGCGCCTTCTTCCTCCGGGCTTTGCACGGGTTTTTTTAAATAATTCCAGCGCGACGGAGTTTCCTCCGCTTCCCTGATGAGATCATTCCCCGTCTAATAAATCTCGCCGCCAGGAAGTTCCACCTGAGGTTCAGTTTTTAATTTTTCCCCCTGCTTAAAAGCATCCCATCGCTCATCCCCCACTAAAGGAAAAAATGTGTTTGGGTCGTGGCTGTGAAGGTGGTGGAGCTGTGCCAGGGGAAGGATCTGGCTGCCTCCTTGTATTTAATTTTATTGTTTGGATAGTTATAAAACTACTGGCTGGGTTGTTTTGTTTTGTTTTTTCTGCATCCCAACACAGCCGGGCTCACGGGAGGTGGCATCCCTGGATTTTTGGGTCACGAAGGCACGGCCGGGTGGTGATGGGGGGGTCCCAGGAAAGCCCTCGTGGTGGTGGGAGGTCAATGCGGGCAGGGTGAGTAATCTTTTACACCGAGGCAGGAAAGCGTTTTGCAGTGATGTGTCCCTCTGCCGTCACCTGAGAAACCAGAGGAAGGTGGTAAAACCTGCCACAGGAGCGCTGTGAAACCAGCAGTGAGCTGGAAATGGTTGGTAAGGGCACAGAGGGCATCAGGGGGCTGGGATGTGGCCCAGTTAAAACGTGTGCCGGGTCAAATGGGCCACACAGGGATCACGCTGTGCTTGTCTCATCGTTATCATGGGAGGCTTTGTTTTCCTATTCCCACCCAGAGCATCCCGCGTGCCCATCACCGCCTCCTCGGGTCCGGCCGGTCCTGAGGCAGAGGACAGAGAGGGCAGCCCCCAGGGGGTGAGGCGGATTTTGGCGAGTGGGATTATTCCAAGGAGGCATAGAGAGGCAGGAGCCGGGTCTCTGAGGACAGAGCTGCCCTCTAAGGACTCTCTCTGCTGCAGCTTTGCCCTGAGGGACCCTCCGCCGAGCTGGGATCTGCTGGAGGCGATGGAGGACACGGAGTCACTCTCTTCAGCAGCCCACATCCTCCACTCCTCCCCGAGCCTACAGCTTTTTCTCCCTGGCTCGCGAGTCTTCAACTTAAGTGAATTTAGTGATTAATACGGGGTGATTTTCTCTCCCTCTCCTCCAGTTTTGAATAGCAGGATTGATTCGATTTCCCCCTGAACCTCTGAAGGGCTTCTCTGCTGGCATGCATCAGAGAGATATGCATTTCATTAGCAGCCCTAGCCGTGGCCCGGAGGCCTTTGAAGAAGGCAGGTTGTGGGGTTGGTTTTTTTTTTTGGATAGAATTAGTAAATGCTATGCTAGATGGTTGTAATTGCTTTAGGGTTAAAGCTTCCAAGTGCCGTGTGGTAACAGGAGACCTGCGTTCCTGCTTTTCATCTTAGAAGATGGAGAATTGATGCTCCCCACCCCCAAAGAGCCGCAGTGTGGCAGCGCTGGGAGGAGCTCTTCCAGGGGTGAAGTGGGGAGACCCCAAGGGCATCAGGATGGGGGTCCCAGGCCCGGTCGGAGAGGGTACAGAGGGGACCTGGGTGGAGGAGGAGTGCTTGTGGTGGCACTTGTAGAGGGGTGACCCCCTGCTCCTTCCCACGCCGGCCGTTCCCGGGAGTTTCCGTGATGCTGATGCTCTCACCGGAGCATCACCGCTTTGCTCTGACCCTGCAGAGACGTTTCCGGAGGCTGTTATTTTTTTTGGGAAGGGAGAGGGGCAAGAAATTGCCTTCAGGGAACTGATGGTGGATGGAGGTTGGACAAAGACCCGTCTGTTTTGTGTGTGGACAGTGGGAAATCCCAGCTCCTGCTGACGCCAGAGCTTTTCCCATGGGACTCCGAGTCTTGCCAGGATGGAGAGGCGCAGTTGGGGTCGGGGCGGAGGGGGGGGTCTTTCTGGGCTGGTGAAGCTGCTGCTGGGCAGCATCATCCTGCCCACGGCAGGGCTTAGCAGGCAGGGACCAGCTGGCTGCCCAGTTCTCTATGTACGGGGGCACTTATCGCTGCCCCTCTGTCCCCTGGGGCATGACTCTCCCGAAATGCACCCCCCTCCCCGCCTGCCAGAGATCTCCCTTCTTGGCGTTGATTTTGCAGCTTTTCCGGCAGCCGGAGCCCTCGGCAGCCTTCTGGGCAGATGGAGGTTGCGGCTTTCCGTGGGAGCGCTGCTGACAGGTAAGAGGGTAGAAAACCCAAGCCTTTGAGGGTGGCGCAGCAAAGCCTCGGCTGGATCTCCCCTAAATGCCGAGCGTTTCCGTCGCTGCAGCGCCCTGCTTTGCGGGGCAGCACGGGTGGGGGCACACCTGTGACACAGACACGTGGCAGGGGGGGACACACATGTGTCCTGCCACCACCGCTGCTCCGAGAGGCTGCTCTCCATCATGGACACGTGGAGCCGTGGCTCTCACCTGGGGACAGCATCCCTAGGGCTGAACACACTCAGCATCCAGATGTCTTCTGGGTTGAAAACCTGCTTTTTCAGGAGCAGCAAACCCCAAGGTCTTTCCCTTTCTGCCCCGTTTCACCTACAGCGTGTAGAAAATGTTTTGGCACCCCCCTCCATGCACAGCTGGGGGTGGCAGAGCCCACATCCCCCGTGGCCTTCACGGCTTTCGCCTTCCCAGGGAATAACCTGCCGTCACGGGATGCTCCGCGTCCCCAGGGGATGGTGGCAGCCCCGTGAACTTCCCCCGGCCGGGGCTGTGCTCCTGGGCCGTCCCTGGCCATCCCTGCCCGGGCCCGGTGGAGGAAGCCATCCATTCTTTTATGTGTGAAGGCACGCTGGGGCGGAAACGGCCCCGAAAGGACATTCCAAGTCTGGCAGGAAAGCGGCCCGCTCGTCTGGCAGGAGATGGGCTATTGTCTGTGCCGGTGGCCGGCCGGGATTCCTCGGGCCCTTCTTGGAAGAAGAAAACGTCCGTGTGTGTCTTATTTTTTCCTCTACTCTTTCTGGAGGGGGTGCCGGGGGCTGTGGATGATGCACGTGGCTGCTGCGTGCACGGCGGGGGTGTTGCGCCGCCCCGGCTCTCCTCAGCATTGCTGGTTTTGCTCCCCTGGGTTTTTTTTCCCCTTGTGTTTTTGCCCTGTGTGGTCCTGGGTGGGTTACCTGGGCTGTGGGGGGGTGGGATGTGGCCGTGGGGCGAGTGGCCGTGCGCTGCTCGGGATGGATGGATTGGTTTTGAGATGGGTGGATTGGTTTTGGGATGGCTGGGTACCGCGCTGGGCTCCCGAAGGGGAGAGTCTGCTGTGACTTGTGAACCGATAGCTTTCTGCTGCAATTGGGGAGAAAGAGGGAAATAAAAACACCCCAAGAGCCTGTCCTGGTGCCCTGGTCTGCCTGAGAGGCAGGTGGGGGCAAGGCCAGTCCAAAAACCTGGTCAGCCTGGCTCCCCCAGCCAAGGGGCAGGATCAACCCTGAGGCAGACGCGCTGCGGCGTGGGGTAGGGATGCTCTGGAATGGGGGAGGGATGCTCTGGAATGGTTCAGGGATGTGGGACCATTCCCGCACTCCCATCCTCTCTCCTGGGATGCCACTGCCTTGAGCCGAGCATCCCTGTGTCTCTTCCTCACACCCTGGCAGCGCAGGAAACTGTGTGTGTCTGTGGCTTTCTGGCCTCCTGCACTCTCCACTATTTTTACAAAGAGCTTGAGTTTCATGGAACCTGCTTCGTCCCTGCCCAAGGCAAGGGCAGACAACCTCCCCTGTGCCTTTGGGCTGTCTCATCTTCCATCCTCCTCCTCCTCCTCCAGCCGCCCTGCGAGCGGGAACC
>JAOXNH010000013.1:4167075-4181018 GCA_028566575.1 Bartramia longicauda
CCCCTGCCCCCCCCGGCCATCAGCGGGCCATGGCAAAGCCGATGCGGTTGTTGCGCCGGTCGAATTTGGTGTAGTAGTGCCCGATGAAGCTGGCACCCAGGATCCAGAGGGGTCCAGCTGGTGGGGGGATGTCCAACCCTGAGAAAGCCACCACACAGACGTCCTCCCCATACTGGGATTGCTGCAAAGAGGAGGAGACCCAGGTGGTGTTGGAGCTGCCAGGAGGGACATCTCTACCTCAGCGTCCCCGAGGAAGGGCTGTGATCCCCTCTCAACACCCTTCCCTTGACCTCGACATTCCTTCCTCCAGGAAGGAGGATCCCTGCCTGTCTCTGCTCTTTGCTGCTCACCCCAAATCTCCCCGAAACCACCCAAGGAAGCAGCAAGAGGTTGGTCTGGCTCATCTGGACACCGCTGCCAACAGGAGAGTTTGGGGCAAAACAAGAGGCATCATTCTGGGGCTCATCTCAGCTGCTTTGGGGGAGCCAGGAGGGCGCAGGATGCTGCGGGAGAGCTGCACCCCGAGATGCACCGCTCTCCCCAGCAAGATGCACCCACTGCAGGGAGAACCCCCCCTCCTGCCCCTCACAGAGGGATGCAGCTTACCCGAAGGATGTAGGCTGAGCCGCTGAGCACGTATGGCTTCCCACCCAGGTGGAAGGAGATGTTGGGCAGCTGAGGGACCCGCTCACAGTCCACCACGTACTGCAGGAGTGGGAGACAGGGCTGAGCCCGTGTGCCGGGGGAGGGATGGGCTGGGGTAGAGGCAGCAGGGAGGCAGGGACACGGAGTGGGGCAGGGGGGGCTGCTCACCTCTCCTTCGGCCATCTCTGCTGCCCCGATGGCTTTCATCAGCACGGAGACGGGGCCGGCGGGGCCGGTGACGTAGGATGCTCCTGTGTCGATGGCCACTGAACAGCCTTCCTTGCAGAAGAGGATTTCAGCCCCGACGGACACCCTGGAGCGGGAGGGCAGAGCGGCTGTAGTTGGGCTCCCAGGGCTGTAAACACCCCCGGGCGAGTGTGCCACATCTTTGGCCAGAAAACACCGGCCAAGCCAAGAATGTGCTGTTCCCGGTGCCTCCGGAGCAGACTCTCCAGGGGCACTGGGAACCCTCCCTTCAACCGTCTCAAATGTGAGTGTTAAGCTTCATCATGTGGGGTTTTTGTTGGTTTTTTTTATAAATCAAACAAAGCGGGATTGTTCAGTGCCTCACACTCCTTCGGCAGGACTAAAGGAGGTTAAAACTCTTCCACTGCGGCTTCCAAGTTGAATCAGCCCACGGTGCCACCCCCTCTGCATTCCCCAGCTCCTGCCTGAGCCTGGAGATGCAACTCGTTCCTGGAGGAACCGACCCTGCTCCCCTCCAGAGGGAAAAGCATCCACCAGCAGCACGGAATGAACACATCCCTCCGTGGACCACCTTCCCCAGTACCCAGCAAGCTTTTCCCAGGGCCCCCCCCTCGCCCTCCCAGGGAGGTTTGCAGGATGCAGGGACATCCCTGGCCTCACCCCTTCATGCTGATCTGCCAGTAGCCGCTCTTGCTGATATTCAGGTAGTGGAAGTCCCCCGTGTAGTAGGCTGGGTCGCTGCCTCCGAGGATTATTTCCCCCCCGGGTTTCAGAGGAGCATTCCTAAGGGTGTAAAACACAGCGGAGTGATTCCCCCTCAGCTGCTGTCCCTAAAAAAAAACACAAGGAGAAGGGACCAGCCCCAGGCACGAGGCTCTGCTGACCCCGTGAGCAGCAGCAGAGAGCAAGGTGGAGCAGAAGAAACCCCGAGTTAGTTCAGAGAGGTGGGAGAGCCGGCAGAAGAGGGGGTGCCACATGCTGAGGTCTTCCAGCTGTGCCAGGCAGGCATGTGGGCAGTGCCTGGGGTGGTGGGAGCTCCCATGGACCAGTACAGGGTTTGCCTGGGCCAGGCGGTGCGAGTGGGGGCTGCTGCCCGGCCCCGGGGTGCACGGGTGACTGTTAGTGGGTGCCGTCTCGAGAGCACTCGTGCTTTTCATCTTCTTACTTCGAAGCTCTGCAAAGAGAGAGATGCTCCATAAGCCTGTGGTCCCAGAGCGACTGCGTCCCTTGGGTGCCGAGGGGACCCAAGCAGCACCCGGACGAGGCTGCAGGTGCAGCCAGCATCGTTAGGCTTTGTTCGTTATTGATGGATCCACCTTTGATTGAGGTAAGGAGCTACCGTGCCTGCTTTAAGCACGCGTTTTGGGGGGCTGTTTGTCACTGCACATTGCCAGGCTGCGGTACCTTGGTGCTGCTGGGAGCAGGGATGCTGGGGACAACAGTTTGGGGCAAGAAATGGAAGGGGATTTGGCTGCTGGTGTGGATTTTGCTTCAATAGATTTTTTTTTTTAATTTTTTCCTTTTAGATGGAACACTAAATCTGCTCTGGGCTGTGATTGCTCCAGCCCCACTGGCAGAGCTGGCAACTCTGCAACCCGACAGTGATAAATGAGCATGGAGCAGCCTCTTTCCGTCTCAGCATTCCCTGCCCAGCAGCTCCAGACAAGCATCCACCTGGCTCTGCCTCTTGTGCCGCCTCGTTCCACCCCAGCTCCTCCAGACATCCTTCCCCATGCCCGTGTCCTCCATCCCAGCCTGAGCCCTGCATTCCCAGTCCCGAGATGCAAACCCAGCACGGCTGCGGTGGCAATGCCCACCCCCTGCAAAACAAGCATCTCCCCAGCCTCAGTGCCTGCTACCCCACGAGACCCACCGGCTGTAGTAGACGGAAAACACATCCTCCTTGAGGATCTGCTGGGAGAGGATCCGGTCGAAGACGGGGGTGATGCCATCGATGGCCTGGCTGGGGTAGCCCATCCCCAGCACCCCGTCAAACCTGGCGAAGATGAAGGGGAAGGCGGGCAGCGCTGTCGCCTCGGCGAAGACCTGGATGATGGGGATGTCTGATACCTGGGGAAGGGCACAAGTGTCCACGCAGGGAGCTGGGGGGGGGCTAAATCCCCACCAGACCCTCCCTTCCCCATACCCTCGGGTAACTGGGATTGCTCCTGTGGGGGAGCAGAGCCACACGTGGGCATCACAGCAGCTCTGGAGTCTGTGAACTCGGGGCACGCACTCACCATGACGATGTCCTGGCTGAGGAAGCCTTTGACGCTTCCCGTGCCATAGCGGATAGCGAAGCCCGTGCCGTTGGATATGTACGTCCGTGACTTGGAGGAGTCGTAGCGACTGTGGGAAACTGGGGAGAGGGAGAAGGTGCATCAAAGAAAAGGGATGGAGGCAGCAACGGCAGGACCAGCCGAGGGTCTCTGCTCCCCCAAGTCTCTGTGGGATGATGAACCCACCCTACCCCAGTGCCAGGGGATGGGACAGCAGCAGAGAGACCCCCCCCCCGTGCAGAGGTAAAGCCATCCCAGCCCACTTTGATCAGCTCTGGAGGTGGAGGGATGTGCCCCTGTACCCACCGCAGGCACTGTAGAGGGGGGAACACTTGTAGGATGGCACCCATAGGTTGGCCGAGCCCGTGTCGAAGACCACCTTGAAGGTCTGCGCGGGGGTTCCGATGCTGATCTCGCCGAAATACTGAGTCTGGAAGAGACACGGCATGGGGACTGGCATGGGGACTGGCATGGGGACCATCGTGGGGTCGCACAGCCCCGAGCCCCCAGCAGCAAATCCGCAATGGGGGGGGGGCAGCGAGATGGAGCTGGGGGGGTGCAGGGCTGTGTCGGGGTGACAAGCCCCCCAGGCAGGGAGAGAGAGACTCACGTCCAGGTAATTAGTGAGGAGGGTGGGAGCCGTGCCGTTTCTGGGACCAGCCACGCTGCTGCTGTGTCTGCTCTGCCTCAGCTCGGGGAAGACGTCGGACACCTTCATACCCATCTCCTGCAGCGTCTGCCGGATGGAGGGCATCCTCCGCAGCGCGATCCTGCCGGGGGGGGAGGGAGGAAAGGCAGGGTTGGGGAGCCAGGGAGCACCCAGACACCCACAGAAGACCCCCTCCCAGCTCCCTGCCCCTTAACACCCCCCCCCGCAGCATTCCTGCCGTGGGAAATCCAGCCGGGCGGCTCTAGATGGCCGCAGCTCCCCGCACCGTGGGGCTGCCAGCCGGGCCCCGCCGGGTCCCGCTCCCACCGCACCCTCCAGCCCCACACTGGCTCCCCGGGGGGGGATGCAGCAGGCGGGATGCACCACGGCCCCCCCCCCTCCGCGGGCAGGGACCCCCCCGGGGGCTGTTTGCTGCAGGAGGCACCCACCGACCCCCGGGCAGCCACCCACGGGGGAGCCCAGCCCCACACACGGCTCATTTGTTTGAAAGCGAAGCATTTCACCTTGGCCTCCTCGGTTTTTTGGGAGACAGGGGTGATGCTGAGCCATGCGGTGCTTAGGGGAGGGAGGAAGAGTAGCAAGGAAGAGCAGGAGTGCCAGTGCAGAACAGAAAAGGAGGAGGAAGGGGGTTTCCCAGCATGGCTGCAGCAGGAGGAGGCTCCTTAGGTCCTCAGCACCCCAAAAACCAAGGGGGAAGACAGCAAGACCCCCTGCAACAAGCACGCCTGCTACCTCTGCAAAGCCTGGGCTGGTGAGGGGAAGAAGCTGGCACCCCAGGTCACGGCCAAGACCACCAGGTACTGCTGCACCCTCCGGCTGTGTCCTGCTGGCATCGTGCTCTCCCAGGGCAGCCGCCTCCTTTGCCCGCATCCCAGAGGGGAGGATGCTTTTATAGCCTGGGTTTCTGCATCCGTGTGGGTTTCTCCTCCCCGCTGGCCGGGGGAGGGCTGGGGATCCCACAGGCAGCACCGTGGGCAGGTGGCTGGATGGTGACAGTCCCTGCGGAGGGTGGCATGGCCAGGAGAGCCCTGTGCCTGGTGGGCACAGCTGACAAGCATGGCTGGCAAGGGGAGCTGTGAATGACTGGGAGCCACAAACCCACACTCCTTGCTGTTAACGGCATTGCTACGTGTCAGCACCCGGCCGTTGCTAACAGGGCATGTGTCGGGCAGGGGCCAAATGCCTGCTGGTGTCAATCAGGAGAGCTGGTGGGTGATGCTGACACAGGTCGCTCAGGTTTAGAGGGCAGTCTGGCCAAGAAGATGTCCCTGAACTCTGTGCTGCAGAGAAACGGGGTTTTCCCTGAAGGCCCAGGGTTGGGAACAGCAAAGAACTCAGCTACAGCCCCTCCAGCCACACAGACACTGCCTGCAAACCCATCAGACCCTTGTGGGGGCACAGCAAGGGGGGAAACCTCCCCCCCCTCCAGCTCCATTACACCAGTGAGGGAGCAGAGCTTGGGGCAGAGAACTGCTGAACTCATTGCAGGTGTTGCATGTGATATAAGACCAAGGTAGAGGCATACACAACCTGGCCAGGCACAGCACTATGGGGAGGAGCAGGCTGTTCTCTGCCCCGTACAAGTGGGGTGCAGAGGAGCCCAGCGTGGCTCTGGGTGCCCGTGCTGCTGTGCCCGCTCTGCCCTGGGCTTTGGAAGGGAGATGCCGCTGGAAAACCCCAGCGTGGGCTGGAGAGGACTCCTCTCTACAAGGTGCATCCCTGGTCCCCAGCTCACACACGGCTGTGTTTCCCCAAGCCCAGGGTGGTGGGTGCCGGATCAGGCCCCGTGGCTCCAAGCCCAGAGCTTGAGCTCAGGAAATCTCGGTGGGAAATGACCGCAAAGGCAATAAAAATGTTCTTGGAAGAAGAAACCTGATGACACACTTGCCCTTGCCTCGAAACCCCAGCTATGCAACCTCTCCAGCGTGCTCCTGTTGTGGATGGACACTGCTGTCACCCTTGTCCAGGGGACACCAGTGCTGGGGTGGGGTTGAGGAGGACACCCCACAAGCTATGGACTGCTTCCCCCCAAAACCAGGGCTCCAAAGCCTCCTTCCCCTGGGGGATTTTGGCTGCAGCCTTTGGAGCCAGGGGAAGGCTGACCTCGGCGGGCACCAAGGCTCTGCCTCGTGGGTCGCAGCCCCGTTCCCCCCGGCCCTGACGTCTTTTCCCACGCTGAGCCCCGGTGCTGCGTCACTCGGGGGAGCCTTGTGCCCTGGCGCAGGTTGCAGCGAGGTGCAGAGGTCAGGAGGCAGCAACCCAGCTCAGGAACCGCAGCGATGTGAGAGAGAGAGAGAGAGCCTGGCAGGGAGCCACCGGACATAAATCCCCTTTCCAGGCATCCCGCAGGCTCTGCTCGCTTTGCTGAACCCCATTCCCCAAAGGAGATGCCAGGACTGCAGCGTGACTTCAAAGGGAAGGGGCCATGTCAGCCTGGGAAGGTGGTCCCAGGATGTGGAGTCCTAAGGCTCTGGCTTTTCTGGCTCCTGTTTGACCCACGGCCAAGGGGAGACATTGACAGGAGCCCCGAGGAGCATTAGATGCTCTGGGCATGGCTTTTCCCTGGGAGGGACAGATGGACTCCTCTCCCGTGGGACAGCCGGAGTGGGATGCAGCTGGGAATGATGGAGGGCTATGGGTCCCCAAGGGAGAGAGCCCTTCCCTGCCAAGGGGTTGGCACCACAGACCCTTTAGAAAGAAAACCACGGTAAAAACCAACTTACCCAAGCCCACCAGAGAACCCAGGGATGTTGCCTTGCAGTGGCCAGTACTAGCCCTGAGGCTGGCCTGCCTCTCTGGCAGCACCAGGGCTGGAGAATGCCCTCAGAAGGTGCCCAGGACAGCTTCCCCACGCAAGGAAAATTCCCAGAAGGATTTTCCATTCACCTCTGCCAGCAGCAAGCAGGGATGAGGAGATGGTGCAGGGGAGAAGTGATGGAACGACCTGCTTTAAATAACCTGCAAAGGGTGAATTTGTGCACAGGGTTATAGGAACCAGGGGAGGGGGAAGGAGCATCCCCCCCAGGCTCAAAGGTCTGGGGCAGGAGCCGTGCTGAGAGCCAGGCTCTGCGGAGCAGCACGGGGAAGGACGGCATCAGGGACATCAACCAGCTCTGAGATGGCATTGATTTTATTCCCAGCCCTTCAGGAGACCCAGATCCGCAGGGAGGATGCTTAACAATTCCCACGCAGCCTCGGAGCATCCATCAGCTCTCACCAAAGCATCACTTAACCTGAATCTGTAAGGACTGAAGGTAACAGGCCAGCAGGAGAGGCTGCAGTCTCCCCGCTCGGTTCGTGCTCCGATGTGGGAATCCAGCTGCATTTTGCTGCAAAGGGCTGGGGCTTCCTACAATTCTGTATCCTACGAGGAGCAGCTCATCTGGAAATAGCAGGGGAATGCTCTTAAGTTATTTCCCCGCCTGCTTTCAAGGAGTCGAACGATTGAGCTAAGAGTGAATTCAAGGAAAAATGCTTTCCAGAGAGAAACAAACGAGTTCCTCTGTAGTGCTGGGCTGAACAAGAGCATTTCTTCCAATAAAATTTGAAACGTTAAGTACTTCCCTCTCTAAATGGAATCATTAGGAAGTTTTACTGAACAGCCTTATTTCTTGAGGGATCTTTTAAAATGGTACAAAAAGGTAGGCACATTTCTGTCCTTCCCACGTATTTTATGCACTTTTCTAGTTGGTGAGCTAGTGAAAACACACGAGGCTTGTGAGAATCCTTGTTCCGGGTGATGGAAAAGCTCAAGCACCAAAGCAACTTTTGGGAAGGACTTAGAGGAGGCTCTGGATGGCACCGGCACCGAGGGAATTTGGCCATTGACGTCAGCAGAGCCAGGCCTTCACCCAAAGTGTTTGCTTAGAACCAGAGCTGCTCTGGCAGGGCACACCGAAATCGCGATTTACTGAACCAGAGGGAAAACATTTCCCTGCAATGAGCTGGAAAGAGCAGCGCCGGCTCCGGCTCGCTGCTGCCTGCTCCATCCCAGAGGCAGCCCACAGCAATTCCCCAGGTCACTCTGCACCCTGATGGGAAGCATCTCCTGCTGCCAGCTGGGGATGATGCTCCAGCCTGGCTTGATTTTCCCGGCAGGGTGAAGCAACGGGGGACATACCCACAGCTCATCCATGCTTGCTGCCGTGGGGACGGGGCATTAAACAGGGGGAATCACATTATCCTGCGTGTGGTGTCTCTAGGACCACTCTTCTTGCTTCTGGTGAAGCCCTGAAGACAAAGCTTCACCAGGAAAAGTTGCTTCTACAGCCCGAGGGTGAGGCAAAGACAGGAATTGCAGCCAGGCATCAGGGATGCTGCAGCCCTCGCTTACCTGTGTGCTGTCCATCCCATCCCTCCTCCACAAGCAGCTTCCCAGCTCCTGCTCTGCTCCAAACCTCTCATCAAAGCTGGCCTTGATACCAGCAGAGCTGGACCCACCTCTGCCTTCCTCCTGCCCGCAGCCAAGCTGATGCTGAGAAGCTTCTTGCTTTTGGGTGGTTTTTTTTTTTGTATCTCAGGAGCCTTCTGCTGCAATCTGCACTCAAAATCAAGGCACCCCCTCAAAAACCAGCATCAAGAGAGCAGCTTCTCCAGAGCCAGACCTCCCAGAAGTGCAAAACATCCATACCTTTGGAAGGGAGCAGGCTGCCCTCATTTATACCTGCTGGGAAGCTCGTTCTCTGTTCCCCAGGGCTCAACCAAGCTGCTGGGGCTGGGGATTGGGTACCCAAATGAGTTACCCCACATCACCTGAGCTGTCAGAGCTGCTCCCAGTTTTCACCTGGTGCCAACCCACTGCAAACTGGGCACCGGTGCAGCACCTGCCGAGTGCCAACAGGCGCTGCCACCAGCTCCATCAGGCTGTGCTTCAATCAAGAGGGAACAGGTTTAACTCAAACTCATTAATTAATTCTTGCAAGTTAAGAAGGGTATCTGCACAGGGACCGGCTTTGATGTGATTGCCGGGGTTTAATTAAGCTCCAGCTCGCATCCAGCTTCCCAAGTGCTCGTAGAAACCTGGCTGGCATCCATTGAGCTTGTGCCTCTGATCGCAGAGCGGTTGAGTTATCCGACCAGTTCCCCGGCAGAGCTGGCTGCTCTCCTGGGGAGAGGAGTTCCCGCAGCCCCAACGAAACAGCTCCTTTAAAATCATCTGAGCTCTGTGCCGACCTCAGGCTCCTGCCTGCAGTGAAGGTCTGTCTCCCAGCCAGCAGCCACCCCCTGGCACCAGGGGATGCTCATCCTCCAGGATATCCAGCAGCGCAGGTCCTGCCTGAAGCAGGGTCTAAAGGCACCTGATGTACCTGGGCCTGAGTGGTTCTTGGGGTCAAATCAGCTGCAGAGAGGACACAGAGGGGATGGGGTGGGTGGCACGATGTGATGACAGCCAAAATAGTCACTTTATGTCCCTACAGAGACAGGCTGGAAAGCAGGAGCTTCCCATCGCCCTCCCAGAAGGTGAGGATGAGGAGCTGTGAGGATGTGCAGCAGATGAAAAGGCGCTTTGAGTGCCTGTGGATGGGGCTGGATCCCTCTCTGGAGTGTAAATCACAGATCTCGGTGGGAGCCATGCAGACAGCTGGGTCATGGGAAGGCTGACAGCCCCCCTGCTCCCAGCACCCATACCGGCAATGGGATGGGCACAGGGCGCTGGAGATGTTCTCCTGGCTCAGACCCCAGCAGAACTGTCCCGGTGCCCACCACCACCACAGCTCCCACCAGCTCCATCCTGCCAGGCACCAGCCAGCAGGTCCAACTCTGCTCCCTCCTGGCCACATCCCGCAGGAAGCAGCTCTATGGGAAATGTGAGTCCTTGCCCAAAATCCTCAGAGATAACCAGCACTGTAACTCCATGGATTTGCTCCAGGCCCCCCTCCCACCCCAGCATCTCTCAATTAATTAATAACCCCAGATGTCATTTGCTTTTTCATGGTCACTGAATTTGAAGGGGGTAATTTGCTCTCCTCCGATGGGGTCATGAAATGTTAATGTGGTTTCATGGGTGTTTTCCTAACCTCCCCTGCCCTCTCCCGCCGCTCCCTGGGCTCTGCTCTCCGCAGCCCACGTCCCCACGGGATGCATGGGAAGGCAGTGCCACGGCCACTGCCTGCGAGCCTGGGCTGCCCACACTGGCCAGGGCTTGGCCAGGGCAGCTGGGGCCATGGCTACTAGAAGGTCCCCATGCCACCTCCAGCAATGGCCGTGGTAAGAATCCCATGCCATCTCCAGTCACAGCCATGGGAAGGTCCCCACGCCATTTCCAGCTGTGACCATGGGAAGGTCCCTGTCCCACCTCTAGCCACAGACAAGGGAAGGTCCCTGTGTCATCTCCAGCCATGGCCATGATGCCTCTTGGTGACACTAAAAGGAGCCAGAGGTGGAGCAAGCCTGGAGCCAGAGGAAAGGAGCGCAGCCTGAGTCCAGTCTCAGACACAATTTTTAATTAAATCTCTCAACAGGGGAAGACAAAAAGAATAAAATAACGTTAATAATTCCAGAAGCCTGCCTGGCACAGCGTTTGGTCTCCAGAGCCTCGCTCAGGAGCTGCTCACAGGAGCCCCAGGGGGCAGTGGGGCATCATCCCCACAGCTTGGGTGGCTCCAACCAGCACCAAGGGTCCCGGAGCCAGGAGAGGTGGCAGCTCACCACGGGACAGCCGGATCCAGGGCTTCCTTGTGCCATCCCATCTCCGGCGATGCGGCCCATCTCGCAGGTCACACCATGGAGCTGCTGTCTCCTGCCTTCTGCAAGAGCTGCAACAGGGAGAGATCCTGATTAGCAGGAAAATCTGCCGGTGTATCCTTAGAGGGGCTGCGGAGAGACTGCGGTGACCTTCCCTG
Source organism: Bartramia longicauda (assembly GCA_028566575.1). Classification (NCBI taxonomy): domain Eukaryota; kingdom Metazoa; phylum Chordata; class Aves; order Charadriiformes; family Scolopacidae; genus Bartramia; species Bartramia longicauda. The sequence goes on from JAOXNH010000013.1 coordinate 4,177,719, forward strand.
CCAATCCCAATGGGGATTGATATCATCCAAGGACTGCAAACCCCAAGGGTCACATCCACCCAGGAGGACCGTGCCCAGTGCCCTGCTCACCTTGCTCAGGATGGGGATGTTTGTCAGCGAGCCCAAAAACCCAAAAGCCACCGGGAAAAAACTCCTGCATTGAAACAAAAGTCTCTGTTAAGCTCCGTGCCAGGATTTTGCCGGGATGGAAGCAGTAGGGGTCTGGAGCCCAGGTCTTCAGAGCATGGGCCTTGATGGCTCCCGATCTCTAGCCCAGGGCACCCATGCCACACTGGGGAGTTGGGTGCTGTGGGACGGACCTGAAGAGGTTCATGAAGCCATAAGCTTCCAACAACATGCCCAGGAGGGGCCACCTCATGAGGACGATGACAACCCCACCGAGGAAGAAGCTGGTGCCCTTCATCTTTGGCCGCTGGAAGAAGAAGGTGAAGGTCCTCTTGAAGCCGATGATGAAGACCAAGCCGGAGAGGAAGAGGATCTGGGAGGATGAAGGGAAGCAAGTCAGAGAAGTCCTGCCCAGATGGACCCATGGCTCTGTCCTGGGCACCAGTGCCCTCTGTGGGAAGCCCCAGCCCCACTGTACTCACATTCCCAAAGGCCAGGAGCACCGAGTCGAAGTACAAAAGCATCCCAAAAAGGAGGAAGAAGAGGCCAAAGCCAACCAGTCCCACACCGATCCCTGCGGAGGACAGGGGAGCACCTCAGGCTGCAGTCACCCTCCTTGGCACATCCCTGGCCCCTTCCCTCCCACAGACGTGCTTTGTATTTGTCTCCAAAGCTTAGAAACAGCTTTTCCACCTGCCCAGGCCTTGGGGAGGCTGTCGGTACCTCAGGAACCCCTCTGGGCTGCCAGACAAACAGTAAACCACAAAGGAAAAATAAACTGGAAGGTTGTTTCCGGCATTTTTCTCGACAGTTGCATGAAGGGTGTGGTGCAGGCGGCCGGTGGGAGAGGCTGGAGATGCTCTGGGGACAAGCCAGGTACATTCCCAGGTACCAGTCCCCATCCCCAGAGGATGAGGGCAAACACAGCTGTGCAGCATCCACGGAGCTGGTCTCCACACACAGCCCTGCCTGGTCCCCATGTCCCCCCACCCCAGGACGGGACCCTCCCTGCCCTGGTGACCCCTCCCATCAGCAGCATCCAGCCCTGGCTGGGCACTGTGGGACATCCCCAGTGTGCCCTGGTCCCAAGGGGATGGGCATCACCCCAGGGACACGGCCACCCCAGCCCATCCACCCGCTTACGCTGGAAGTCGGTCAGAGACACCATCTTGGCAGCGACGGGGCTGGGCGAGGGCGGCCGCCCTTCCACGTGCCCTCCCCAGCAGTGACCCTTGGAAAAGCCCTTTAGTCCCCACGTCACCCTGCAAATCATTAACGGCCCGGCAGCGCCCGCCCCGCGCTGGCAGCACCTCCTTCAGGGGGGGGACGCAGTGGCCGGGCGTCACTGCAGGGTGACACATAAGAGGGGTTGGTGGCCACCGGTCCCTGCCTCCAGCCTGCGTGTCCTCCCTGGGAAGGGATGGCTTGGAGCAATCCCCAAAACAGGGGACAGCTGTGGTAGCCTTTGGGGTGTCTGAGTGGTACCTGATGGCTCGGCCAGACCTGCTGCTTGTGGCCAACACAGGGTCCCCACGTGGCATGTGCCACCCTTGAGCCATCCCACAGGGACCTCTACATCTGTATCCCTCCGGAGAGCCTGCAGGGTCCAGCTCCACACATTTACATCCCAGCTTTATACCAATCTGCCAGGTAGAAATGTAGGGGTTTTATTCCTCCAAGAGGAGCTACAGCTAAAATAAACCCCCACTGGAAAAATGACCCCCCCATCCCAAACCAGGGAGAGGGAGGAGAAGGTGCCACCACCAGCCCTGGAGCGAGCTATGGGCAAGGTGAGAGCTTTCTCCAAGGGCTGAACTGCTGCAGCCATTCATCCACCACCTCTCCGCTCTCATATCAAAGCGTTTGCCAAGGTCACCTCCAGACAAAAGACAGGGACACCTCGCTGTTTGTTTCTTAGATACTTTTATTTCTCTAACACTAGCAAAAAAACCCAGGAAACAAATGCCTCCCTTCCCACCCTCCCCAGTGCATAAATAGATTTCCTCCCGATGCAAATCCTTTCTCGGTTACAAGTCACTGCTATATGAAGTGTTATGAAAAATAATAACCAAAATAAAATTAAGAATTAAGTTTCCATTTTTTTATTATTATTATTTTTAAAAAAAAAACCCAAAATAACAACGACCAGGTTCCACAACAGGGCAGCCGTGGGGGTCCTGGTGCACGGGGGCTGCGTTGGTGGCTCCGGGCACACGGGGAACAGGAGTACCAGGATGCTCCTTGTCCCTTCCAGCCCCTGAGAAAGGAGGAATCGCTGCCTATGGCTCTGGGTGCCCCCTTGGCTCCCCACCGGGCCAGCACAGCCTCTGTGTGGGCCACCCACAGCCATGCACCGTGGTCCCCAGCATGTCCCCAGCGGTGTCCCCACAGCCCGTGTAAGTGGGGTCTGTCCCGGTTACCCGAGCTGGGGAGCCCACCCCGGCCACCACCCTCAGGGACAGGGAAATAAACGCGTCATATCTCTTAAAACTTACAGTCTCTTTATATTTTATTTTAAATAAATTTGCTTTTAATAAAAGCAGAAAAAATATATATATTTTAAATAGGTTTTTTTCTTTTTCTTCTTTTTTTTTTTCTCTTTTTTTTCTTTTTTCTTTTTTCCTCTGATATTTCGGCAAAGAATCTGCTTTTGTAACTCATGGGCAGAGCTGGTGCCAACCAACCCTGCGGCGAGAGAGATCAGCACAAAAAACAGTACCTCCCAGAAAAGAAGAGAAAAACCAAATATAGATATATATTATAAATGTATAATTTCCATAAAACATATATTAAGGCATGTAATAGCAAAATAAAGGGCCAGCTTTATGAGCTAAGAGGGCTGCAGGAGGCTCGGGAGCGGAGCGGGACACGGGGCTCCTGGGATCCTACTGGTATTGCTAAGATGGGGTGTGCGGGGCGGGGGAGGGCACGATGGGGGTGCAGGGGGGGCCATGTGTGTGGGGCAGGGGTCCTGGTGGGCATCAGGATCAGGCCAGGAGGCAAATAGCTCCAGGATGGAGAGGGTACCCAGCTCCTCGCTCCGTCTGCCCCATGGCGCCAGCCCCGCCAACCACACAACCTCAAGGGAAATTCCACTTTTCCGGGCAGAACCAGCTACTTTTTTTGCCCCCTCCACCCCCCCCCCAAAAAAGCTACAGAAAAGGGTAAACTTGC
>JAOXNH010000013.1:4185092-4198137 GCA_028566575.1 Bartramia longicauda
ACCCCGGCCCCCAGCCCCTCCATGCCAGCCCTACCCGGGAGCTGAGCCCGTTGGCCATGCCACCAACGCTCCTCCTCGGCACACCGACCGCTGGCATCACCTCCTCCTCTGCTGGAGACTTGGTCCTGGGGGGCACGATGCCCACTGCGGAGCAAACCAAAACACCAGGCTGAGCTCCCCCCTGCCCCGGGGAGCAAGAGCAGGGTCCCAGTAAGACACTGGGTGCTCCTGGGAGGCACGAAGGGTCCTGCTGGAGTGGGACCTGCTGGTCCCGGTGCCGTACCCTTGTTGAGAGCCGCTTGCTTCTCCGCATCCTGCTCCTGCCGGCTCTGTGGGAGCCCCTCGGCTGGGGGCCCGGTGGGGGCCGGTCGCTGCACCTCCTTCTTGCTCTGCTCGAAGCTGGGTTTGGGCTGCGGGGGAAAGGAGGACCCCGGTGAGACCCCATCCTGCCTGGGGGCCACTTTCTTCCTGGGGACAGACCTGCCGCTCTCTGGAGCCATGGGGTGACACACGGCCCCGCAGACACACTGCAGGGAGCGATGGACACACAGACACCAGCCAGGCGGTACCAGGGCACCCCAAACATGTGGGGAGAGGGGTTCACAGGGCTCTCAAGTGCTTGGCCCTGCTATTCCCTGGCCCATTGGGTATGGGCACCAGGACAGGACAGGCTCCTGCGTGGGAAAAGGTTCCTGCAGGGGTGACAGTCCTGCCAGGGCTCAGAAGTGGCACCTGGGAGCCCCAGGATGGGGCTGAGCTCCAGTACAACCCCATACCTCTGGGAGAAGATGGGGTCCCACAGAGGGGGACACTGTGCAGCAGCAGAGAGCGAGCAAAGGGCTGTTTTTGAGGTCCTTGCCCTCCTACATCCCCAGGGCACAGCCTGCCCAGGGCTTGGGCACTGGTGCAATGGTGCCAGTAAAACAGAGGGCTACGGCAACAAGCCAAGGAGCCCAGCGTGCCCCCCTCGACCGCCCTGTGGCTCCGCATGGAGATGTCACATCCCGACACCCCTTACACCCCGTGGATCAGCATGCAGCCACGACTGTGCTACCCTGCAGCCCCACAGCTGCTGGAGATGCCACCTGCACTCGCACTGGGGTCTGTCACCTTCCCCAGCTCAGCTTGTGGTGCCAGCCCCACTGTGCCCACATCCTGACACCCTCCCCGGCCGCAAGGATGCTTGTGTCTCCTGGTGCCCAAACTTGGCCCCTTCCTCCATGATGAGCACAGATGAGGCCGTTACCAGGAATTCCCAAATCCGGGTTTGCCCTGGCTGGGCAGGAGTTGTGGGGGGGAATGTCACCCCCATCAGCAGAGCTTGCCAGTGCTGCATGGCAGGGAGCGGCGCCACGGAAGGACAGCGAGAGAGGCGAGGGCAGAGGAAAGCAGAGGGGCTGATACTGGGGGGCTGTGGGATCTTTGGGGGCTGCCCAGGAAGAGCCCGTCCCTGTCCTGAGCGAGCGGCAGTGGGTGCAGGGGACCTGGCAGGGACAGGAGGGCCATGGCGAGGCTGCGGGGAGGGACACGGCTCCCTTGGGATAGAGCAGGTACCAGCCACACACTGCTGTCCCCGTCCCCAACGTGGCAGGGCAGAGGGTGTTCAGCCCCATCGCCCATCTCATCCCAGCCTCGGCTGATGTCTCGGGGGGGGGACACGAGGACGGGGACGGGGCTGTGGGGCTGCTCTGGAGAGGATTCGGTACCTGTCCCCTCTTCGCCTCGCCGCCTTGCTGCCAGGAAGGGGAGGTGGGGTACGGCCAGAGGCGGCTCTCGCCGGGGAGCGGAGGGACGGTCGGAGGAGACTCCAGGGGAACGTAGGACTTGGGGAGGGGAGGTCGAGGCGGGCCTGGTTCCTGGGGTGGAGAGGAGCGTGAGGCGTGAGAGCAGAGACACTGAGAGCCGGGAAGGAAGAGAGAGTTAAGAGAAAGATCGAGGCAACACACACAGTGGAAGCGTCAAGCCAAGGAAAGGAGGAGGGAGAGCAGCCGGCCACCACTCCCCGTGGTCCCCGTGTCCCCATGCAGAGGGGGACAGTGCTTGCCACCTCCTGTGTCACCCTCACTGCTCCACATCCCCAGGGCAGCGGGGCAGGCAGGGCTCAGGGGCTGCCCGAGTGAGGGGCTCCCCAGCTTGGGGCTGGCAGCCCCCAGGAGACATTGGCATCACCTCTGTGCAGCCAAGGTGGGGTTGGGGGGGGGTCCCCAGATTCCACCCTAAACTTCACAGGGATGAAGGTGAGACCAGCACTGAGCACGGGCAGCGAGAGGGGACTGTGGTGGCAGCAGGAGCTGGTCCTGAAGCCAAAAAGCTGGAGCTGAGCAACTCCCAGCCTTCAGGGCTGCTTGATGGAGGAGCCCAAAGGCTGCAAAGCCCAGCTGTGAGGACCACAGACCCAGATGTCACCAAGGGACACCACAGTCCATGCATGTGGCCAAAACGGTGTCTCCAAGCACTCAGCCATCCTCTGGTGCCTGGTGGCCACCTGTCCCCACGAGTGAGGGCTCGGGCCAGCCTGCGAGCCAGGCTTGGGGACCTGATGGTGGCAAAGAGCTTGCTGGGGACACCTTGGTTCACTCACCTCGCTGGGTCCTGGCTTGGTGGGAGAGCCCTGGGAGCCGGAGATGAGGGAGAAGGGGCTGAGGGGGCTGGTGAGGCTGGCTGAGCTCAGGGGGCTGGCGGGGCTGTTGGAGCTGTATGTCCCCGAGGGGCCAATGGCCACTGCGAAGAAAATCAGAAATAAATGCCTGCACCAGGGCATCCATGTCCCCACACGGGTGCTGCCACCCACCTCGTGGCAGCAGAGGCACCAGGGATGTCCCAAGCCCTGGCACGGTGGGGTTTGTGCTGGGTGAGGGCAGGGATGGACCCTGCTCACCTCGGTGCTTGGCAGTGTCGGTGCCGCGCGATGGGTTGTTCTTCCTCAGCCCCTCCATCACGTCCTGGATCCGCCAGATCTCCTTCTGGATCTGCCGGTTGAGCACTTCGTTCTGGAGGGAGGGGACAAAAGGCGGGGGTCAGAGCGGTTCCCACCACTGCCAGCCCCACTGCACCCCAGCCCCACGTTGACCCACGGGTGTTCATCTGAGGCAGACAAAGCCCTGGGAGCTCTGAGCCATCACGACCACCACTCTCATCCTGCCAGAAGCCATCGTTCTGCTCCCCTGGGCCCCACCACGGACTGGGGAGAGCTGATGGAGCCCCAGCAGCACTGGGAGCACTGGGATGCAGCCCCTCCATAGCACCCAGGTGCCCACGGTTCCTCAGCCCCTCTGCACTTGACCGTGGCCATAGCAGGACACCAAGGGCTGAGCAGGGAGCAGCCACTTGCAAACCAGCTCCTTGGGGCTGAAGGAACCAGGGGGCTTCCACCTCCATGGGGCTGGTGGGGGAAGACCCCAGGGATGGCACCCTAGGGCTGGGGGGGTCCTGCTCACCTGGATGTCCAGGTTCAGCTGCTCCCAGAGGTCGTCGTGCAGGGCGGACACTTCGCTCTCCAGGCTCTCGTACTCGGCCGTGCTATTCGCCAAGGCCTGGGGAGGGGACAGTGGGTGATTTGGGGGGGTCTTTGGCAGGTTCCTCCAGCAGCTCCGGCCAGCAAAGCGTGGGGACACCCGGGAAAGCACCAGGCTGCTGAGTCCAACACAATCCCCCCGAGCCAGGGAGGGGGTGGCAGCAGGGGGGTACAAGCTGTGTCCATGGCAGTCCCTGGTGCCTTCCCCAGTTTGGGGAAGTCAGAGGCAGAAGCAGGAGCTGAGATGGCTCCAGGCACATGTGCCAGCTCAGCACCACGAGGGTTAATTTGCTTTGTCCCCCACTGAGGGACTTTGGCTCGTCAGGGTCCCCAGCCGAGGGGATTTCTCTTCTTGTATTTTTTTTACAGGAAAGGAGAAAAGGGATGTCAGCAGGTAGGGGACAGTGCCAGCACCAGGGAGCATTGCAGAGGGGACCCCCTTACCGTGCTGGCCTGCGACAGCTCCACACGGATGTTGATGAGCTGGTTCTGGAGAGATTCCTTCTTGTGCAGCAGCTTCTCTGGGTAGGCGGGCTGGCTCCCAAACATCTCCAGCTCCTGGTGCGTCCCCATCAGGGCACTCTCCAGGCTCTCCTGGGGAAAAGAGGAGGGAGATACAGCCATGAGAGCCCATCTGGTCCAGGAGCTACTTCCCCTCTCCTTAACAGGCCATTAGCACTCCCAGGGACCTTGGCATGGCCAGGACACCTCCTCCAGCTCAGAAATATCCCCGCTGAGCTGTCCCCAAGAGAACAGGACGTGTTGTTTCCTCATCACAAGGGTGCTGCCTGGGCATGGCCATCGCCGTGCAGCCAGGTTTGTCCCCCATGGCCCCCTGAGCTGCCCACCACGTACCTTCTCTGCTCGGAGCTGCTGCACCAGCCTCTCCTGCTCCCGCAGCACCTTGTTCTGCTCACAGAGCTTCCCCAGCAGCTTCTGTCCCCGGGAGGGAAAGAGAAAGGGAGGAGAGAATGAGAGCATCCATGTGAACAGCCCCACGCTCAGCTGGGAGAGACGGGATACAGCCAGGACGTGGTCCACAGGGTTGGTTTGATGGGACAACACGTGGTTCTGGGGAGGGTTTCCAGCCCACTGCTCCCATTTCAGGGACCTCAGCCCCAAGCAGGGTGACACGGGCCAAATCTGGGCACAGGGCAAGACCAAGCAGTTCAATTCAGCCAAGGATTTAGTCCCCGGGCAGCACACCCCACACTGGGGGCATCACCAGGTCCCACCATGGCTGTTGGGGAGCACTCTCTATGGGGACAGCAGACCTGCTGCCAGGGATAGGGACAACAGTGCGGGGCAGAGGAGGGGACACGGAGGACGAATGTTTGCCCTTACATCGGTGTCTTGCTCACTGATCTTGTAGGCGTGCAGTGTCTCCCTGTAGGCCTCCGGGAAGGGTGTCACCTGCAAGGAGAGTATGGGGTGAGCCTGGCTCTGGGAGCCCCTGGGGAAGGTGAGGCAGGTCCCAGCCCCTCTTCCCCATCCCCGGGAGCGGGGAAAGAGGCAAGAGACGAGTCTCCGGAGGCGGCGGGTGCTTCCCTGCTCCCAGGCAGGCACTGGATCGGTGGGGAGGCAGCGAGTGGCACGGGATGTCAGGGATGTCAGCTCTGCCCAGTGGCTCAGATGAAGGCACAACCTCCTTCCCCATTCCCAGCCCTGATGCCCATCAGCTGGGAGAGCCACGGGAATTAGCCGGAGACAACCTCTCTGCAGGACGCCGAGAGCCGAGTTAAAGAGATGCCTTGTGAATCATTAACTGCCTGGTGTATGACTGCCACCATTTCACAGGCAGGGAAACAAAGGCAGAGGGATTAAGCTGTAATCCCACTTAGCAGAGTGGAAACACCTATAAATCAGCAGCAGCACCAGGGCCTGTTTACCACCCGGCTTCTCTGTGAGTCATTTTCCTTCCCTGGAAATCTAAATTACTAATGGGACCTCACCAATTAAATGCCTCTGAGATCTTGAGATGAAAGGCATAAGATAGGAAGGAGGGGATCATTATTGCTAGAAAGCAAGATGCTACTTTAGAGCCATTTAAAACCAGAGGACGATGCAAATAGACCTGAACCTGGGAAATGCCCGGCGCGGCTGGAGGCAGAGCCTGGCGGATGGGGATGCTGCTGCCTCCGGGCAGGGAGCCCGGCCAGCGAGAGCATCTCAGCAGCTCTGGCTTCACCCTCCAGCACATCCCAGCTCCCCACACACAGCAGATGGGAACAGGCATCTTCCCTTCATCGGAAAACCCCAGCGATCGCCCGGTTGCTGGTTTCTCACGCAGCCAGAGATGCCATGGGCAGGATGGCGGGGACCACTGACTCCCTGCCTGGGGCTGGCGGTGGGTCGCAGTGACCCACATTCCAAGGTGACAGGACCTGCCTGTGCTTGGAGCTGCAGCCCAACATCAGCAGGGACATCCCCATGCTTTGGCAGCCCTCTCTGGGCTGGGGAACAGAAGGAGCCAGAGCCTCAGGCAATAACAAACTGTTTCCTCTCCCTGTTACAGGAGTTATTGCTTTGGTTTAAGAGCCTTGGGCTGGATTCCTGTCTTTCAAACATCCCACACCTTCTCCTTGCCTCATCCACACACGACGGCAACCAGAGGGTGGGCAAAGCACCCGAGTCCAGCCCAGATGAAGGTGAGAGCTGAGGACTGCTGCATCCCCACCTTGTGCTCCCCACACAAGGATTTACCGGGTTTTAATGGCTCATGGATGGATTAGCAAAGCCTGTGATGGGCTAGCAGGTCCCCGAGAGCGTGATGTGCCGGAGCCGCATGGATGCTGGAGCCTGCATGAGTGGAAATGGCAGGAGGTGACCTCGGGGATGGGAGCGCGGGGCGGCTGGCGTGGCTGCCATGCACGAGCCATGCGCGGCCCGCTGGCCGGAGGCTTACTTGCATGTAGAGCTGAGCCCTAGGGGAGGAGGTCTCCACCATCCTGTTGACCATACTGATCAGGGTCTCGCTCTCGCTCATCTGCGGCAGACAGGGAAGGAAAGCGGAGAGGTCAGCGGAGACGCACTCGGGTGGCCGTCGGAGCAGCGAGGTGGCTCGGTCCACCCAGCTGCAAGATGCCACCTCCAAGAGATGGCCCCGAGGCTCGAGCCACCCGGGGACGGGCTGCCCCAAGCTGCTGCTGCTCCGGGTTTGAGTACTGAAGAGCATCCTGGGCTGGCTGCATGCCCTGAAAACTTTGTTGAGGGGAAAACACAGATAAAACCAAGCCGGCTCCAAACTGCACACACAGACACAAGCTTGCACGGAGACGCCCAGGGCTGCAAGGCACAGCGTGGTCCCAGCAGACAGACAGACTCCTCCTGCCGACAAACGGCTCAGTGTCCTGCCCTCGTGGTGAAGCCAGGGCTGGGATGGCCCTGCTGAAGGCACAGATGAGCTCTGGGCATTGCGGGAGGTGACTGAAGCCCAGGGTTGGGGACAGCAGTGTCCCCTTCTCCAGCCTCAAGCAGAGGAGCTGGGTGGGAACAGGGTGCTCCCGTGGAGATGGCACATTGTGGCCGTGCTGCTGGGCAGGACAAGGATGTGATGGCATTCGGGGCATGGATGTACGCCCCCCTCAGAGCTGCAGCCAGCCCACAGCTCCATCCCAGGATGTGCCAAGCCCTCCCAGACACAAGCCCACCCTGACCCTGGCACTGGAGACTGCTCACACCCCTGCACCTTGGGGGGTTTGCTGTTCCCAGTGGCACTGGAGCTTCCCCCCTGCCTTTGCCAGCAGAAACGCCGCAGGAAACGCCCAGGGCTGGGAAATCCCTTGCACCCCACAACCAGGACCCTCAAGCTCCAAAGGGTGATGCCAGTTTAATCACAAACCAGGGACCAAACCCCAACTGGAGGCAGGTCACCGTCAAGGTGGGAGCAGCCGAGGGAGCCGTCCCCACGATCAGACAAGCAAGGAGAGAGAAAATAAAGCAGCGAGCCATTTGAAAAGAGACACTCGACAGCGTCAGTCCGAATTAGTCTCTCCAGAGGTCAGCAGGAGAGGAGGAGGAGATGCAAAGCCTTTTTAGGGAGTGTTTTAAAGAGCCTGGGAAGAGCGAGCGTCGCTGCCCATGGCTGCGAAATAATCCAGAGAGCTTTTATTGCAGCGAGTGCTCCTGCCTGTCCTTGGCTCCGCTCCAAGGCAGACACAGATCTTGGCGATTACTGCACCGATGGAGATTTGCAGGGTAATGAGATTGTCTCTGGAGCAGCTCCCTTAGTGCGAGCCCGGCTTTTGCAGGCAAGCGCTGGGGCTGCAGCGCTGGCCGGCGGCTCCTGTCCCTGCCTTTGACATCAGCCAGAGCCTGCAGTTTCCACTCCCCCAGAGTCCTGGGGGTCTCTCCCAGCTGGATTGCCCCCAGCCCGGCTCCTGGGATGAAGTCTGTTCACAGCTTTCCTCCAAACACTCCCTGCCATGCAAAAAAACCTAGGAACTGCTGCTCTGGTAGCAGTCCCAGTGGGTCCCTCACCCCAGCCCTGCCTCAAACCTCTTGCCTTCAAGGAGGAACAGGGTCAGGACATCACCAAAACAACCTCAGATTCATCCAGCTCCCCGCAGCTTGCCTGGCCACCCCCAGCACGGGGAGGGCACCAGCCCCACGGTCCCTGCAGCAGCCCATCAGCTCACACCGACGCCGGTGGCACTGCTGGGTGTGGGGACACGCCATGTGGCACCGTGCCATCGGTGTCCCACACCATCCCAGAGCCAGCTGCCTCCCCTGCACCCCAGGAGCAGCTCCCCGAGGCTCCGGGTATGTGGGAAAGTATCCCGGCTTCCCCCAGTATCCTTCCCACCCACCCCCCCCCGCCCCCAGCTCCAACACACCACACAGAAGGCACTGGTGTCAGGGGAATTTTTCTGCCAAGCAATGAGCGACCCTACGGACGGGAAGGATGGAAGAAGCAAACCAAAAGACAACTCGTGCTGCTTTAATGCCGAGAAGGGTGAGGATGGATGTTAGGGGGAGAGATGCTGCGCCGGGAGGGAAGGGGACGCCACTGGGGACGGGGCACACGGGGACAGAAGCAGCGTGAGGCTCGCAGCCAGCTCTGCCTACCTGCTGGTCCAAATACTCTAGGTTTCTTTGCAACTGAAGGTCTAAAAGTTCATCCTACCAGGAGCCAGCAGGCACGCGGCAAGAAACGAACACACAAAACATATAAAAGAAGAAGCAAAGCGGTTAGGTGAAGGCTACGGAGATGAGAAGACCTCTTGGCCGGGGAAGAGAGGCATCTCCCTGGGCACAGAGCTGGGAAAGCCACCATGGATGTGCCCTTTGGGAGACCCTGGCTCTCCCTCCTGGCTCTCCCTCCCGGTTAACACTGCCTTGGAAGAGGCACAGCCCTTTTCCTGCCTCTCTGGCCAGCGAGGATGGATGGCAGAATGGGTAGCTCATGGTAACTTGTGCTTCTCCCTCCTCCAACAGCCAGTCCTGCCCCGCAGTTTTGGGACCGTGCTCTGTGGGGTAACCTCCCGGTCTCACCCCACCAGCTCCGAGAGGAAACGCAATGCAGGAAAAAGCAGCAGCTGTAGCCAGAAGTGAAGAAGCAAGAGGGGGAGAGGTGCAGGGTGGGCGCCAGCCTCAGCCACGGACCACCCTGGGGGTGACGAGCCCGGGCCAGCATCGCAGGGCGTACGGGGGTCCACGGGTGTCCCACTGCCCCCATGACCTGGGGGCTGTAGGGCAGGAACTGGGGGCCTCTCCATCAGGGTTTCCTTTGGGCACAGCCGGGAGGCACCAGAGACACCAGTAAAAGGACCTGCAGTCCCAACCTGCCCCAGAGCAGCCCAGCTCTGGCCCACAGGAGTGGAGCGGTTCCCCCTCAGCCACCTGAGCAAGGAGCCCCCGAGCTGGTCCACCTCCCCGGGGGGCTCTGAGGGGCTCACCCCCTCGGTGCCAGCAGCGTACGTACCATTTTGTCATGGACGGTGGGGGATGCCGGGTAGTGGTACGGATACATTCCCGCAGGGATGGGCCGTCTGTCACCCAGATAGTCGTACTGAGAAGAGAGGAGACCCCCCCCACCCCGAAACCAGAGACATGTGAGAGGTGTGTGAGAGGCCAGAAAGCACATGCAAGGGCAGACCCCAGCCCCACAGCAGGGTCAGGCCTGGCTTTGGGGTGCACAGCAGCAAGAGAGGGACACCAGCGCTCCCTGCTCAGGAGCACATCAACTCGTGGTGGCCCTGAGCACACCATCCCCACCCCCATCTCCATCCCGCCCCACCACATCCCCATCCTCATCCCTTTGGGCTCGCAGCAGTGAAGGAGCAGCCAGAAGGGAACAATCACAACCTGGGCAGCTTTGCAGGATGACAAAAGGGGGACCTAAAGCCATCAGCTGCTGCAAGCCACGGACTCGGTGGCATTTTGAGGCCAGGCTGTGCCGAAGCATCCCTGCTCTGACATCCCCAGCGAGGGTCTCCCTCCGAGCCCACGTCCCCCGGAGTGCTGAGGGGCATTTACCTTGGGAGAACTGATGGATCGCCTCATCATGAAGGTGGTGGGGTCGGCGTAAATCTCCTCTCCCCGGGGTGGCAGGCGCTCGAAGCGGGCGCTGGGGGAGCGGACCGGGGAGTACACCCGTGCCCGGCTGTAGGAGCCCTGGCTGGGCGAGCGGGGCACGGAGCGGGAGCGGGGCTGCAGTGACATCCGTCGCAGGGAGCCCGAGGCTGCATCCACTTCATCCAAGTAAGTCGGTTGCCTCCCGGGACCGGGTAGCCAGAGCGGGACGTCTTGCCGGCCGAAAGCGGGGTGTTCCTTCCAGTCACGGAGCTGGTAGGTGCCCCCGTTACGGAAGGAGTGACGCTTGTCCTCCAACGCCCAGGGAGGGCTCACCCGCTCGTAGGCGGGCATGGAGCAGATGCTGTCGGGGCGCACCCCCGGGGGGTAGTACTGGTAATCCTCGGGGTACTGGGGCGAGTAGGGGGAATAGTAGTCGGGCACCCGGCGAGACACGGGGTAAAACCTGGTGGGGCTGGAAAGAGTGGGGGGGAAGAGAGATGTGAGAGCTGGGCTGGTGGCCAGGAGGTGCCTGGCACCTTGCTCTGCAGCCAGGGGTCCCAGTGAATGAGGACAGCCTTAGGGCAGGCAGCTCTGGCACCAGCATCCAGAAAGCTGGGCTGGCTGGCATCCCTCCTCCCAGGGACCCCGCAGTGCCCCTCCCTTCCAAAATCCACCCTGCTTGGCTTTTCGGGGTGTCCCATTCCCAGATCAGAGCTGGCACATGGGGACAACCCAGAAATGAGATTTTTTCCGACCCCAGGAGAGGATAAAGCAGGTGGGAAGGGGAAAATCATTCCCAGAGCATCACCTGAGGGGCAGCGCTGGAGAAAAGGAGCAGGACCCTTCCCCTCTACCCCCTGTCAGCCCCAGCACAGCCCTCACCTCCGCAGCTCCTCGGGGGGCACGGCCCCCCGGCGCGAGTTCACCCACTGCTGCAGCTGTGTCATGGAGCTCTTGCGCTGGGCGATCTTCTCGGGGTTGGTGCGGGGGGCAAAGCTGCGGCGGTGGGTCACGCTGTCCCCGTCGGGTGGGGGGTACGCGGTGCTGCCGGGGCGGCTGGGTGACGAGTACGTCCAGCCGTTGGGCTGAGGCGGCCGCTCCGTGCTCGCCGGTACCCGGGGTGCCTCGGGGTAAGGACTGCCAGGCTCCGAGGGCATCTCCTGCCCGGCGATGCCGTTGGCTTTGGCCAAGGGCTCCTTCTTGCTCTCTGTCCTCTCCGGCTTCCTCTCGATCTTCTCCGAGCCGCGGCCGTCGCCTTCCCCCCGGGTCTTGGCGTCGGGGTCGGCTTTGGGGTGCTCGCGGTGGGCGGCGTTGCGGTGGTGGTGGTGGTGTTTGCTGGGGGGGATGTTCTCAGAGTCTGGCTTCTCGTGCCTGGAGGGTGCCAAAGCACGAGAGAGTGTTACCTTCCCTTTGCAATACCCCTGGGGTGGCCGGTGATGTCCTGTCCTTCCCTCAGCCTCGGGGAGTCAATGCTCCCCCAGCTCCGTTCTCCAGAGGGACCCTCACACTCCCAGGAGGTCCCCGGCCGCGATGCACGGCCTCCTCCGCTCCATCTCTGTGAGGCCAGGGGAGAGGGGTGGCACGGGGAGATGGTGGGTGCTGACCTCTGGGTCGGGGGGATCTGCACCCGGGCGGCTTCGCCCATGGCTTGGATCCAGGACTCCTGCTCCTCCATGTTCTCAGCGCTGAAGAAGTAGGTCCGGATGCCAGCGTGCTCCGCCTGGGGAGACAGGGACTGCTCGTTACTCGCCGGCATCTCCTCCACCCAGCACACCGTCACCTGCAGGGGGGCAGAGAAATGGGGAGAGAGAAAAACGGGAGGGTGAGAGCTCCATTTCCACCCCAGCACGAGGTCCTGCCACCGCAGGAGAGGACAGACATGGTCCTCCCCTCCCTGCTGGAGCCACGTGCATCCTCGGCGGCACCAAGCAGGATGAAGGCTCCAGATCCAGCCCTCATCCCCTCCCAGGGCATCCCCTGGGGCCATGAGACCCCTGTGGTCACTGCCAGTGATGCTCGGGACCACCCTTCCCAAGGTCCCACACCCCAGTGTAGAGGATGCTGTGCCCCAGCATTGAGTGGGTCCCCGTGGGGCGCACGGGGCTGGCAAAGGGTCCACGTCCCAGCGAGAGCGGCAGCGCTGGATGGAGCATTACTATGGATCATGCAGGGTTAGGAGGAAGGTGGCTTTTTGGCCCAGACAACATTTTTGGAGGGGAAAAAGGTTCGGTTTTGGTCAAAGATGTCAGTGCCCACTCTCCACCTGGAAGGCAGGGTTATTTAGGGTCTTTTTGAAGCTTCCACCTTCCCCCTCTGTGGAAAGGGATGGGAGGCAGTGAGGAGGATTAAAAGGGAAAAAGCAGGAGGTTTTTTCCCCCCCGAACGACTTCCTTAAAAGAACAAAGTTAAAAAAAAGTAATTGGGGATCCAATTAAAACCCTCCCATGGGTTTGTTTCCATCTTTCCCAGAGCATGCAGCCACCGTGACCAGCCGCGGGGTCACCCCCAGAGACCCCCATGCACTCCTGCCTCTAAAAGCTCTTTGGCCAGAGCAAAAGATCAAACCCAACCGATTCATCCCCCGGAGTTAGTGCGAGCAGGGTGAGCAGAGCATGCCAGCAAGCCTGCGGGGCCCTCGCCCTTCTGCATGCATCAGAAACACAAGAAGGTACTACCTAGGTGGTGGCTGGGTGCTGGAGCAGTGGACGGGCACGAAGAGAGGGACCTCCTGTCCGGGGATCCTCGCCCGCGGAGAGAGGAGGAAACACAGACAAGGGTCAAGCCGCAGCTTGGCAGGAGCGCGGGTGCTGCAGCACAGACCTCTCCTGGCCTTTGGGGCCCTTCCTACCCTTCTCTGAACTAAACCATCCCCCCCTAAAACCCTCACGTGCAGATGGAGCCACAGGAACCCGCCTGCAAGGCTCCTTCCCCACCAGTGTCACGGAATGGTTTGGGTGGGAAGGGACCTTAAAGCCCACCCAGTGCCACCCCCTGCCCTGGGCAGGGACACCTCCC
>JAOXNH010000013.1:4203274-4217709 GCA_028566575.1 Bartramia longicauda
TTGCACCCCAGCAGGTTAAGAAGGGGGAGCCCGGGAAGCAGGATTTGGGGTATCCCACCCTCCGGCTGGGCACGGCCCGTTGGAAAGCGAAGGCAGAGGAGGGCTGTGAGGATAATGCCTGGGGAGGGAGGGGAGGCAGCGCTGACATTTCAAAGAAACCTCCAAAGAAGGAAGCGGAGCACAGAAAGCCAGCTGGCCTCCATCACGCCGCGTCCCCGCTCCGCCACCACCCCGGGACCACCTCGGGACACCATCTCTCCCAGCAATTGCATCATTCACCTGCTCCTCCCAAAAACCAGGTGCCCTGGAACTTCGCTGAGCCTGGGGAGAGCTGGGTCTGCACCAGTGCCTGGCTCAGGGATGCTCCCACTGCTCCTCAGCCGGTCCCTACCAGGAGGGTAGCAGGGAGCAGCCAGGGATGGGAACCACATCCCCCCAGCATGGGCAGAGGATGTACCAACGCAGTGGCTTCACCAAAAACCTAGTGGTTTGACACGGCCAAACACCTAAATCCATCCCTTTCAGGCTGCTCCCTGGGCATGGAGGAGTTGAGCGGTGCCACCACTGCTCTCCTCGCTGGCACGCTGCTGGCCACCAGCCACGGGGCAAGTCAGGAGTGCACGGAGAAACCTCCCCACCAGAGTCCACCCCGCTGGCAAACCCACCAGTGCTGGCTGTCCCCCTGTCCCCACAGCAGCGACTCACCGCTCCTCCATCGCTGCCACCCTCCGCAGCCCGGGGTCAAGGTCCCCCAACGGCCCATGGGTGCGTGCCAGCCCTCTGCCATGCGCCAAAGGCGATGCTCACCCACTGGCACAGTGGCCACAGAGGCAGGGGAGCCACCAGCTGAAGCTGTGGCCCCTTTTGGGGTCAGCAGCCCCAGGGGGTGGCGTGGCAGGAGCAGAAAAGACGGTTTCTGTAGTTTCTGTAGGTTCCAGATGCTCCAGGTGGGAGCCACAGAGTCTGCCCGCAGCTGCACCAGAGGCACCGTCCCCCCCAGCATGGGGGTTTCACCCCCACATCACCCCAGTTCAGTGGCACAGGGGGCTACACAGGGAGCCTTGAACCCGGGTTCAGCCCTAGCTTTGCCAGCCCAGAGCAGGCGCGGTTCTCCCTGCACCAGCTGGGCTGTTTCACAGTCATTAGTATCCGGGGGCGGGCAGGAATTCAGCATCCTCCACAGCCGACCGAGTGGACACACTCCAGGGCTCCCAGCAGCAGCTCAGGGGTGGGGGGCTCCCCCAGAGCTCCAAGGAGAGCCACAGGGGAGAAGAGCCGGTGCTTTTCCTCGGGGTAAACATCAAAGAAAAACCCTCTGAACCTCCTCTTGCTTTTTCATAAAGGTGAGGAGCAAGAGAAGGGAATAAACACAGTAACTGAGGAACAGAACTTTCACTCAAAGCTGCTTTTCTTCCCCTTCCCTAAAGCTGAAGTTTGTTGGGAGCAGGAAGAAAACCCTCCTGGCTCCCCCCTTGCTCTTCCACAGCCCATGAAGGTCATGGATTTCCAGCTTTTGCAAACCACGGCAAAGCCCAAGGACCCCCACAACACAGTGTGTGGGTGCCAGACCCACATCACCCAGACCCCCACCAGGAACAGCACCGGGTGCAACCCAGCCATCCCAAAACCACCCCAGGCAGGAGGGTGGGATGCTTTATAGCCACCCCCGGCTGCAGCTGAGGAGTTAACGAGAGAGTTAATGCCACTCCAGCTGGGAAGAAGCAGGTGAAACGGTGACAGGAGGGAGCGATTTCCCGGCACCAGCCCACGCCGAGGCTTGGTGCACCCAGGGTGCCAGCAGCCAGCGCCGGGGGGAGTGGGTGCAAGGAGCCAGCAAACCCCCAGCACCCCTCGCCGTGGGGCAAAGCATCAGTGAGTGATGCCAACCTTGCTCCTGCTGGGCACGATTCCCAGCCAGCCGCATCAAGACCCCTCCTCATGGGGAGATCTCCATGTTGGACATGGGATAGGATGTACTGGAAGGGATGGAAAAAGCCCTCTGAGGGCTGCTGTGGGGCGCAAGGGGGGTCCTCTCCAACAGCAGACAAGCAGCTCAGCCTGGCTGGCTGGATGCAGCCCCTCAAACCCCCCATAGTGCGGCAGACGTCAGCTAATGGGAACCATTCCCGCTCCCTGGCCCTCCCCGGGACATCGGGGCTCCTGGCTGTTATCTGGCGGCTGCGAGGGCGGCGGGAGGAGGGGAGATGCAGGCTCAACGCCCAGGCACCGGAGCCTGCCAAGCTCTAAATCCAGAGCAGAATGGCCAGGGAGGGGGGCTATGGGGAGCCCCACCGCCCTGTCCCCACCAGGACACCCTGTCCCTGCCTGGGCTGTGGATCCAACCGCCGTGTCCTCCCACATCCCAGCCCAAATTTCAGCTCCTTGCTGCACCCCATTGCCCCAACCCTTGGGGGGCTCGGCAAGGATGGAGGGGTTGCCATCATGGCTGCTGGGCTTTTCCACCCTGGGACCATGGCAGGCAGCAGCAGGAGGAGGGGGAGGCAAGTGGCCAAGGCTGCCGGCAGCCCCCCCTCCCAAGTGATAATGAAAACCCTTCGTCTGGAGGTTTTACCCGTGTTCTCGGGGCGAGCATCCAGGCAGCTCCCGAGCAAGGGGCTTGCGTGGCCACTGGCCAAACACGCCCTATCCGTTGGCCTCCTTCCTCTGTTTTTCTAGCCCTTTCTTCACCTCTCCCCCTCCTCCTGAGCCACATCTCTCTCCTCCGACCGGAGCCCTTGAAAACTCTTTTCTCCCAGTTAACTGCAGTGCTCAGCACCCATGGGAAGGGATGCGGGGTCACCCACGGCCCCTGCAAAGGGGCTTGGCAGGGAAAATCCACCCTTGGATGAGAAAGCACAAACTGCCGAGTCCCGGCTTGCAAAGGGCAGGAGCAAATCCATTATAATCCACTAATAAATGGGACCCTCCACACCCCCGGGGCTGTCCCGCTCAGTGCTGGGGGTTCAGGGGACTCGGCTCTGCCCCGTGGGGCCGGCGCAGCACGTGCTGGAGATGCAATAGGGGAAAAAAAAAGATAGGAAAAAAAGGAAAATGAAATTCTGCAGGCGCAGCACGAGCGGGTCTGGCGGAGTCGCTGCAGCCAGGGGACGAGTGCCAGCAGCTCGGCTGCTCCAGCGTCTCCGCGCGGGGCCGGCTCCGGCTCCGGGCTGCTCCATCGCTGCAGCTACTTCAGCCCCTGTTGGGATGACTCAAGCAGGAAAAAAGAAAAGCAACCCCACGCTCTCCCCACGCCCTCGGCAGGGCCGAGCCATCCACAGGGCACCCTGTGCCAGCCCCAGCCCCGGCCAAAAGCCTGGGCCACAACCCGGTGGGAAACACTGCTCAGCGTTTCCGAATTGCCCTGGACTTGGAAGAGTTCCGTGCCAACCCTGGGAGAGGGCAGTGAAAGTTGAAAAGGTTGCAGGGGAAGAGGAGACAGAGGAGAAGGCGGGATGGAGAGCTGCAAGAAACCCTTCCCATGCCTGGCCAGGCACAGGGCTGATCGGAGCTGACCAGGAGCCCTTGGAAATCTCAGGGAGATCAGCCTTTGGGAAGAAAGTGGCTTATGGGCACTTGAAAACCAGCCCCCGGTGTGGAGCCAAGGTTTCCCTCCAGCCCATCCCTGTGGTGCTGCCGGCTGCTCAGCTCCCGCTGCTCCCGGCACGGCAGGGACCGGCAGCCGCTTCTCCTCCATAACCTCATCCCCGTCCTAATCCCGGCCCCGCCATCCAGCTGAGCCAGCGTTTCCGGCACCGCGTCCATCAGGGCTGGGGGCCAGGAGGCAGCGCAGCCCCCCCACCCTGTGCTAACAAAACCCAGCTCTGGCGCAGGCACAGCCTGCTTCCGTGCCCAGCTCGGTGCCGGCACAGCCCAGCGGTGCCCGTGCCAGCCCACCACGCTCCACACTACTGGGATGGGGCTGGGGGGGCAAAAGCCAAGGTTAATTTTGCCTCCTGCCTTTGTCTGCGCTGGGTCCTGCTGTGGGAGCAGCCCCAGGAGGGAGGGTGCCAGTCCCAGCGCCGGTCCCCTCTGCCACCTCACCCCTGTGACAAACCACACACGTCATCTGCCACCGCGGTGGCAGGCGGGGAGCACCGTGGCTCAGCACCCACCGCCGATGAGAGCCTTCCCGGAGCAACGCAGCCTCAGCCCGGAGAGCACCCTGGGGAGGATTTGGGTGTAAGAGGCTGCAGCCAGCAAGCACCGCGGCCAGGCCAGGCTCCTGCAAGGA
Organism: Bartramia longicauda; assembly: GCA_028566575.1. NCBI lineage: Eukaryota > Metazoa > Chordata > Aves > Charadriiformes > Scolopacidae > Bartramia > Bartramia longicauda. The sequence continues at coordinate 4,207,506 of JAOXNH010000013.1, forward strand.
CACGCTGGCCATTAGCCCCAAGTGTCCCTGTGGGAGCCCTGCCGGGAGAGACGGCAGAAAAGCCTGAGCTGGATCCATCTGGGAAGCAGCAGGGCTGTTGCACCGGGGCAAAGTCCTCGGCAAGGGCGGATGGTGGCTTCCGTGTGCCCACGACCCACGTGCAACGTCACCGTCGCCACGCAGCCGGGCTGGCGCAGGAGCGGTGGTGGCCCCTGAGTAGGGACATCCTGGCTGGCCATGGTCCGGGGCTGGAGGGGGATGGAGAGTGGGAGAAGCCCCCCCGTTGCCTTCGGCCTCACAGGGAGGGATGGCCGGGAGCAGGGGGAAGCCAGGGGATTTCCAGAGAACAAAGCGGCTGCTGGCAGCCAGCATCGCCGGCGGCGGGGAGGGCGAGTCTCCTGTTCCCGCTCCAGCTGGGGTCAGGAAAAAGCACAAAAAGCACAAAAAGCACGGGGAGTTTGTGTTTTATCTCCCTGGCAACCCCGGCTCCATCAGAGGCATGGCCCACGAGGGGTGGCCCAGCCAAAAAAGCGCTGCTGCAGGAGAGGGAAGAGCTCAGGGCGGGCGCAGCAGCATCCCATATGTGTGGGGGTGTCACAGCGATGGGACAGGGTGGGCTGGGACCTGGGTCAGAGCAGGTCACGGTCCATGCCCTGGCAGTGCTGAGTGCATGGCCCTATTTTAACCATCCGTCACCCCTTCCTGGGGACAAAACCCAGACCCCACGTGTGTGGCATCGCCAGGATCCCCCGAGCCACTGTGCCCATGCGGGACAGGGCAGCCCCACGGCAGCCGGCAGCTCTCCTGTGGCATCACCAGATCACCAGCCAAGCATCCTTCCCCAGTTGTGGCCTGGGAGCTGGGAGCCGACCCCCAGGGGACCAGCAGGGATGAAGTCAGTCATGGACAAACACAAATGCACACTGCGGGGCTCGGAGGCGAGGAGTCAGGGTGGGAGGCTGCTGGCACACCGAGATGGATCACGGCAGGCACCGAGAAGCACGGGCCACCATCACGGGTGAGCGGACACGAGACACGAAGAGCGTTTATCGGATCAGGGTGCCATCCTTCAGCCTCTCCCCTCACGCTCTGCATCCTGCCACAAACCTGGAACTGCTGTGGGGCTGGGAGGGCACGGCCACGGCTCGTGGCTGGGCTTGGCACTGCCACCAAAACCCAGCTGGGGGGTACGGAGGTACCTGGGCAGCTGTGACACCTCTGCCAACGGTGACCCAGCAATGCAGCTTCCAAGCCACGAGCCGGACCCAGACCTGGAGGGTTTAAACCTCCTGCTAAGCTCTTTAGGAAACCACTTCCAGCGGCAGAAATACCTGTCCCAAGCAATCACTGCTACGAGGCATCAAAACAACCCCGGCCCCAACCCCTCCCCAGCCAGGTCAGGTCAGGAGCAGGGATTAGGGCAGCAGAGCCGGGAAAAATCCTGCTGGGACAAATCCTCTACACCTGCTTAACCCATCGCACAGGATAATCACACCAGCGCACGGGCGCCCTGCCGCCATCCCTGCCGCCATCCCTGCCTGCCACATTCCCAGCTGTGCCCGTCACCGTGCCGGCCACCCTCGGGTCCCCAGGCTGCTCTCGGCCACCTCCGGCCACCGGCCGCAGACAATGGCCCACGTGTGGCACGGCTGGGCTCCCTGCCGACGCCGCACGCACGCACACAACGCACGCACTCACCGGTGCCACCCCGCGTCCCCTCCGTCCACGCCGCCTGCCAAGCCGGTAGTGGCTCTCCCGCAGCAGCCAGGGTGGATGGTTTCCTTCCAAGCCCACGGAGACCGTCATTGGTATCAATCATTAACAGCCACCGCAGCTGCCGGCAGCCTTAACCCCCTCGGCACCGCGCCGCTGTGGGGCGAGCACGGCACGGCATCCTTTGCCATTAAAGCCCCCTTTAACGCCACGGCGGTGTCACAGGCCACTGCAGCCCAATCCACCAGGGATGCAAAGGGGTTTCCAAGGGGCTCCGCACCCCCCATGGACCTCAATGCACCCCAAACTGCTCCCTCGGCAGCGTGGGCTCCAGGAGCTGCCCTGCATGTCCCCGTGCAGCCCCGAGGGCTGTATCCTGCCTCCAGATCCAGCTGAACCATAAGGAGCTCAGCCACGGGGAAGCCCCAATCTTCCCCGTCCTGGGGGGCAGCCACGGTGCTGAGCCCCACAGCCCTCTGCCCCCCAAGGAGTGGGGCTGCTCCCCCCTGGCTGCCCACAGAGGCAGGAGGCACATCCATCCCCTCCTCGCTGCGGGAGCCAGGCCAGGATGGGATCTCTCCGCTCGGGGGTCCCCGAGCTCTCCCTTCCCGCAGCTTTTCCAAGGAATATCAATGGCTGTAACTTTATCCCAGCGTGTTTACAACCCAGCCCCAGCTCTTGGATCCCTGGGCTGTGCCGGGGGCCGGCTCAGCTCCCAAGGCTGCCGCTCAGCCAGCACACGGTGCTGCCAGCGCCCCGATGCCAGGGTCTCCCGCACACTGTGGTACCCACAGGGCTCTCCAGATCATTGCCAGGGAGAGGGGGCACAGGCACCCGGAGCTGGAGGAGGAACACAGGGGCTGTTCCTGTCTGAGAAGTGGATGGACACATGTCCCCATCACACCCCCCCACTGCCACTGGCTGCGTTACCCAACCTGTGAAGGGGTTGAATGATTAACCTCCGGCCGTGCCATCACCGGGAGCCAGCGGAGCCCTGCTCTGCCCATGCACCGCCCTGGGGCACGACAGCAAGTGGGGAGCAAACCTGTACCCCCCTGGTTCCAAGCCCACCCAGCATCACCAGCCCCCACTGCCCCAGGAGCATCCTGTGCCAGGCCCTGGAGCAGGGATGTGTCCACCTTGGCCAGCCCAGGGCAGCCGCCGCGTCTTTGTGCCAATACAGAGGGGCACAAAAGGGGCTCAGCCCCCATCCTCAGCCCCATCCCACCTCCCGGGGGCTCCCATGGGTCTGGAGGTACTCACAGCCCACCACATCCCGCTGGTACCGCTGCCCGGCTCCGGCTTTCGCACACCGACGCAGGGAATTTTTGCCTTCTCCAGCCCCAGCCGCGGCCCCGGGGGCGTCCGGGCTGCGAGAGCTCATAAATAGCCTTGGACAAACATCTGCACGGCACCACCCCGCGCAGGCTGGAAAGCAGAGGGCTGCTGCGGGGATGGTTTTAATCATGATATAAGACCATCAAATGGCTAAAAAAACCCCAGGCGGGAGCGAGCTGTAAATCCATGCAGATCCAGCGGCTGATAAGAGCCGCCGGCAGCCAAGCTGGGCTCGGCTCCCCGTGCCCGGGGTGTGCGTGGTCCCTTTGCGTACGGGCACAGCTTTTGAATTTCCCATTGGAAATTGGATTTCCCCCCACCCAGGCGGGACACGGAGCTGAGCTGGGAGCACTCGGAGGGCGCGGGGCCCGTCGCAGGGTGCAGCGATGCCCTGGTGTGGGGATGCCTCTGCTCCCGGCACAGATCCTGGGGGCTCTGCAGAGGTGGGTGCTCACCTCTGGGCCCCCCCGGGAGAGGGAATGGGGTGAGCCCCAGCCTGGGCTGGTCGTGCTGATCCCTGCAGAGGCTTTTGATTGTTTTTGTCTAAATTACCGATTTTCCGCTGTCGGATTTCCCATGGGCTCCTCTCTCACTCGAGTGCTTTGGCAAACGGGTGCGCTCACACGGATGGAAAATTAAAGAAGTCGTAAACGCAGCACCCCGGGGCGCAGGGGGCATGACACGGCACGTTGCACTGCTAACGCTGGCACTGCCAGCCTGCGTGTCCCTGCTGTCACCGCGGGATCGTGGCAGGGTGCTGCCGGCACGTTTCCCACCGGCTCCGGGGTGCGGGGAGGCTGCGGGTTTAAGGGGGATGCGGCAGCTCTGGCTCTGCCCCAGCTCCTGAATTTTTGCCAGCCCTCCAAGTGACTCATCGGCTCCTCTGCGCCCCGACCTCCCGCAGTCAAGCCCCGACGCATTCGGCACATTCCTGGCATAGCCGGCCGTGCCGTGCCGTGCCGGCGCGGAGCCCCACACCTGCCGGAGTGGCGAGGCTGGGTGGAGGCCAGCAGCACCCTCGGGTCTCCCCAAGGAGGCTCCCGCATCCCTGGGCTTCATCACGGTCTGATGGCCACGACAGCCCAGCGTGGCCACCTGTGCCCGTGGGGATTTAGCCTGAGGTAGGAGCAGTGCCATGGGTTTGCCATGGTGGGCAGCCCGTCATCCTCCCCGGCAGCGCCACCGCCGTCCCAGTTGCCTTCCTGGTGCGATGCCGCCCTTCCCTTCACGTCGGCATGGGTGTGATGGCTGTATATGGGGAAACTCTCCATTTTTAGATCTGATCCTGTACCTTCACAGGCCTCGGAACAGCTTGTAACCGAGCTTGTGACGCAACGGTGCACGCGTCTCGGTTGTGCAAGCCTGTGTTGCACCAAAACAGCTCCCAAGGACGGGGCGAGCACCGGTGCGGCTCCCCCACCCCGCAGCCGCCTGCAGCGTGTCCCACGGCCTGGGGAGCAGCCGGTGGGGGTGCCAGGGGGTGCAGAGCAGCCAAAAGCACTCCTGAGTGCCCAGGGACAGGCACCATGGTGTGCATCAACCACGGGCAGGAGCTGAGCCCGGCACCCGCGGCACGGTGGTGCCTGCAATTCCTCCTGGCCCTGGCACCACCAGCCCCCAGCCCCAGAGCCACCTGGCCTCCGTGTACAAACACAGCGGGAAGCAAAGGTCCCCCAAGCCTGGGAGATTTGTTCTTAAGCAAACAGACCAAACCAAACACGGACAAGCCTCCTCCAGACTCCAGGCACAGGCTCGGGATCCGCTGCTTTTGCCGAGCTGGTCTCCACCTCCAGCAGAGATGCCATCCCGATGCAGAGCATCCCAGGGGCAACCACAGCCAACCCCCCCCCCCCGAGCCCTGTGCCGGGCTGACACAGCCAGAACGGGTCTCTGGAAGCAGACAGAAATCTGTCAGGGCTTTTTGCACCAAATCCCATGGTCCCATAAACCACAGCTGACCAACCCCAGGATGTGGGCACTGGGGAGCCGGGGGATCTGCCATCTCCTGCCTCCATCCCAGGGCACAGGATCAGGCAGACAGGCGAGGCTGGATGCCGTCCTCTTCCTATTAATACCTGCTGAGAGCTCGGATATCTGCAGGTGCTTGCCATATCAAGCCATTAGCCTCCTCCACCAGCCATGACACGCTCAGCCCAGCCATTAGCACCAGCGCCAGGATGGGGGCAGCAATTCCTCCCCTGCCCTCGGATGGGATAACCCTGATTTTATTGCTATCTCCAGCCCAACACACCCTGGGGTGGCCAGGGCCGTGGCCAGGGCAGTCGGGTACAGCTTCCTGGTGAATCACCCAGGGTTTTCAGCTTCCTGATCGCGTCCTAATTAATACACCGAGCTGACAGCAGCCCTGGGGGGCAGCTGCAGGGGGAAAAGTAAAGGAATTTGCTTGGGGAAGAGAAGAAAACCCTCTGCACCCACCAGACCGGACCCTCAGAGTCTCCCAGGGTGGTGCAAAGCCAGCGTGGGGACAGGGCACGCCTCTGTGCCACCAAACAGCCCTCCTCCTCCTCCTCTTCCTCGTCCCCCCTCCTCGCAGCCACCTCCGCAACGGTGCAAACGCCGCGGGCGAGTTCGGTGGCGCGGCGTCGGCTCTGCAGAACGAGCTCTTCCCCTGAATGAAGTTTAGTCACCGTGGGATGTTTCCAATTGGAAATCAGGACAGTTCCAGGCTGAATGCGCTCCAGCTTTCCGCTTCCCAGAAATCCCATTTGCGAGCGAGCCTGTTGCCAGTTCCCCCTTCTCCTCCAGCATCACGTAAATAAACGCCGCCCCAGCCCTCCCTCCGTCCTAGGGGGGGGAGATGCAGCCTCCGGTCCCAGCCCCGCGTCCTCTGCCGTGCCCGGGGAAGGGAAGCCGGTGGGACGGGAGTCGCTGAGCCGGGCTGGCGATGCCTTTGCCGCCAGTGGCGCATCCTGGATGAGCCCTTCGCCGACACAGCAGCCCACAGCATCCCCCCGAGGACACCGGGTTGGTTGAGGGGAGCAAGCACGGCGGCTGCCCTCCACAAGGAACTGGTTTGCTCGGTGCTGGGAAGAGCCGGAGGCTTGTGCCGAGTTTCCAGAGGGCAGAGATGGGCCTGATACACAAGAAGAGCAGGCGGGCGCCGGAGAGGTGGGAGATCCCCTCACCCTGTGCCTCCGGCGTGGTGGCTCCTGTTTTCCTGTGGGTTTGGGTCAGGGGAGGATGCTCCACATGCACGGAGACCAGTGTCCCCAGCCCTATCTGGCCCAGAAGTCAGTGGGAATGGGCAAGGGAATGCGATCACAAACCCCAACTCCTTAGGAAACCAGTAAATGGAAAAAAGCTACTTAACTTGACTTGCCCCAATGCATTCTCCCTCCCCGTACGTCTCCCTGCCCCAGTAGGATGAAGCAGTCACTGAACAGGGACCACAGAGGTGGCATTCCAGCCACGCTGGGACCGCCAGAAGCTGCCAAAGGTCCCTCCTTGTCACAAAATTAATTAGTGGCCCTGCAGCACTGGGATGGAGCGAAGGACACGCTGCTGGGAGGAGGGAGCGCTTTGCTCCAGACCAGAGCCATCACTGGAGCAACAGGGGAGGACGGAGCAGGATGGTGCCAGGATCAGGCTCAGCTACAAACCCACCACCCTGTCAATGCTGCAGAGCAACGGGGAGATCCCTCCCATCTCCCGGGCATCCCCGTGGAGGGCTGGGAGCATCTGAATGGAAACCACAGCCATCCCATTCTACAGAGTGGAGAAGACCCATGACAGCCACAGCTGCTGCCAGATGCCAACGAGGGGCTGTGGTACCCACCAGTGCCCGGTGCTGGAGCATCCTCCGGCACTTGCAGGGTGCTGGTGTCACTGTCCCTCCCGGCTGCCCTGAGATGGCAGAGGCTCGGCTGGAGGGTATGGGGAGGAAGGGGCTTTTCCAGGCTCTGGGAAAGCACAGGGAGGCACGGCAGGGACAGCAGAGGGTTGCTTTAAAAAAGCCTTTCTCAAAACAGGGCAAAGCAGGTGACGCAGCCGGGTCTCTCCCCCAGGAGAAGAGGTGATTTGAAGCAGTGCTTCCAGGAGATCGCAGCATTATTCCCCAGCCAGCTCAGCTCAGGGCAGGGACGGCAGCTCCCCCAGGCTTCAGAGCCACCCCACGGCACGGGGCACGGGCACATCCCCTTCCATCCACGAGCCACCGGGGTGGGCAGGATCCCACCTCGCATCCCGGCTGGAAGCAGAGCTGTGCCTCTGCCCCAGTCCCAGCTCTGCCAGCCTTATCGTGCTGCCACACCTTCCATTTAGCTCCCTGCAAGGAGTTTAACCCCTGGCAGAGCGCAGCCAGGCTTTCCCGCGCATCGTGTTCATTCCCCTGCCCGGTGGGACACTCTGCCCGTCCCTGAGCTTGATGCTTCCACCATCCTGACATCCAGGGCTGTGTCCCCAAGCCCCTGTCCCCATGAGCTCTTGCCCCACGAGCAGCTCTGTAGCCGTTCTCCGGCAAAGCCTGACTTGCTGGCAGCCCCCCCTGCGCAGTGCCAACCCCTCCAGCATCTCCATCCCCTTTGCTCCAGCCCTGGGGGCTCTTCATCCATCCCCCTGCTATGGATCAGCCGGCGAGGACAGAGCACCCACAGTCCCTCAGCTCAGCCTACCTGTTCTCCGGGAGCCGCCAGGGGTTCAGTGCCAGCCATGGGGAGGGCGGTGGGCTCGGAGCCCAGGCGGGGAGCCCCTGGGGGCTGGTGGGGAAGGGGGGAGAAGCCTCAGCCGCCTGCGAGAGCTGCCACGTCCGAGCGCGGCCCAGGGCTGATAAGTGAGGTCTGAAATCTGAAACTGTAGGTTGGCTCCTTCCTATATAAACAGGCGCTCGCTCGCTGCACACACACACACACACAACACACAACACACACCCCCGTGCGCGCCGGCTCTCACGCCACTCCCGCCGTTCCTGGCCACGCCAGGCACACGCTACCCCTCCACCAGCCACGGCCACGCCGCCCGAGACCCCCCCGCCACCAGTCCTGGTGCCAAACGTACTGGTATGGGCTCACGGCAAAGCCTGGCACTGCTTTATGGCATATTTTCATGCCCCAGACAGTTCTCCCTCCCCGGGCAGCGGGAGCGGGCTCTGTGCCTCGGGAAAGGGGCAGGGATCCACCAGGCGGGCACCACCTGCCTGGGTGCTAAAAAAAGCAATGTGGGAAAAGCAAATAGTGCATATTTTTAACCCGATGAAAGAGGTTGGAGGGACTCAGCACCATGCACAGGGTGCCCACAATAGAAATACAGAAAGAAAAATAGAAAATTCCAATCCCTCTCGCCCAGCAGTGATGGGCAGTGATGCCACACGCTGATCCAGGGTGGTGGGTGCCCAGCTCTGTCCCCGATGAGGGGAGCACGCAGCTGAGCCCTTCTACTTGCCAGGGCCGTGGTGGCCCATAGCCAGAGCGTGGCCACACCGTGCCACCGCGGGACTTCCTTGTGCCAGCGCCGCCACGGCCGCGCTTCCTCCAGCGGGAGGAAACACTCACGAAAGACAAAACCCTGCCCTGCTTCTCCCAGTTCTCCAGGCTCATCCACAGCCCAGAACCGGGGCGGCCACATACCAGCAGCGAGGCTGGGCTGCTTGCTTCACCCCAGCTCCAGCCCGCGGGGCGAGCGGGGCCGTGCCGTGTGTCCTGCTTGGGGACAGTCCTGGGCATCACCCGCGGGAAAGGGGACTCTCCAAACTGCTTTGCCAGCTTGGGGTGAAGCCACTCCATGGCACGGAGAGGGTCTCGGTGGGCACGTCCACGAGGACCTCCCCATCACACATGGCATCCCTGTGCTGGGAGGGCTCGGGGTTGAGAAGGGGCAGCTCATCTTTTGGGGGGTGCCAGCTCTGCAGGAGCACAGCCCAGGGTTTCCCTGTGCTCCTGGAGGCGGATGGGGTTGAGGCGTCTCCATCTGGGGTGCAACGAGCCCCACAGTGCTCAGAGCCAGCTCCCCGCCCTGGTTGCACAAGCGGCCCCGGGGCGCTGCCGGCTGCGCACAAACAATAACAGCCTGTTTACGAGCAGGCAGGAGCAGGCAGCACGAGCTGCGGGCAGGGCATCGCCCCAGCCACCTGCCTCCAGAGCTTCCATCATCCCGCCCGATCGCGGGGAGGAAGAGCGGGAGACGCCGCCGATCCCCAGCCTGGCTGCCTGCAGCTCCCTGGGCACCCTCTGCTATTCATTGACCCCCCCCAGAGGCTGACACCAGACCCCCTCATCGAAACGCCACCACGGCACGAGGACCCTTCCCAGCATGGGGCTCCACCCCATGGAGCACCCTGACCCCCAGCAACTGGCAAAGGTACTTTGGAAGAGCAAATTTGCCTTTGGAGAGCCTGGATTGACTGGGCGCGAGGGGGATGAGGATTTCCTCCCCAGGGCCACCCCATGGGACTTTGGCCCCACGGCAGATCCTCCTGCCCCACCGGGGCAGCACCCACCGTGCCCTGCAAGCAGCCCTGGCACCGGGCAGCTCTTCTGCGTGAACATCTCTCCTCTCCAGCTCCTCACAGTAGTGCCCAGACTTATCTTCTTCCAGCAAACCCCCAGTCTACTGGGAATGGAGCAGAGACCGCCAGCAAGGTCTAGGGCTCCTGCTGGCACAGACAGGGATTTTGGGGTTTGGGGAGAGAAGCTGGGGGCTCCTCCTTGGGTAGTTTGAATACATTACTCAAGCACCTAGATGAGCCCACAGTCGTCATCATTTTGGCCTAAAAATGGGGGATTTGGACTTTCTTTTGTGTAAAGAGGAGATGGGATGGGGTCAAACCTGACACACGGCTCCTAGCCCCGGTTTTGGCACCATCCATGCAATGAAAAATGCATCCTCCACCCCCAGGAGGGGGCTGTACCGAGGTGGGGGGGAGCCCAGCCACAGAAGGACCCCAGCACCGATGCCCCTGCCCCCAAGTTGGGAGACTTGGCTCCCACAATCCATCCCCGCGCCAGGAGACGGAGCCAGGAGCCAGAGCATCGCTCTCCCCCCCCCCCCGCCAACCCACTCCTGAACCCAAGGTCCTGCTTATCTGCAGCACAAGCATGTCTGGTGATAAGCCCAGCAAGGGAGGGATAAGATAAGGCCCCACGAGCCCTTCCTCCGGCGCTGAGCCCCAAGGCTGAGGGGTGCTGCACCCCCCAAACAC
>JAOXNH010000013.1:4248771-4261060 GCA_028566575.1 Bartramia longicauda
GGGCTCTAAGTTCTCACCAGAGCCTTCTCTTCTCCAGGATGAACTCCTCCAACTCTCTCAGCCTGTCCTCACAGCAGAGGGGCTCCAGCCCCCCCAGCATCCTTGTGGCCCTCCATTAATCAGCCGTTAACAGGCACGCTTCGTCAGCCCTCGGGGTAAGGATGGCTGAAGGGAGATGGGCTGGAGGGGGTCAGGGTCCCTGCATGTGCCAACAGGATGATGCTTGGGGACAAAGGGAGCCATGTCCCCGTCTCCCCCCCACCCAGGACTCAGCCCCCCGGGCCCTGCGGTGGGCAGATGTGCAGGCAGATGTGCAGGCAGGGCTCACGCCTTGCCCTGTGCGTTTCATCTCCTTTATTTTCATGCCACCGTGTTACAGGCAGGAGGGTCCCGACCGCAGGAGGGTGCCAGCTCCGGCAGCCCCAACCGCCGGCAGGGCCGGGCTGCTCCCCCCGCTCCCTCCTTCCACCACCTACCTCCCGCTAGGTACAATATTTAAAACTTTTAATATAAAGGTTAAGTTCATTATTCTCGATCCTGAGAAACATTTCGTCCGTTTACGGAGCTCTCGCTGTAAACAAAGCACCACAGGCACCAAGCCCGCACCCCGGCACAGGCATCCCCGGCTCCGGGGCCGGATGGCAGATGAGGAGACGGATGTCCCCACCGTCATGGGGACGGGAAGGGTGGCCAGCGGTCCCCTTCCCGTGGCGTTGGAGGGTTCAGCCACACGGGACCGGCTCCATGCTCAGCCCCGCCACACCGCTCTCCTTTGGGAGCGAGTTCTCCGGGATGGGAATTGCCCGGATCCAGGCGGGCAGCTCCTGGTTGGAGCGGTACCGGGGCTCTGTGGGTACACGAACCCCCAGTGAACCTCCGCCACGCCTCCCCTCTCCTCTCCACCCCGGTGCGTGCTACTCATCATTAAAAAAATTAAAATACAGATATCCCAAAGGAAGAAATACCCTCCCCCGAAGTGCCCCACCGGTCCTCCCTGCCCCTCCCTCCCCGCATTGCTCCCTTGACACAAGGTAAACTTAAAAAAGAAGACGCCTGCGGCAGTGCCCGTCGGTGCCCGCTCCTTACGGGCACATCCCGGGGCGGGCAGAGCCGTGGCGGCGGTGCCGTGCGTCCCCAGCCTCAGCGGTGGGACCTCAGAGGGTGCCGTGGCCACGGGATCCCAAGGCAAACCAGCCCATCTTCTCCTGGGCCAGGTCGAGGTCCCTCAGGCGGATGCCGACCTCCCCAAGGAGGATGTTCTCCCAGAAGCCTTCCTCACTCAGCACGCTCAGGCGTAGCTCCCGCTGCTGCAGGTCCCCTCTGGGGATCCCGTCGTAGACCAGCTGCAGGGCAGGACAGGGCAGACCATCAGCCATGGCAGCCATGGTCACCATGGTCCCCCTGGGTCCCCTCATCCCCATCTCCACCCCATCTCCATCCCCATTCCCATCTCCATCTCCACCTCCACCTCCATCCCACATACCATCTCGTTGTAGGTGGGGTTGCAGGTTTTTCGGGCCACTTTGGTTTTCCTCTTGGTGGTTTTTTGGGGGTCAGGCAGCAGGTAGGTCTTGACATAGGGGTCAGGGTCGTTACCATCCTGCAACGGTGGCTGTAGGGCAGAGCGGGGGGCACCCCGTGAGCACACTGGGGGGCAGAACCCTGCCCCACTGCCACCAGGCACCGCATGCACCTACCAGCCCCCGGATGTGCATCACCATGATGAAGAGCTTGTTGTTCTTGTAGGAGATGGATAGCTTCACCTCCCCACCGACCTTCCCCAGCGGCCGAGCCCACGTGGCGTCTGGAGAGGAGGAGAGGAGGGGTGCAGGTGGGACAGGAGCCCCCCACCATCGCCCCACGCAGTGCCAGCATTGCCGCCAGCCCCCCTACCTGCTGGTTTTGGGGCTGGGTTGGTGCCTGCTGCCTTCTCGTCCCGTGGCAGGGGGTGGAAGAAGGTGTAGATGAGGTCGCACTGTGGGATGAGGAGGTGACGTTATTGGTGACGGTGGTGACTGTGTCCCCCACTATTTGGGACTGGTGCACGCTGATGCACCGTGATGATCCATGCTGAGATGCTTTACGTGGTGCATTGGCCTCCATGCACTTTCCCACGCAAGCCAACCTCACCGGTGTCCCCAGCACTGTCCCCACCTCTCAGGAGACAGCAGCCCCTCTTGGCTCTGCTGAGACCCCCCCCATCTCTGTACCTCTGCCACCTCGGGGGCAGCGTGGATGAGGTGCCAGATGTAGCCGTTCAACTCCTCCTTCCGCCGCTCGGCCACCGCTTCTCCCCGCGACCGCCCGATGACAAACCTGCTGGGGAAGCTGCGGGGGGGGACAGACACTCAGCAAAGCCCAGGGGGTGGCAGAGAGCCCCGGAGGTCTGCCAGGGGGGGTCTGCAGGGGTACCTGGGCAGCAAGGAGGAAGGGAAGAGGAGGCGCAGCTTGTTGTGCAGCTCCTGGAACTCCTCGAAGGTGCGCTGCACGAAGACCACCTCGCCCAGGCTCTCCCGCTGCACCTTCACCACGTAGGTCTGCAGAGAGACAGGGATGTGACACGGGATGGGGATCCCGGGGTGCCCCGAGCCCATATGGGGCTGGGGAGGAGAACCTGGACAGAACCACCCGGGTTGTCCCTTCGCCTGTCCCCACTCACGTAGCCCTTGTTGGGGTTGAAGACCCTCTCGTGGCGGCAGAGGAAGACGTCGCGGATCCGGCCGGACGTCTTGATGGTGTGCGTGCGGGGGGCGAAGGAGAGGGTCGGGCGGGCATCAGAGCCCGTGAACTTCATCTGCGCCAGGTTGTGGATGAAGAAGTTGAGCTTGGTGGCCACGCTGCCCAGGCTGGACTCGATCAACCTGCAACGAGGCCACCAGGTGCTCAGCACGGAGCAGCCCATCAGTGTGCCAAGCCGGTGGCCATGCCTCCCTCCACGGGCTCCCTCTATCCTCTTCTGCCCCATCACCCACCCACGTCCTCTACCTGGTGAAGTAGGTGGTGGCATCGGCATCAGAGTCCTGTGGCCTCAGGGCGTCGTAGACGTACTTGAGGTCCTCCAGGTCAGAGAGCTCGGGGATGCCACAGGACAGCATCTGGGAGGCAAGGCAGGGGGTGAGGGCAGGTGGTGGCAGGAGGACCCCTCTGCTGTGCTTGGGGAGGATAGGCATGTGGCCCCCTGGCTCTCACCAGCCCCAGGAGGTTGAGGAAGAGGTGGGTGTGCTTGCGGATGAGGTTGTAGGCTTGGCAGCACAGGTCCACGAAGTCGTGGAAGCGGCTGGAGGGCTTGTCCCCCCCGTTGATGACGTACGCCATATCCGAGGTGAAGACAAACGGCGCCCGGTCCCTGCACCAGGGAGGGAGGGAGGGACACAGAGTGACCATGGCTGGGAGTCACCCACCACCAGGATGAGGAGAGGGGGCTTCACCTGTTAAATCACCCCCGGCAAGAGGGAAGGAGATGCTGGTGGCATTTCTCACCTCTTGATGTTGCCGAACATCTGCGCGTGGCCCAGAAACCTGCCGAAGTCGATGTGAAACATGTGGCCAGTGGTCTTCAGCATGATGTTGTCATTGTGGCGGTCACAGATCCCCAGCACGTAGGTGGCCACACAGCAGCCAGCACAGGAGTAGATGAAGTTCTCCACAGCCTGGGAGGAGACAGGGAGGGAGGGATGGAGCTACTAGGTGTAGAGAAAGGCTGGAGACATTGGGAAGTGAGGGGGTCTCATCCCTGGAGAGGGGAGCACGAGGAGCAGGGAGCTGGCCAGGCTCCTCCTCACCTTCTCGTACTCATCCTCCTCAGGGTTGTGTTTCTGCAGCCAGTCTGCCAGAGGCCGGTCTTTGAAGGAGCCCGTCACGCCGTGCTCCACCTGGATTTTCCGCAGGGTCTCGGCATTGGGGATCATCTCCACCATACCTGGTAGCCAAGAGAGCAGGGTAAGACCCATCCATCCTACCCGGGGGGCACCGAGAGACCCCAGACCCCACTTTGCCACCAACCCAGCCACTCCCCAGGCATCACCACGGAGTGAGAGCCTGCAAAGCCATGTCACTACAGATGGGCTGGTGGGATCAGACCTAAAGGTGGATCACAGCTACTTGCAGCAGCTCCTCTCTAGCCCAGGACCTCCTGTGCTGTCACCAGCCCAAGACATCACAACCTGGGGGACACCCCGATGCCAGGTTACCTCGTCCACGGCCAGTGGAGAAGCAGCGGAAGATGACCATGCGCATGTCCAGCCCCTCCTGCACCCAGATCTTGTTCATGATCCGGATCATCTGCAGCGTCAGCATGTCCTGCCGCAGGTCATCGCCACACTGCCAGCCACAGCGGGGGAAAGAGCCATCAGAGCCGGGGGCAAAGCCAAGCCAGCCCCATGCGGGCCGGGGGCAGCCGTGCCAGGGGTTTGGGCATCGCCGGGAGGGTGGGCTCACCTTGAAGATGACTCGGATGTTTTCTCCAAGGGGATCAACGTTCTGGAAGGAAAGCTTCAGGGGGACGGCGTTGGAGTTGAAATAGGAGCAGTCCTGCCGTGGGGAGGAATCACAGAATGGTTGGGGTTGGGAGGGACCTTAAAGATCATCGAGTTCAAACCCCCCTGCCATCGTCAGGGACATATCCCACCAGACCAGGTTATTCAAAGCCCTGTCCAACCTGGTCTTGAACATTACCAGGAAGGTGCAGCCTTGTCAGGGCGAGGTGGATACAGGTGAAGGACCCCCCTGAGACCCCCAGCCCCAGCACTCACCCGAGGAACGATCCCCTTCACCAGCAGGCTGGGGCTGAGCGGCAGCCGGCACGACCCGTTGGCCTTGAAGAACTGCTTCACGTCCTCCAGCCCCTCACGGAGGATGCCCTGCGGGGTGGGCATGGGATGGGGGGTGCTGAGACACAGCCCTGCACCCCCCTGCACCCCTTCCCACCGACCTGGCACCCACCTGGCGAGCGGAGGGGGTGGCATCCCGCACTTGCTGGGCCAGCTTGGCCAGCGTGTTGACGAGGAGGCACTGCCGGTCAAACTCCTCCCGCAGCCCCTTCCCGCAGCAGCAGAGCAGGGCAGCCAGCAGGTACTGGTAACGGATGCTGAACTGGGAGTCCTTGAGGCCATCCTTCAGCAGCCTGCTCGGAGCAGAGGCATCTGGTGGTCAGGAGAACCCCAGGGTTCCCCCCTCACTGCCACTCCTGGACCCCCCAAACCCACCAGAAGAAGTAGTGGGTGATCTTCAGGTCACAGATCGCCCGCTTCATGAGGAAGCGCACCAGTGGGCTGTCCAGGTAGCACTCGTACTTCAGGGCCTGGAGTGGGGACAGTTTCGGGTCACAGGGGGACAGGCATGCACCCTGTGCCATGTCCTGGTTTGGCACCCACCCCACGCCACATCCCAGTCCCATCACACACCTGGACCAGCTGGGGCAGGTAGTCCAGCAGCTCGGTGTCGGAGATGGAGTCGATCCACTGCACAGCCGTCCTTCTCACCTCCTGGTCTGGGAACCTGCGGCCGGGACAGGGATCATGAGGACAGCATCCTCAGCATCCCGTCCCCCACGGATTGCCGCCTCTGCCCTCTCCCTGCCCGCACGGGGAGGGCAGCAGTGCCAGAGCACGCATCCATCTCCGTGCCACCCACAGCCCCACCGGTGGCTTACGTGGCGTGTAGGAGCCCCAGGGCATCCTGGTGGCTCATGTAGGTCCACTGGCTGAGCAGGGCGTAGATGTCGGGCAAGCAGGCCCACTCCCAGCTGGGCGCACTGGCCAGCAGCATGGGCAGGGCGCCGGGTGACGCGTGGCAGTAGTACCGCTTCTCCCACAGCCGCTTGCGGTCGGCATCCATCAGCCTACGGCAGGCCAGGGGACAAGGACACGGCTCAGGCTCGGGACTCAGGAAGGGATGGTGGGGATGGGGATGGGGCTGGCAGGTTGGCATCCCTCTGTCCCCATCGCGCAGGGTTGTATGGGGACACCGATAAACCCCTGCCGGCTGCCCCCCGATGAAAAAGATGGAGAGCAGGATGCTGGCTGCATCCCCCCAGCTTGGGGCAAGCTCAGCAGGTCTGTGTGATGCTGCAGGATGCTCCCCACATCCCCACGCTGCCCTGTGTTCCCCAAGGGACAGCCAGGACCTGAGCACAGGGATGACGGAGCCGCTGCAGGGATGGCCCTGGCTGTCCCCCTGCCCCAGGGACCCCCGAGCTGGCCGTGCACCCCGGGCATTTTGCAAGGAGAGTCAGCGCTGTCCTGTGTTCAGATCCCGGCGCAGCTGCCGACACCTGATCCTCCCGTTTACAGCCAGCGCCAGAGGAATCGGAGCAGCTCGGCCATGCCAGGCTGAGCGAGGGGCCGGGCAGCTGTTCCTGCCGGGGAGGGGGGGGGATGCAGCCAGAGAGACCCTCCCCAGAGAGGGCCAGAGAGCAGGAGGAGCGACAACAGGCAGCTGCGGGCAGGCAGCTCTGCCAAAAACCAGGCAAAATTACCCCCAGAGGCAGGGTCAGACCCTCAGATAGCCCCTCTGCGCACCAGGGCTGTATCAGCAGAGTCCCCCCCCCTGGCAGGGTGATGCCATCTCCCCCCCACCTCTCCCCACTGCCCCGGGGGGGTTCCTTACCAGTAGAGCGATTTCTTTTGCATCGCCTCCCGCAGCTTGCGCTGATCCTCCTCCCCCAGGCTCCCGAACTCGTACTTGGGGCTGAACTCGGCCGCCGTCGGGCTGGTGAACTTCACCTCGAAGGCAGAGGTGGGGAAGTCGATCTGGGGCAGAGGCAGAGGCTGAGCAGGGGTCCACACATGGGGCTCAAGGTGTGTGTGTCCCCAGGACCCCCCTGTCACCAGGACGTACCTGCAGGATGACGCTGTCAGGCTGGTTGAAGTTGGGGGCACTCGACCTGGCTCTGGAGTTGTCCTGGGTGGCTGGCCACAAGCCCAGGAGCTTTCGCCCGCAGGTCAGGACCCTGGAGGAGAAGAAGGGGTGAGAGCCTGGCACTGGGGGCTGCTCCGCGGAGGCAGGAGGGTGGCACCGCTGCAGCGATGCTGTCCTCAAGGGGCTGGGCACCCTCCTAAGGATGGTGGCATGGTGGTCCCTCATCATGCCCATCGCGACAGGGCACCCCACGTACTGCCTGAAGTTGAAGAGGGGGGTGGTCACCCAGCCCAGGGCCTCGGGGACCCGCCGCTGCTTGTTGGCGTCGGAGGAGCTCCCCGGGGGCGGGATGGGCACGGCGAAGAGCGTGACGCTGAGCAGCGTCTCCCGCGGCAGACGGTTCACCTGGACGGGGAAGCAGATCCTGCAAGAGAGCAGTCAGCACCTCAGCCCTGCCGGGGACGGGCACTGCCAGCACCCTGTGGCACTTGCCAACCCCCTGCCTTGGGATGCCAAGCGTGCCCTGGGAGAGCCCAGCCCAACAAGACGCCTTTGCTGCTGGCACTGGGGGTGCCACGTGCCCCCTGGAGGTCCCATGTCATGGGCAGACACCCCACAGGAGTCAGCGGGGTTTGTGGTTCAGGTACCCCCATCCTCTCCTGGCACCAGGGAGCCTGGCTGCTCTCTGTCCTGGGAAAGTGACTGCAGGGCAGGGGGGCACACTGACCTCGTCCCGTGGCCCGGGGGGCTGCGTGGGACCCCCGGGGCTGAGGCTCCTCTCCGATGCTCCCGGGGAGCCCAGGGTGGCAGCTACATCCCACCCATGGGTGGTGGGCAGGGGCCTGGGATCGCCCTGCGGAGGGGACCGGCACCACTCCGCTCCCCGCCGGCCGCTCGGCGCCTGTCCTTGGGGGGCACCGGCACCTTCTAAAATTATCCTGTCCCATCCCCACCTCCCTGGGCCACCGCGAATGCCAGGCATGGTGAGGGCTTGGCACAGCCTCCCTGCTTGCTCCCGGGGCTATTTTAGGAGCAGATCCCCTTTCCTGGGTGCAAACATGCGGGTCTGGAGAGGGCAGGGCTGGCAGTGGGGACAGTGCTATTCCCAGGGATGACACAAAAGCTTCCGACACCCGAAAACCGGGGAGAGGCACAGAGAGGAGGCACTGGAGCAGGGGAGGAGGAGGAGGAGGAGGAGGAGGAAGGAGGGGATGGCACCGGGCACCCCTGCCCACCCCACGGCTGTGGTGCTGCCTTACTGCTGGTCCCATATGATGAGGTGGAAGAGGTATTTGTAGACGTGGGCTTTCCTGGTGAGCAGGGGGCTGCACAGCTCTTTGCCGCCGTGGCTGAGGGAGCAGGAGAGGTAGAAATCTTCATAGCTGCAAGGGAAGCAGAGGAAGCCGTGAGTCGGGGGGGGCAGAATGTGCCTGGGGCACCTGGGGGGTTCACCCCACTGTGGGGCAAACTCCACCCCAGCGGGGAGGGTGGATGGATGTGCTGCCCCTCCGTGCCTTCTCCAGGGAAGGGGGCTGTGCCGGGGAGGGGGTGAAGAGCTGGAAGCCCCCATCACCATATGCCGCCGTGCATACCATCACAGGGGGGGCTGTCGGGGGGGCCCTGCCATGTGGCAGGTGCCGAGCGACAATCCGGGGAGGGCTGCGGGGCGCTGGAGGTCAGGGGATGCCGGCATTTCCCAGGCTACCGGCTTTGTTCGGAGCCAGTCACCAGGGGGAATACATTAAGGACAGGACAAAAGCGAGGGGTCCCCGGCGGGGCGGCTGCTGCTGGCGCCGCTGCCTCGCACGCCCTCCCCACGGCGGGCTCCTGCCACCCGCCCGGACCCCCACCGTCCCCCCACGTGGGGCCAAAAGCGGGTACAGGCACCGAGGCACCTAACAAAGGATCACGCTGCTGATGTGGGGTGAGGGCAGCCCGGCCCCGCGGCACCAGGGCCATCTGTCACATCCCTGGGGGTGGCGGCGAGCCCAGGAGCGATGCTGCAGCCCTGGGGACTGGTGGGGTTGGGATGGGAGAGTACAGCAGAGCCCGTCCCACTCGCTTGCACCCAGAGGCATTGGCTGGCTCCGAGCATCCCTCACTGCTCGTTGAGCACCAGCATCCCCGTATTCCTGCCCATCAAACACCAGCACTCCCATATTCCTGCCCATCAAGCACCAGCATCCTCATATTCCTGTCCATCGAGCACCAGCATCCCCATGTTCTTGCCCATGGAGCACCAGCACCCCCATATTCCTGCCCATCAAACACCAGCAACTCCATATTCCTGCCCATCAAACACCAGCATCCCCATATTCCTGCCCATCGAGCACCAGCATCCCTATATTCCTGCCCATCAAGCACCAGCATCCCCATATTCCTGCCCATCAAACACCAGTACCCCCATATTCCTGCCCTTTAGGAGGCTTGGGGTGGGTTAGCTCTTATTCCCTCCACACCTGCTGAATATCTGGGATGGGGACACACTCCTCAGCCACCCCGGAGAGGGACACGGTGTATTTAATCCAGGTCTGGGTTCCAGGATGGTGGTGGCAGCTGCCCTTACCTGGCAGCCCAGGTGATGGGGATGCGGTGGGTGGCGTAGACGGTGAAGGAGAGCGGGCAGGAGAGCAGACGAGCCTCCTGTGCCACGCCGTGCTCCCGGCTCCCGTGCACGGCCGGCTGGAAGTCAGCATTGAAGGTGCTGCAGTAGAGCTCAACCAGGTCGAGGATGGCGGCCGTCAGGCTCTCCACGATCCTCTCTGAAGGGGAGGAGGGAGAGGGGTGAGTCGGGGTGGCTGCCAGCCCCACTGTCCCCCCTCGCTGTGTCCCTCTGGGCTGGGGTCGGGATGCTGAAGGGATCCTGGGGCTGGACCACAGGCAGGTGTGTCCCCCCACCCCCCGGACATAGCGGGCGAGAGGGAGAATTTCAGATTTCCCATTTTGCTGAGTTCATGGGGAGGAACAACAGGGCATCGCCTCCAGAAACCCTCTTTTCTTAACCAGAACAGTTTCAAACACATTTTTGGCCTTAATAATTGAAAGGGGAGGGGTTTGAAGATTAAAAGCATCAAGAACTTGAGCCCAGAAGGGGAGGAGAAGAACAGAAATACCTCGATTTTCCCTCTTGGCCAGAACATTTGGATCCTGTTGAGGAAAAAAAGAGAAAAAAAAGAAAAAAGAAAGAAACCACAAGAGCAACATCAGAATCAGCCCCGCGCTGCCGGCGGGGAGCAGCTCGCCAAGCCGGCCGCTTTACGCAACCGGCCCAGGCTCCTCGGCTCCCAGCTATTGAGGAATTTTCCACGTGGTACGGCGGGAGGAAGGAGGGAGAGAAGGCAGATGTGACAACGTGCTTCCCCCCTCTGAGCACCCCCTCGCCTGCGGGTCCCGCAGGGAACAGCCCCTCGCTCACCTTCTGGATTTTGGGCTGCATGCGGGAGGGACAGGGGGGCATCTGGTTGAGGGCGGCCGTGATCTCCTGGGACTCCACGGCAGCCAGGGCGTTGCAGATGGCCATCACCGACTGGATCACCCGTTCTGCCTTCAGCGGGAAGTCTCCCTGGAGGGCAGAGGAGGGGCTGATGCGGGACCCCCGGGGCAGCCGATGGGGCAGGGGCTGCTCCCCGCACCCCACATGCTGTGTACAAGGAGGTGCACCAGCTCGTGCCTCAGTTTCCCCTCCTTTCCCTTTCTCTGGTGCATCCTTGGAGCCCCATAATGAAAAGGGGGAAAGAGTCTGCACCAAACGAGGCAAGGTGGCCCCCAAAATGCCCCCTCCATCCCTGGTGCTCACCTCGGCTGCCAGGAAAGCATCCACCTCGTTGTGGAAGGTGTCGAAGAGGAGACTCAGGGCCTGCCTGGGGGACAGGGAGCAGAGCTCAGCCCCAGCCGGGTGGGCACCCAGCACTGGGGAGGGGGGTGTCCAGTCCCACCATGTCCCCCCCTACCTGCTGATGGTCTGCTTGATGGGTCTCTCCTGCAGGTGGATGTAGTGGTTGAGGGTGGAGGGGCTCTGGTCATCGTTGGCCTGGAGATGGAGAGATGCTGAGCTGTAGCTCGGCCACGCACGGGTGCTCCTGCAGCAGGGAGGGTGGCAGGGCCACCCCCACGTTGCCCCCTCCCCCTCCCTGGACCTGGGCACCCACCGTCCGGGCCAGGTCGCTGCGCACCCCCTTCCTCTTCATCAGCTGCAGGCGAATGTCGATGTCGAACTTCCTGCAGTGCTGGATGTACTCGTGGCTGCCCAGCGCGTGTTTGCTGTGGGGACACACACACACGGACACACGGACACACACACAGCATGCTGAGCCCTCTCCATCCCATGGAGATGCCCCAAAATTCCACCCCATCCTAACGCCCCAATCCCAAAAGGCCCTAGATTACTGAAAGCTTGCAAAATTAGAGAACCAATGTTGAGGGTGGTTATCACTGAAGGTCATCTAATCTTTACTAATAGTGATTAAATTAATTTAGTTGTTTCCTTCACTACTTTAGAAACTGTAAACTTCTTTATCTGCATGTAACTTCTTTATCTGCAGGCTCCCAAGAAGTTAAGCGTTCACTTAGATGATTTAGCAACCTTGTATTACACCCAAGAACAGCAGCACAGCCTTTAGAATCCATGTCTCACCATACCGAAACAAGGAAAAAACCAACAGTTGGGGATGATTTTCCTGCCTAGCCCTCCAAAAACAAATAATCAGGATATTTCACGTGGAGCAGTAACACCTTCCTCAACCCTGCTCCGTCTCGGCAGCAGGGCTGGGGCTCGCCCGCAGCCACCTCGCCTGCAAAAACGGACGTTCGTGGCAGCTTGCTCTAGGAAACGCAAAGAATAAGCTATTGTTTTCCCCTCCTTCCCCCCGCCTCCACCCCCGGCGCCCTCCAAAAAGCCGTGTCCAGGCAGCAAAAACGCCCAAGGCCACCCCTGCCTGCTCCTGCCTGCCTTCCGAAAGCCAAGGGACGGGAGCTCAAATGGGTTTAAAGAGCTCCAGAGCCCGGATCGGCTCCTCAGGGAGGGTTTTTGGCACTTCCAGCATCTCCTCTGCCGCGGGAAGATGGGGAAAGAAAAGAGCGGCGACAAAAGGGCTTTATGTCCCAGGGCTTTCTCAAAGGTCCTTTGAGGGCCCCGGGTGATACGGCAGCCCCTGCCTGCATGGGCTCCCCGGGAACCGCTCGCCAGGGACGGGCTGTCCTGCTCCGTGCCCCGGATACCGTTCCCTGCCAAAAAAGCAGGAGGTTTGTCCCTTTCCGAAATGCCCTCCGAGCTGGCTGGGTCCAGCAGAGTGCTCCCTGGTAGCCTCGAGCCACCCACAGCAGAGGTTTGCTGTATAGAGTCATAGAATGGTTTGGGTGGGAAGGGACCTTAAAGCCCCCCCAGTGCCACCCCCTGCCCTGGGCAGGGACACCTCCCACCACACCAGGTTGC
>JAOXNH010000013.1:4279018-4295346 GCA_028566575.1 Bartramia longicauda
GATTTTAAAACATGATCCCTCGTTCCTAGGCTGGTCGGTTCTGACATACCCTCTTCGGGGATGGTGCAGGATTTAGGGCTGTAACGCTTGGGGGGTTAAAAAGGGCTGAAATCAACCCACAACTATCCAAGACTTAAATTTGACAGGAGCAGAATTGAATGATGGACTTGGAGAGATGAGATAACGGGAGGTTGAGGGGGCTGTTGAAATCCAAACACAGCGCTGTTAGGAGAACTCAGACTTGTTTCTGCTGTGATATTTGTTAATTTAATGCTCTCCAGCAGCTCTGAGTGGCCGCACAGCCAGGGTAGGTGGCCCTGCTCCAGGCTGGGTAGCCTGGACTGTTCCTGCCAGGCAGGTCAGGTGCCAGGCATACTGATGGAAAAAGGGTTAAAATTAATATCCTGAGTGCCCGCTTCTTTAGAAACGTTCTTTGGACCTTGTGTGCCAAACACAGGCCATAGGCCTTCGAGTGAACGCCTGTATATTTAGCAGCTCTGCTTGGAGTAGAGCAAAAGCCCCTCGATGTTCAGTAAACTCATTAGTGAAACATCACACAGCTAATTCTGCTGAAGATGTTTGACTCATAAATTCTAAATAACTTGGCTGGACACTGAAGGGAAAGAAATCTTGAGTGAAGCTGTGGATTGCAGTGACAGGAGCAGGCAGTGCAGTCACTGCAGGGTGTTATGTAGCCCTTATCTGATGAAGAAGCTTGTTTTCATGATCTAACTACTTCTTGCTCCGTGGCTGAATGCGTTAAAAGAGTGACATCGATTTGACATTCCCTTAAGGAAAGTTTCAGCAACTCCGAAAAAAGCCCAATTCCATCTGTTAAAATAGAGGCAAACAGAAATAAGGGGGGGTGCACGGCAGGGGTGGAAATTCTGCCCCTTTCCAGACACCACCAGCAACAAATGCTGTCGGCAGTACCTGATTTAGGGAGATTTGCAGCGTAGTTTCAATTAAAAAAGGCACACCGGCAAATTATCCGTTTTGTTTTTCCTCCTACTTAACTGGTTTTGCAATAAAACCAGCGTTGCTGATTTAATGCCTCCCCTCCAGGGCTGCTCTCTCCAGGACACTGTACAGGAGACAAGTTTGTTTGCAGTAGTAGAAATTGTGCTTTATTTGAAAGCACGAAAAAGGATGATGCTGAGAATAAGACTTAAACATCAGATCTTACCCCTCTGTTGAAGTGAGCCATTACTGCAGATACACCGAACAACATCTAGTTTACACTCCCTGCTGTGTTTTCACTCTGCACAGAAGTTAAAGCTGTATTCTTTCCTGAAAAGAAGGAGACTTTAAAATGAAAACTGAACTTCAATTATAAGTTTAGCTTCAACTTTTCAGACACGCTGTGCTTGCGCTCCCTTCTGGGGCTGGTAAGATCTTTTGTCTCAAGCCTTCTGCAAGCGTCAAAAGCTGTGGTCTGGGGGGGGTTGATCTCTTAAAAGAAGGAATTTTTACTCACAAACCAGGGAGATGACCTGTTCTTGTAGCGTGCATGACCATATAAAGTGTTCAAATGGAAAAAAATTGTTACTTCATGACTACTTTGTGATTCATGGTTTCCTCCCAATCGTTGCTCCGGTCCAGTCTGATTTTCTTACACACCGAGCTCCAGAGGGGAACAGCAGTAAGTTCCTTGGTGCTTCCTTCATAATTTAGAGGCTTCAAGGGTTGTGGGGTAAAATATTTGGGAAAATAGAGTCGCAGGGGAAAGTGAAGTAGGGCTCACTGAGCAAGAAGCTTTTCACTTCTCTAGGAATTTCCCCCCGTCGTGTTTCTGGCCAGTTTGGGTACAGAGGGTGGTCACATAAATGAGGTTTTCTGTCTTGGCAGGACAATGACTGGTGGTGCCTCCATAAATCTTGGTGGGTATCTGCCAGCCTAGACACGTTTTAGAGTTTGCATGCTTGGGAAAGTAGTATTTGGTAATCTCAGGATTAATTTCTCATTAAGGGAAGTTAGTATTTCTAAGAATCAAACTTACTGAAAGTACAATTCATCTGTAAAGACTGGAGACAAGGCACTAACTTGCCTGCCTTACTCTAATAAAACCAGAATTGAAACAGTTAAAGTCATCTTGAGTTGACTCTTATCCCAGGGCTGGCAAAGCCCCTTTCCAGGAATGGGGTGGGGAGGAAACCCACTGCTTTCTTCCTTTCTGTCCGTTTTTCACACCGACTCCAGCTCTTATCAGAAGCTGATGTAATAATTAGTGACTCCCCCTCCTGACCAGAGGAGTTGGAAACAGGAGCGGTTTTTGAAAGAGCGACTCAGAGCCCAGAGCATCCGCCGGAGCCCAGCCAGGGTGGGGAGCTCCTGGGGAGGCTGCTCTGAGCCCCCCCCCGCCACCACTGGAGCTGCTTCTCCTCCACAAGGACCCACAGATTCTTCCCGGGGGGAGCAGAGGGGCTGCCTGGGACCGTGCTGAGGGGGCGACTGGCCCTTCCTGGAGATACTCCTTAGAGCAGAGAAGTTCAAGGTCGGTGAGTGTGTCTGCAGCTGGGACACAGTACAGCTCTGCTTGTAAAACCTAAAGGATCCAGTGGGCACTTTGTGTTCCAACGTGCTTGGCATTATCAGGTAGAAACCTTAGTTAAAATTTAAGATGATGATAAGATGGAAGTTGTTTGAGCTGTTATAAGTCATTTCTTTTTGAGTTACTACCTAGATCTGGTCACTAGCTGTGTTACTTTCCAAACTTGGAACATTTAATAATGCTTTAATCGAGATTCCCTAATTATTTACAGATATGTTTGATCTTTGGGAATGATTTATTCCTGATAATGCCTTACTTCAGAGAAATGTAATACTTTAAGAACTATCAGAAGCCTCTAAGAAAGTTGTTCTAATAGTTGGGGCTGGGGAGGGATGGGTCAGTAACGAATTGGTGCTAAAAGCTGAGATTTGTGTCATTGCTGAGGTTTCTGCACTGGCTGCTGCAGAGTTGTTCAGCCTGTTTTGTCTGCATCGAAAATGTTTGGTTACATTCCTCAGGTTATTTTGCTGGTATTTACTTTTTAATGTAGCTAATTGTACCGGCTGGCATTCTTTGCAGCTGATGTAGTAATAACATTCATTTGCTGTATCTGGAAAGGTGGAAAAAAAAGATACTGCTTTGAAAGTTTTTGGCTCCACATTTTCAGGTCAAATTTAAACTACTGCATGGGTTAAAAGTTGACATTTCTTCCAGATTCCAGGAAAGTTTTTACTAGAGTTGCATATCTGTGGGCAGGTTCAGGAGCCGTCTTTTTAGTTCATCTCATGCTCCAGCCTGAAGTTTACCGGGGGGGGCAGTTGCCAGGCTTGTTTCGGTGTTTCTTACATAAGCACAACCATTTTCACACTGAAATTGAGATTTTATTGTAACTGGGTCCAGAGACACAGTTTTACAAGTCTATTGCTCTGAGCTTTAGTGCTGCGACTACAAGGTCAAGACTAAAGTTCCTTCTCCAGCAGGTTCAAAGTTACTGCTTCTTTTTTTTCCTTCAGTGCCAAGTTTGATTTACACTCTCCTTCCTCTTTAAATCTAAAGAACTTTTCAAACCTGTTGTGTGGGGTAGATTGAACTAAATTGTGCTGTGGACATGAGTCATTACAGATCATTCTGCATATGAAGCTGGGCTTTTTGGGTGGATCCTGAAACCGATAGGGCTTGACAAATTCAAATAGCTGCAGGACTTCCCCTTTTGTTCCTTTCCAGGAAAGGATCATTTCATCTGCTCACCCAGTAATGCTGTAAAGAAACTGGTAATTTATAGCCTGCATCTAGTTATTTGGGATGAAGGCTGCAGCAGCAGCTTTAGCAGGTTTTCAGAACGGGTGGGGAAGGTGTTAATTATTGCCATCAGCACTAATTACTCCTCCTTTTGGGCAGTGGGGGGGTTGCTGCCTTCAGGAGATTTCCATTGGGGTTGATTGTGACTCAGCTTCTATCCCCACCACCTCTGACTCAAGGATTTCACTGTGAATTTGCCAGTGGCCTGATGGAGACTGGCAGGTCCCCAAGTCCCTCACCAGGCTGTGCCATTCCTGGAGGTGGGTGGTCACAGCACCCTCAGGGTCACAGCAGATATCCCAGTTGTTCCCACATGGCTGTTGGTCAGGCACTGGGCAGCCGGGTAGGACAGAGCAGATGAGGGACACGGTGACATTAGCATTCTACAGCCGCAGTTTAAGATACACCTGCAGGACTAATTTTAAACACTGGTTTCCTGAAGCTTCTAAGAAGTGGAAGTGGTTAAACTCAAGACCTGGTCTCTCTGCTTAATTGTTCCATGGCTTTTCTCCTTTATAGGTTTGTGCTATAAACAGCTAATCACTGCCACAATGACATCTTCAAGCTCTGCCCAGCATCCAGCAGCTGAGAACGCCTGCAGAATCTCACTCGGACAAGTTAACCAGGTAATTATCTCTCCACTTATCTTCACTGCTTTCTCCTCACTGAAGCAGTGATTTTTTTCCCATCAAATCAAAGCTCTCCCAAGTACATTTAAGTAATAAGAATTTAGCCTGATGGAGTAGGGCTTTTATCCTGGGGAATTGTGTTAGCTTTCAGTATCAGATTAGTGATTTATGAACATTTTAAAGGAGGAGGAAGGGGAAAAGCAGTTAGAACCAGCCATACAAGAAACTTTATAATGTGTATTTTTGTGCTGGACCTATATTTGAAGAATTCCTCCTAGTGCTAGACTCTTGAAGGCAGTTGTTTTGGAGCTTTGTAACCTTCTATGCTGAACTTTGTCTAGTCGGTAATGCATCCCCACGCTTTTTTTGGAGTCAATTTAGGCAAGTATTGAAAATGGAGTACTCCCGTTATCAACTATTCCTAGAGTGTCCCTGGAACAAAAGGTACTTGGAGCTGGGAGCCAAGGCCAACGTGGCGGGTTTGAGTATGGCTCCATACCATGCTGACAGCCAGGCAAAGGAGAGAAATTTGCAAACAATAACAGTAAAAATCTGGTCTAAAAAATCAGAAGGGTTTTTCTGAGACAGGCATCCAACCTTCCAGAGTTAATTCCCTGCAAAAAGCATCTCAGCAATAGGAGGGGATGTGGCAGGAGGGGAAATAAACTGATGGGAAGTGGAGAGGGCCTCCCATTTGAGGCTTAATTTAGAAGCCATTTGAGGCTTAATTTAGAAGCTTTGAAATGTAGCCAAGTCCTCTGCAAAACTGATGTATTTGCTTATTTATTCAATTCACTCTGCATGAAAAAAAAATAAGTAAATAGGCTCTGATATTAGTAGCAAAATATTGATTGTCAACACGCAGTGTCCCAGGCAGTGTGGAATAAACACTTCCATTTTGGCTGCACTGTAGTAGCTAAGGGCCCATTTTAAAGTGATCAAGCTAACTAGGTTGCTTCTTTAATTAGAAAGAAATGTATAAGAAGTTCCTTCTATCCATTTGAGAGTGGTCATTAGAGAAATGAATGGATGCAAACACGTAATTTCATCTTATTAAAAATCATGTGCTGATAGAAGCACTTATTGGAGTTGTGCTGAGCTTTTCTTCCTAGTGAAAAAGCTGCTTTTGAGAGGAGACTTGGGGCTGGACACAAGCTTTAAAATGCATTTAACAAACACAACAATGAGAAAACAGACAGCCCAGACATATTCACAGAGGAGATAATTATTTTCTTTTCTGATATTAGAAAACAGGTGGAACAAATACCCTGCCAAGATACTGTCTGATAGCTGAGTGACAAATCACAGTCGTGACAGGCAACCAAAACCCACTCTTACCTCGTGTGGGAAAACGATGCTGTAGCTCAGGCTGTCTCTTGAGATGTCTCAGGGCTGCAAACAGACTCTGCTCCTTGGGAAAGGGAGGGGAGATTTAATGGGATTTATATAGGGAAGAGGGAAGGGTGGGTGTGAGCCACAGCTGAACCCAACTAACATTGATAGGTAACGGCCTTTCCTACCCAGCGTGGATTACGTGCCTGGAGAAAGCATAAACCTTCTCCAAGGGGAAACAGCGCTGAATATTGTACACTGAGGACTGGTCTTTGTGTGCTGGGACAGATTGGAATATCTTCTTGTAGTAGCATCCGATAGCCAAGGAGAACAGAGGAAGTGATTCAGAGTGGGAAACGTGCGTTAGTGTACAATATTGTGTAGCGTTCAGAGAACAGCGAGGGCTTCCTGACGTTTTTAGGGAACAGAAGGCATCAGATCGTGTGGCAGCACTCTCCTAGGAACTGCTAAAATTCTTTTGGAATAGATGAGGTAGCAACGTAGGGGGGAAGCAGCTATTTAAAACTTGCTGCTGTTTTATATAGCATCATCTGCCTCATCTGCTACTCGAAGCTGCTTGGGCGTTTGGGTGAAACCTCAAGGGGTTGTGGAGCAGTTGCATTGTTCCAGGGTGCTTTATATTTTATACAATAGAGATTTTTGGTTGATGAGTGAGATCCACAGAAAATACAGCTTCTGATCCTTGGTGTTAATCAACCACACCTTGTGTTTAATGAGGTCTTATTATAACGTGTCTGTTCATGGACCCTAATAATTCTGTGCAGAGCAGACCCCGTTTGTTCACTGCACTAATTGAGGAAATTCAGGTTGTGTTGCTCTGGAAGTGGTGATCTGAATGCACCATCATTGCTCCTAAATACATGACTCAGTAGATGTGGTTAGTCACTGCCTGGGACTCCACACCAAGGGTCTGAGTTTCCCCTCTGCCCCCCCAGGATGAATGACATCCAAGTTAATGGGACAGTGTGTGAGCCATTAAAGCCTTTAGAGCTGGCTGCCCAAATTCCTTGGCTTTTTTTGTGTCTCGCACTTGAGTCAGAATGATTGTGCTGATTTCCAGTCCTTCTAACTTTTTTTTTTAAGCATTAAGTCCCTGCAGATGGCTTGTAAAAAAGAAGAGCAGCTTTCAGCAGGTTGGCCTGAGGCCGGCAGTGTTTCCCTGTGACCTCCAGCTCATAGCAGGGGTGTCAGCTCCCGGCTTGGCCTGAGTCTGACACTGGTTGATGTGGGTTTGGTGGGTTTGTTAGCTGCGGTACCCAGGCGTGGGTGCCAGGGTGACTTTCTCTCTCAGCAGGGCACTGCTTCCAGTCATTCAAACAAAACTCTGCGCTCTGTGTTTTAGGTGAGACCCAAACTGCCCCTTCTGAAGATTCTGCAGGCTGCGGGCGCCCAAGGGGAAACCTTCACCCTGAAGGAGGTGGGCTCTGTTTGTGATCGCTGAAAGCAGCCCTCTCCCTGCTCGGCTGGGGGATGGCTCTTTGTGGAGCAGGGATGGGACCGGCTAGGAATTTTTCTATACTTGGAAGCCCTGTCTGCAAAACAGGGATACCTTACCCATAGGGCTATCATGGTTTGGTCATAAATTGTCTTAAAAGCCCCCGGAGGAATTGGAATAGGGATGGGAAATAGTAAAGAAAATTATTTATTCTGGAAAATCAGAAACCTCTTTGGAGAAAGGAGAGATGGGATATTCCTGAGAGAGCTTAGGAGTTTCTATTCAATTGTCTCGCTCTCTGCTCAGTGCACGAAAGCCTTAAAAATTGGATTCTGGTTGGTATTTTTCTTTTAAGTTTCCTTTGAAATGGCTCGTCAGCTAAACCTGAGGCCCCGTGAATCCGTTTATTTTAAGATTAAAATGCAATGTGTGTACAAGATTAAAAAAATGACACTGACTGTGATTTACAAGAGTATCCTGTCTGCAAAGAATTAAATGCAATGGTTTTTCATTATGAATGTGTCAAATATTCCTGCAGAGCCCTGTGACTTATTTTAAACACTTATGCATTTAAATAACTTATTTAACTTCTAAAAATTTTTGCAAAAACAAATTGAATGGTTTAAATGGGGAGAGTTGAGTATTAAATGCGGGTTACTTGTATAGATGAATGTTTTAACTCCCTCAAAGTCAGTTTTTTCTGGGGCGAATGGAGTATCGTTAGCAACTTTTGGGTGATGCTGTCGTTCAGGAGGGTCACTTTGGTGGGTAATGGGGGGGTTGAACCTGAATATTTTGTGCTTAATGCACTTTGCTTTATCCTCTCCTACTCTGCATTCCTCACTGTAGCTGGCAGCATCCCCTCACTCGCAGGGGATGTTTCCTCTCCATCCATTTGATACTAATCCTTCATCCTTGTGATATTAATGCACTTACTTTTGCATCTTGCAAACTGTGTCCTGTGGAACCGGGCTATAAATGGGCTCACCCTTTAGGAATAGCTTATGCTTTTAACCAGGGATAACTTCTGCCTCCTCCCCACCCATTCCCTTCTCTTTGCTCTGAGTTGAGCACCAATAATCTCCACCTCCAGCTTCACCGAGGGATGCTGCCCAGATAGAAGTGTTCTTACTCACGTTAGGTTTCGTTTTCATGTGGGGTGGCAGAGTGACTGCTGTTTGTCCATCTTTGACTCAGTTTTCCTTCTTGTCAGGGGTTAATAGGTCCAAACCTTCTAGCAGTCTGGTAAAGCATAATGCCCTTAGTTGGGAGGCACCGAGGAATTGCAGATGGGCATAAAAAGCAGGTACTATTTGACTCGCACTGTACGGGGTAGCAGGAGGCAAGTATCCTAAAGTAAAGCAAATTTCCAGGGTCTTTGGGGGTTTGGTTTCAGCTGCAGATAAGGCTAATGTTATGTTATGTTATGTACCCACAGGTTATGCATTACCTAGGACAGTATATCATGGTGAGGCAGCTATATGACAAACGACAGCAACACATGGTCTATTGTGGAGGAGATCAGCTGGGAGAACTGCTGGGACTGGAGAGCTTCTCTGTAAAAGATCCAAGGTAGGAAAGAGTCACCTTTAACATACGTTGTATTATAGAGGGGTGCTTGGTGTCACTGTTTCTGTTCACTGTCACATAAACCTCCGGGCACACCAAGGACCCTGCTCAGTGGCTTATTGGTAATGCATTTGACAAGTTGGATTTGAGGCTCCTTTGTTCTGAAGAGCCAGTTCTGAACAGTCCAGGCAGTGAGCTGCTTGAGGTGACAGCTTTTCCCCCTTTTATTTCTGCATTGTCTCAATCCTTTGATCTCAGACTTAAGCTAAAATCTGCACCCTTCAGTTAAGTTCTGAGCTAGACTGTAGCAAGCATTTAGGAGTGGCAATCTGAAGTTGTCCTGCAGTTTTCAGTGTCTCTGGATAATAAAAGAGAATTTCCATCCCCGTTTTCAGAGGGCAATGCTGTTTGGTTTTGTGAGTGTATTCAACTGTCCCCTTCTTTCCCGCAGCCCAGTCTATGACATGTTGAAAAGGAACCTGACTTCTGCTGCCATGGCAGGTAGGTTTGTCACAGTGTGGGCAAGTATATTCAATGTAGTGTTGATATAACTTGGGTAAGTAATGATATTCAGAAGAGAGAAGTGTTGCTGAAGTTTGAACAAACTGCTAATGAAGGTTTTGAGAAGATGATCTCTTGGAGTATGTGTCTTTTCTGTGTGTCCACCATCAGTAGCTGTGATAAGAAATCAGTTGTTTGAGTTATAACCCAACGGCCAGACTTCGGAACAGCAGGCACGCTCTGGAAGCTGACAGAGCTAAAATCAACGTGGCTGAAGTATCCCATCCAAATCAGTAGTGATTTCTCAGTCTTTTCTCAGTTTCATAACATGCTGTGACTTCTCCCTCTCACCTCATTTTATACTTTCATACTCTTGAGACCGAATATGAGAGTGCTGGAAACCCAGCCTAGTTCTGCAGGCCAAAGAGGTCTGGACTTTAATTGAACACTTGAACCTTCCAAGGTCACTGTTACTTTCCCAGCTCATAAGAGAAACCAAATCAATCTACATCAAAAGTCCCTCAGTCATAAATTAAAATTTATTCTTAAATTAATCTCAGCTGATGGCAGCCAGTCCCAGTTGTACGGCTGCTAATCTTAGTTTGAAAAAAACAAAAACCTTCTGATGAAAGTACAAGTGTGCAAATCCCAAGGGAGCTGCACCAGGAGGGTTGTGGAGTCTTGTGCCGTACTTCCTGGGGTCTCTAAGCAGATAATATGGACTTGGTTCTTAGTCTATTTTTGCACACGTACATAAAAGCTTGTGCAAATTTAGAAACTGAGAAAACATGGCCCTAAACTGCTTAGTCCTCTGCTTTGAGCCATGTCTTGGTGCCTCTGAGGTCCCCCTCCTTTCTCTGTTGATAAGGAAGAATCTTCCAAAGTGGACTCTTGCCTAAACACCTCATCTACAGAATAACAGTGTGAGTGTGGTTTCCCTGCCTGGCGATGCCCTGGCCCCTTCCCTAGCGGCATTCTATGTGGAGAGCAAAGGATCCCAGCGAAACACTCTCTCCTCTGCCACCCCGTCCCCTCCTGCTTGGTGTGTGTGTTTGTCACTGTGTGTGTGTCACTGTGTGTGTGTGGCTCCGTCTGCCTGTATGGTCCACTCATGGTGTAACTATTTTTAAACCTGCCAAAGGAAATACTGTTCCTTTAGGGGGGTGATCACTGAGTTATACCACCGTGTCTGCGTGTGTGTGTGTGACTATAAAACGAAACAAGCTTGGCAGACCAGACCTTTGACAAATACGTGGGAAGGAAGGATGATTAGGTCTTGTTTTTCCTTCATCGTAACACGGGAATAACTAGAAGTGTTGTAGGGCTTAAAGAGGTCTTCAGGTATCATGTTTTGTGATAGCTGCTTGTACTCATTACCCAGATCAGTGCTTATCAGCACATCATTCTGCAGATTATCTGGGCCACTTCTTTGAAAGTACACTTGGAGAAAGAAAAGGGACTGCAGTACATCTTGATAATAAAGCCTCAGCTCTGGCATAATGCTCTTTATCAGATGGTGTCCTTACTTGGCTGGCTTGCACTGAGTGTGACCGACTTGGGGTGTATTTGGGAATACCTCACTTTAGAGGATATTTTGTGTAGTTGGCTTCAAAAAAGGAGGCTTTCCAGGAAGTGGAGTATCTTTTCACACCGTGTTTAAGGCTTTGCAGTGTTTGTAAAGTGTTAGGAGGGTAGGTCTTCACCTCTTCTAATGCCCCCACAGAACCAAAGCAATTAGGGATGAGCCAAGTGGCTTCTCTTTTCCTTCAGGTATTAAATAATCAGTCACTGCAGAAAATTTCAACAGGTTTTTTGAACCCCGGAGATGCAGAGTGATGGAGGGGAAGAAGGGAAAGCCGAGCTAACACATGGAGGCAGAGAATACGGGATAGAGCCGTGTTGTTTTGTGGTCCCATGTTTTGGCTCATTTTATGGACCACTTTGTGGTCCACTTTTCTGCCTGTAGCAGCATTTCTCAGTGTCTTCATATCAGTGCCAGGATTCATGGTGTGAATCGGACTGTTCCGTGTCTGCCTGCTGTTCCACAGGGAATTTCCCTCCTAAATTGAAAGGGGAGGAAGCAGGAGCCATCCTTGGATCTTTCATTCTCTAGCAAGTCATTCTCTTTAAAGGGTAGACATCCTAAGTGCAGCTTTCCTATTATGTAGAAAGATTTCTATTAATTTGATTGTTCTTGCTATTTAGGTTGGCCTTTTAATTAACTCTTGGGGCCAGGATAATCATCTGGATTAAATTGTGCTATGGATGTGTGCACAGTTACCCAGGAAGAGCTTGCTGTGCATGGAATTTTCCCTTCTTTAATCATGGTTCTTTGTGCCCACACCCTTTAAAAAAGATGTTTTTCCTGGTTCAACATAAGCTGGAAGAGATGGTGTCCTCAGGTTTTTATAAAAATCTTACTCTTCTGTGTTCACCTCCTTCAGCATGGATCTGATCCAGCCTTTAAGTGGGAGACCCCCCCCTCTGCTATTGCTCTAGGATTCTGCCTCCGTGCAAATTTCTTGTGTAAAGCACCTAGAACTTGTGATGGGCAGGCAGCCTGCAGGAAAAAGAATAGTTATTCATATTTGAAAAAGTTTCTTACGTGCTGTGAGGTTTCATTTCATCAAGCTTCACCTCTGAGGGGGCATGGACTCTCTGCTCCATAGGGTAATACCCCCATATGTACCTAGCAAAGCCCAGGGAATTCCGGAGTGATGCGTCTTGAGGAAATGGCCAGGTGTCCAAGGAAGAAAGGATTCTCTTTCTCATAAAGGGTTACGTAGAGGTCTGCCAAGCCTGGCTTCGTTGGTTGCTTGCTGAAGACCCTCTGTGTTGTGAGAATGGTTATTACCAGGGAAGGTTTTTTCTTTTGTTTTACCTGCCATCTAGATGCTGCACAGAATCTCCCAAAGGAACAGAGCGTCGATAAGCCAAGCCAAGACCAGCTGAAGGTAAACCCACTGCCTGGTGGTTTCTTTTGTTGTACAGAGTGCCCCTTCTCTGTACCTGTGCATGGTGGACTGCCAGAACTTTGTGCTGCTTGGCTGCCAGGTCCTCACCTTCCTGAAAAGTTCTTGGGAGTCCACAGAGCAGGGACAGAGTGACCCTTCTCTGTTCTCTTCATAACAGAGTACCAGTCTCTGAGCGCGTTTCTCTGGGGTGTAGCACTTCTAGTCCTCAGTTCCTCCAGCGTGCTCTGTATCTTCATGCCTTTCTCCCCTCTCTCCCATCCCCTCTCTGAGTAGGAATTGCCAAATAATTAAGCTTTCTAAAATGTGTGACCAAGTTTTGTGTTTAGTAGGTTTGTTTTCAGAAGCTTTCAGGCAGAATCTGAAACCTAGGAAAAATCTTTTGCACATTCAAACTTGTTTCCAGGTATATTTTGGGATTAAGGTGGTGGGAGCTGGGAGGTGTCTGTTCACATTGGGGGCCACGGAGTCACAAAGATCACAGAATTACTGCATTAAAGATGGCAACTTTTGGACTTTTGCCAATCTTTAAGATTTTTCCTAGGTTGGCAGAATATTGTTTGTGCTGATTCCAGATGCATTAGCCTTCTTAAAGGGTTAATAGTGTGTAGTTTTTGGTCAGAGACTTTTATTTCTCTTCATAACTTCTTGGTCTTGCACTGCAGCTGGTGACTCGGAATGGAAGTGCTACATCCCCTTGTCCCTATAAGCTCTGATGGACTAACATGGAGTTTTTTCCTTCCTTCATACAGTTTAGCCGGCAAGAAGGTTCTGACCCTGGCGTCGTGGAGGGTGAAAGCAATGCTTCTGCTTTGTCTACCTCAGAGCAAAAATGTGAGAATTACGAAGGTGAGTGCCAGCTTTTCTGCAGTAACACGTTGTGTGCAAGCCCTGCTCCTCCTCCGCTGTGACACGTTGAGCTCTGCATCAGCAAAATGCAGGAGGAGGGTTGAGAGACTAATAAAAAAACCTGTTGTGGGATATAGTCTTTAAAAATCATCATCTTGTGTTAAAGAGAGAGAGAACTGCAAATGTTCGCCGAAGGTATTTCATGAGAGATGTATTTTTGAGCTTGGATGTTTGGTCTCATAAATAAACAAACTAAAATGGCAGGTTAAGCCCCAAAAGAACATCTATCACTAAACAATGTCATGAAAAATCTTACAGACCTTGCTGAAGGGTATTTTAAATGCTGAAATTATACTTGGGTCTATTTGTCTCCCTAAGGGACTCTCTCCTCTGATTACAGAGAGCACAGCCTGAGCTGCCTGCAGTCATTACCTGCAAACCAATCAGGGAACTGAATAACAATGGCATATTTTTTCTATCCAACTTAAGTGTAATACAGCTCCTTCATATGTAGACATTTCCTTTGTTTAAATGTCTGGGGATTTCTTGCTGGTTCGCTCATGGATTTGTGATGTTACGGAAACAATTTTCCCGGTTTTCTGCTTTCTATTCTCATGGCGTCCTCATATCAAGGAACCTAATTTGTAAAACCAGATCTTCTTTGCATGTATGGGTGTTTCCAGATCAAATGAGAGCAGGAGACATTTTCCTGGCTGCCTGTACAAAGGAGGTAGAAACAGTCCGTGTCCTTTTGAAACTCTTGGCACTGAAGGGAGACAGATTCAAGGTTATCTTGAAATTCTGACTGCTGAGTTTAGGATCACAGACTAAATTGCAGACGCTACAAAGGAGGCTGAAGCATGGGGTTATGGAGGATGGATTCTTACCTTCCTGCTTCCCATTTGGAGCCTGGTTTCAGAATTCAGGAGCTCCCATCACTGAAATTTGAACCAAATTCGAAGCAGTTGCTTTCTGCATCTTAAGTGACTTGAGAAATGTACTCAGTGCTGACTTGGGCAGAGCTCTGAAAGAAGCACTCGCATTTCTGTATCTTAAGAGCAAGGTAATGCTAAAGAAAACCTACAGAGATACTGGTACCACTGGGATGCTTCTCTGAGCTCTGCTGGCTGCGTGGTGACTGTTTTGCCAGGTTTGCTTGGGTAGATACATGAGTACAGATGTGTGGCAGATGTGACTAACATCCCCATACACTCATACAAAGCCCATAGCTCTCTGCAGGAACTGGCTGTAAGAAGGAGCTAAAAAGATTTCTAAAATCAGATGGGGCCGAATTTTTCTCTGCTGGTCTCTGAAGTGATGTAGGTGTGGCATGACTTAGATTCTACTTGGCTCTTACAGACAAAGACTTAATAGAAAACCTCTCTAAAAGCAAGAAGCCTAAACTGGACCTAGTGTTTGAGGAATGGGATGTAGCTGGTCTTCCATGGTGGTTTTTAGGCAACCTCAGAAGCAATTACAAGTCCAGAAGTAATGGATCAACAGATATTCAGACTAACCAGGTGTGTAGACATTTTAAATAGGCGCACTGTATTCTCTTCCTCTCCTCTTTTGGGTTCCAAATAAATAAAATATTATTCTTCTTTCTTTCCCCTTCCCCCTCCAGGACTTTCAGCCTCTCCCTTGTGTGTTCCTGTCCCAGCCTTTCACACCAGGTGGTTGGTTACCTTTAGTGTTCTCAAATAAACTAGGGGCTCTCTGAAGGCTGCCTTCAGCCGTTGGAGGAGAGTCTGTGCTCCAGAGCATTGGTTGTATTTCAAGAGTTGCCCCTTTTTCTGGGTTGAAAGTTGTTACACGATGCACGTGGCTGTAGCCTGATGGCCAGCAAGGGGACAAGCAGGGCTCTGCTTGTAAAAAGGGGTGTCTGAAAGTAGCGAGCTGCCCCATTCTCTCCCAGGGGCGACTGGAGAAGGCTGTTAGTGAGGAAAAGGGGAGAGGAATTCACTGTGGCGATGGCTGCGGTGCTGGAACTCCGGATAACCTGAGCTCTGAGTGGTCTCTTCTTCTCCAACAGGACATAGACACTGCCGTTGTCTCAGATACTACTGATGACTTGTGGTTCCTCAACGAGTGCCCGTCGGATCAGAGCAGCGCCGCAGTCAAGGGGGAAACGGGTGACTGCGAGGAAGTGAAAGAAGGTGACCAAAAGGTACTTCTTCAAACAGCCCCAGTGCATGTGTGTTCTACGGGTTGGCCTTCTTTAATTGATCTCATGAAAGCACAAAATCCTTTGCTTTTTATCTGCCTTTTAGTGCTGTGCTGTCCTGGGAGGAGCCTGATCTCCCAAACCAGAGTTTAAACTATTTTAAAAAAGCTGTCACCATTCCATGCATGGAGTGATAGTTTTCCAGTCAATCTGCTTGGATCTTTGTTTAAATGCATGTATTTTCAAGGCACAAAATTAATTTAAAATTAACTAAAACTCAAGCAGCAACTTCACTGTATTTCTAGCCAATATTCCTGCAAGGCTAATAAACAAAAAGACTCGGAAGAGGAAGATCTCAGTTGATGCTTTGTTAGCATTCAGCATTAGCTAGGCTGGCCTGAGTCTGCTGCCTGAGGTGGGAGTAAGATTGGTCACAAAAGTAATTAATCAATCAAGTGTGTGTTAAAAGGATTGAGTTAATGATTTTTTTTCCATGGAAATCAGTAGGACTGCTCAGGTGTGTTTGTATTTGTATGATTCTTGTGTGCATCAGAGAGAGGTCTGAGTTGACCAAAGGAATATCGCCCAGGGGTAGTTGTTGACAACTGGAATAGATATTGTACAAAAACCAGCTTTTCATTCACTTATGGAAATGGCTTAATTATGTTTTAGCATACAGTGCCAGGTACATCATAAATAGAGATTATTGCACCCCTCTGACAATGTTTCCACCCTTTGCAGGTGACCGAGGATGCGTGTTTGCATGACTTGGAGGATTCTCAGTGCTTAAGCGATGACACGGATACAGAAGCTACTTCTGAGGTAGGGATCCTTCAGCTCAGCCTTCCTTGCTTGGAGTGGGCTGCATCCTAGCAGGGCTCTGCTAAATCCAGACTGGGATGGGCACTGAGCACTGGGAGCCCGTGAATCCTCTGACCTACCCGGTCTAAAGACACCGAGCGTCTGTCCTGGCCAGAGCAGTCCTGGAATTTATGTGATTTTGGCCACTATTTCTTGTTTCTACATCGTTTATCCCTTTTGTGCAGGGCAATGTAGTGTCAGCATA
>JAOXNH010000013.1:4311898-4328004 GCA_028566575.1 Bartramia longicauda
TTGGTAAAAAAAAACAAGTTTCTCCCTCCCCACCCCAAACCACCCCACCCCACAGTCATCCCCCCCCACCACCACATCAACCTTCAGCAGTCCAGGGGGGCTGCTTGCACCTCCACGGTCAGGAGCTGCCCCCCGCGCTGCCCCCAAGCCCAGGGCTGGGTGAGGGGGGGATAGACCACGCGTACGGCCGTGGCCCCCCGCAGCAGCTCCCTGGCCCTCCTGGGCTCTGCCCCGATGCCGTAGCGAGCCACCAGGCTGGCAGCAAGGAGCAGGAGACAGAGGACCAGCACCGTCAGGAGGCTCTGCCTGCCCTCCAGGAGCCGGTAGCGGTGGGAAGCCTCTTTAGTCCTGGCGTTCACACAAGCTACCTTGGCCTGCAAATCTACAAAGGCCACGTGGAGGCAAGCCCAGTACTCCGTGTCCTGGTGGAGCCGGGTGATGTTGTACGTGTGGGTCCCCATGGGGATGCGGGCCACGTTGGTCATGTCCAAGTTGGAGCTGAGCAAGAAGCTGGACCAGGTGAGGTTGGAGGAGACGGTGTTGAGATGCGGCTTCCAGGCAACCAGGATGTGGTAGGTCTGGACATCTGCCACCACCAGCTCCAGGCTGTCCTCGCTGAGAGGGAAGGAGTGGTTGACCACCACGCTGACGCTCTTGGTGTCTGCCCCGAGGAGGTTGTGAGCCACACAGGTGTAAAGCCCAGCTTCCCGAGCCGAGATCCCATGAATCTCCAGCGTCCCTTCGGGGTGCACCTTGTACCGCCCATCTTCTGCATAAGGGATCAGCTTCACCCCCGAAGGAGTCACCCAGTAGATCTCTGGGTCTGGCTCTGCCAGGGCTCGGCAGTGCAAGGAGATATTGTCACCATCCGCCACCTCTAAGTGGGAGGGGAAGCTCTTGGTGGAGATGAGAGGCAGGCACCGGTCCGTCATCTCCCGGAAGGGGACATCCCGAATGTGTCTCCTCTTGAGGTCGGGGGGCTCGGCGCACAGCGTGGACTGGGGTTCGATGAAGCGGATGTGGTTTTCCGTGCTGTTGACCCAGCGGATGACGCAGTCGCAGCGGATGGGGTTGCTGTGGATGCTGATCTCCTGCAGGTTGGGCAGGGACTTGACCGTCTGCTTATGCAAGGCACTTAGGGCGTTGTTGTTGAGCATGAGGGTTTCCAGTTGGGGAAGGTGGTGGAACGCGTTGGGGTGGATGAAGGACAGCTTGGGGTTGTTGGTCACGTCTAGCTTGGTCAGCTCGGGGAGGTTGATCAAGGCAAACTGGTCTATGGAC
This sequence comes from Bartramia longicauda, assembly GCA_028566575.1. Taxonomy (NCBI): domain Eukaryota; kingdom Metazoa; phylum Chordata; class Aves; order Charadriiformes; family Scolopacidae; genus Bartramia; species Bartramia longicauda. Next base: position 4,313,180 of record JAOXNH010000013.1, read on the forward strand.
ACCAGCTCCTCCATGTTGTTGAGCCCCAGCTCTTTGAGGTGCAGCATGTTGGTGAAGTCGCTTTGCTTGACCCTCTGCAATGGGTTTTTGTTCAGGTCCAGGAACTTGAGGCCAGGAACTTGCTGCAGCGCCCGCTTGGGGACATTCACGAGCTTGTTGTCGTAGAAGGAGAGACTCTCCAGGCTCCGCAGCCCTTCCAGAGCATAGTCTGAGATCTCCCTCAGGTTCATCCCAGCTAAAACCAAACTCCGCAGGTTCAACAGGGGCCTGAAATTCATATCCAAGATGGCATCCACCCTGTTGCCCCCAATCATGAGGATCTCCAGGCTGGGGAGCATCTGGAACCAGCGGCTGTCGACCATCCTCAGCAGGTTGGAGTTGAGGTGGAGGCGTAGCAGGCTGCTGAGGCCGGAGAAGGCACGGGGAGCGATCCTGCGGAGCTGGTTGTGGTTCAGGTAGAGCTCCTGCAGGTTGCCCAGCCCGGGGAAGCTGCCATCGGGCAACTCGGAAAGCTGGTTCTCCTCCAGGTGCAGGCTGAGAAGCTGGGGCATGCTCTTCAGGCCAAAGTCCCAGACGTCAGAGAAGCTGTTCTGCGACAGGTCCAGCTCCGAGAGGTTTCTGAGATAGTCCAGCTCGCTCTGCTCCAGCCTGGCGATGTTGTTGCTTTGCAACAGCAGGGTCTGGGTCCCCTCCGGCAGGTCTTCGGGCACGGTGGAGATGAACAGGTCATTGCAGTCCACCGTGGCAGCCTCCCGGTACACCGAGCGGGGGGTGTACCACGGCCTGATCTGGCAGACACACTGCGGGGGGCATTTGACCTTCCAGGGCACGATGGGGATGGCGGTGGCGGCCACCACGCAGAGCAGAAGCGAGCTGGTTTGGAAGCTTCTCATTTTCGGCCGGTGGGACCAGCTTCCTCCCAGGTAGGAAAAGCTCACGGGGAGCATCCGGAGCAGGGCACGGGGTGACAGCCGGGTGGGGACAGCATCCGTAGGAGAAGATGCTCCTCCATGAGAGCCCCTGGCACCGATCAGCCCCTGCTGCCGGCTGCCCTGCCTGGTCCCCGCTGGCGAGAGCACATAACACCCAGGACCAGGGCTGGTTCCTTCAGTCAGAGCTTCCCCTCTTCTTCCTCCCCAAATGATTCATTTTTGGACTCGGCTGCATCTTTCGGGTCCCTCCTCAAGGTCATTCCTGAAAGAAGCCAGACAAGAAGCGGTGTTAGAGGAGACCTCCTGCACATGGCAAACAGGAGAATAAAGAGGCTGGAGAGGCACAGGACCTCCAACACCCTGCCCAGCCTCAAGACAGACCCATGCGACCATTTAATCTGTTTTATATCCGTAGCATTAACTGTGCTCTCCCACCCCAAGAGGTTTTGAGTGTAATTAGCCCACAGATGCTCTGCCCAGGGCCACCAGCAGCCCATGGACCAAAGGCTTCCCCCTGAGCAGAGCCAGAGCTGCAGATGCTGGGAAGAGAAAGTCTCCACAGGGACAACTTTCCTCGGGGCTCTGAGGACTCTGCTTTCTGCCCATTTTTCCTCCCCATATCCAGGAGCTCCCAGCCCTATTTGCAGACCCCTAAGGTGTTTTTTCTTGGTGGGTTTATGGAGGAAACCTGTCTCCAAGCAGACCTTTTCCTTGCTGTCTCTAGCAGAAGCCCAGGGACCACCAGCTCAGAGCTCAGTTTGCTTTGCACTGGGACAGATCATCCCGGACCCACCTCATCCCTTTTACTTCTATGCTAGGAAACCAGTAAGCACACCTACCTCTGGACAAACTTGGGCTATGAGGCTTAAATTAGCTGATACTGGGGCAAGCTGGTGGCCCAGAGGGCAGATGCTGAGCAGAATTGGCAAGTTTTTTGGGAAAGAGCAGCACAGAGGGGAGCACAGCCCCCTGCACGATGGAGCTGCAGCATCCAGAGCCTCATAGACCTCTGTACAAACCTCCCTCCCAGGATAACAACCCCCTCCAGCTCCTTTTAAAGCACTATCCTAGGGTGGTGGCAATTTTCTGGGAGCAAGAAACCTTGCTTAGGGTCATTAGAAGCTCCTGGGGCAATGCAGAAGCCCCTTAACCCCTTCCATGCTGGACCTCCATGCAAGGTCCCCCATGCTGGACCCTGTCCTTGGCTCCTTGCCTTGCACCCTTTCTGGGGAAAAAGGGTTGGGATTCCTCAGTGGAGCATTCATCCAGGGGTTGTGATGAAAGTGAGCCCCCCAGGACCTCCCTGCCCCTCTCCCGGTCCAGCTGTGGGGTCTGGAGGAGCCGGCCATCACTCCACCTTTGATTTTGTGGTTGGCTGCAGCTCTCCTGACTCACGCTGACCCAAATCACACCGAGCCCCAAAGCTTCTCCCCGTCTTAAAAGCCTCTCACACAGCAGGAAAAAAAAGCACAAAACCAACAAAAAAACATTAAAAAGCAGCCAGAGTGGGAAAAAGAAAGTTTCTCTCCCAGCAGCTCTATTTTATCACCCCCTTGTTCTCCCCGTAAAGGGCTTCCAACCAAAGTTTATTCAGCATTGACTCATCCAAGCCTTGCTCCAGAATTGATCCCGTGCACTTCCCTTGGTGCCTGCTGCGAGGGCATCGGCTTTTAAACCATCTCCTGGAGAAACAGCATTAAAGGAGAGGAAGGCTGTATTGATTTCTGCATCCTTCTGCTGGACCCTCATCTTTCTTTTTAAGTGCACGGACGTTTCTGTGACTGTAAATCTCTCCCGCCATTAAAATATTAGAGCATCTTTTCTCCTTAAAAAAAATAATATGGAAGAATGGTTTTTGGTTTTGTTTCTTTGTTTGTTTTTTTATTTCCTTAAGGCTGTGAGGGAGAGTCCAGAAAAAGTACCTTATGTCAAACCCCATTTTCCAGGGAAGACTCCCCAGCTCTGCTGTTGGGGGATGTCTCCGGGGGGAGTTGTGTCTCTAACCAGGTTTTATCACTTTTCCCGGCACAGGGCAGCATTGTGGCACTGACAGCCACGGAAAGCCCCGCATACAGGATGGTGCCGTAAGAGTCCAGGTGTTTGTATGAGGAATGAGATCAGAGCTTGCAGAAAATTGACATTTTTGGGGGAAATTCTGCCTACTGAACTTCACACTTCATGGTTTCAAAGGGCACGGAGCAAACTGAACAGGGAGAGCACCGGCAGCGCGTGGTCCCTGCTGCGGGGTACGAACCTGGGAGGAGGGGACAGTCCTGGTAGGGGATGGAGCTGACCCCCCCTCTGCCTGGTGACACCCTGGGGACCTGCACCATCCTGCCATGGAGATGGGGAAGGAGAGGGCAGGAGCCTGCTGGTTGTGTTTTATCCATATCCCAGTGAAGTCAGGCTCGTTTTTTCTTAATTAGGCAGGGAAGCAGCCTGCAGGTAGCACGCAGACTCCTTCAGCCTCTCATTGCACCGCACCAGAGGTGGATGGTGGGGACTGGGGCAGTCCCACAGCTCCCATGGCCACCCTTTTAATTGTATGGATTTAACATTTGGGTTCGAAATCCTCCCCCTGTGGAGCTGCGCCCCTCCCTGGGGGGTCACTGCGGGAGGCGGTTGGGGATGGGGGTCTTCGAGGGGCTCCCATGGGGTTGATTCCTCACGTGCATCTTTGCTGTGGTTCATGTACACACACACGTACCCCAAATTCCCACCCACCCCATCCATCTGTGACTCCCTGGCAACACCAAAGCACTGACCAAGCCCCGAAATCCCTTGTTTTCCCCCCAGACAGGCTCAGGGCACAGAATAAGACAGAAAAAGCGGAGGGACCCTGGGTTTGAAGGTAACAAATAGAGAGATCAGGCTGGAGCCGTGGCCGAGGTTGCCAGGCTAAGTGCTGTGTCCCAGGGAGCCCAGATTTCATCTCCTCTCCGAGACAGACTGATTTGCTGCTTTTCCAGGCAGTGGGAAGACGCCGCCTGGGATAACGGGAGCCTTGGTGAAACCAGAGAGAGGAACAGGGACAAGGAGGAGCGGGGGCCTGGGGTGCTGGAGGGTCTTTCTGGAGACCGGGACCCCCTCGACAGCCAGGCTGGGCTCCGGTGAGGCCATGCCCCCCTGTCCCAGCTCCCCACCAGCCCCCAGCTGCTATTTTGGGCCCTTCCTCGGCGTGGGCTGCGGCACGGCGAGGGTGACAGCAGGGAGCCGGGTGACGTTTCTGCTCAGAGTTTGTTTTTTTCCAAAAATGTAGAGCCAAGGGAGGGGTGAAACATTTGCTGCAGTGCCCCGGCACACTGGGAAATGGAAAATACCCCCAGTTTCCTTTTTTTCCCAAGCAGGATTCAAGCCCAGTCCCCACACTGAGGAGGCTGCTTGCCTTTTCCATAGTTTCCCAGAATTTACTCAGTTCCTCCATCTCCCTAAGGCGTTTCTGTGCCTTCTGCCTCCAAGGCAGGATTTGTCCCAGGTATAGATGTCCATCTCCCCTTCCCCACAGCTCCCTGTGAGCCTGATTGCAAAGAAGCTGGAGCCCTGGTTGCCTTTGGTAGGGATTTTATCCAGAGGGGGTCCCCAAAGGAATGAGACACAAAGTGCCAGGGCCAGGCAGGGGGTCCGTGTCCCTGCCCCACATGGCACTGGCCTGAATTTTCCACAAGCCCACGACATCATCTGTGGTGTCACTGATGGGGGGGCTCAGGGAATCCATTTCCATCACAGCCAGGCGTGCTCAGGGATGGAGAGGGGGATACAGCAGGGAAATATGGAAGGAGAAGGACTACGGGGGAATGAAAGCACCACAGGGAGACAAAGAAGGGGAATCAGAGGTGAAAAGGAGAAGGGACAAAGAGACCATCAGAGAATGAGGCTGGGACAAAGAGACCATCAGAGAATGAGGCTGGAGAGGGAAAGGAGATGGGGAGCACAGGAGAAGAGGGGGTGTGCAGCGCTGGGGAGCGTGGCTGCATGAACAGGAGGCAGAAGCCCAAGGAAAGGGGAAGAAAGAAAAGAAAAAAAAAAGCAAAAAAAAAAAAAAGCAAAGCAATGAGAATGAAAATTGATGAGGCACAGAGAAGGGAAGAGTCTTTTCATCAGCAAGTTTGCTGGATGAAGCCAGGAGATAAATCACCCGGTAGAAGGAGCCTTGGTCTCAGTGCTTGCTCCGGCTGCCTCTCTCCCTCTGTCATCTGTCTAATAGCCCGGCTGCGGGAGATAAATGGCTGCAGCTGAGCCCTGGGCTCTCCTGCCCGTCCCTCTCCTTTACCGCAGCCACAACAGCCCCACGCTCCCCCCAGCGTGCTGCTGGAGGGGGGGCAGATGGACAACACCTGCACCCCGAGGGGGACAGGGAGGACCCCGACATCTCCCGGGGACCCTTGGCTGGGGAAAGCTGGGAGCGGGGCCGCATTGATCCCACAGCCCCTCTCTGCAGGAGCAGCTCTGTCCCCAAGGTGTAGCAGATGCCCCAGCCCTCGCTGCGTCTCCCCAAGGACCGTGAGCTCCTGCCAAGCCCCTGTCTTTTCTGGGTGATGGCTTTAAGCAAGCAGGGCACATGGCAGCCTGCGACACGGCCACCGCTCTCCAAGCTTTCCAGCCCCGCTGCACTTCGGCGGCTGCTAAGCCTTCACGTCCCTGTCACCGGCCCTGCCAGCTCCCGGCGGAGGCAGATGAGAAGTGGCAGTCGGATGCTGTGGGAAAATCCTTCCCCCCTCCCAAGGCCTGTCCCCACTGCCTTTTGCTCTTTTCAGTGGCGCGATTGGGATCTGCAGCCAGCCCTGGGGAGATGGGGAAGATGGGGATGGGTTTGCAGCTGGAGATGTGTCCCTGCTGCTGGTCCAGCCTCTCTGCACACTCAGGCACCACCAAACCAAGCTGCACAGCCCCACCGTACCCCCAGAAAAGGGATATATAGGGGTTTTTTTAGCATATCACCTGGCCCAGCTTTCAGCCCTGGCTGCTCTGGGCTCAGGGCTTTCCGCAGTGACACCCAGCAAAGTTTGTCCCCTCAGGCTGAGGTCACATCTCCTCTGTTTATATCTTTAATATATCTTATATCCCCTGTTTCTTCTCTTTATAAAAGCTTCGTTTTTATTTGTGATAAAACCAACAAGAATTAAACGGGCTTCCATACCAATTACTTGTAAAACTTCGGAATAGGGTACCCTGCTGTTATCTGAAGCACTCCTGGATCACTTTTTCTGTCTGGAAGGAGATGCTGCATTAAATCCTGCCAGGCTTTGCTGTAATGGCCACTTTTATGAGGCTGGCTCTGGGGTCTTGCTGTCTCCAGGGCTGTCACCACCCCTTGTCCTGGCACAGCATCCTCCAAACTGCCACCCTTGCCAGATCAAAGCTCCTCGGGACCTTCTATTTTCAGCAACCTCCTCTTTTCAGGGACGCTGAGCACCCACATCCTGCCTGGTGGCTGGAAGCAGCTGTTCATAGGTCAAAATCCAGGCTGGGGGGAGAGAGAAGAGGGATCGCGTGGACTCTGTGGTCCCCAGCCCTGCCCCTGCTGCCATCGCGATGCCAACGGGGAGCGTGACTTCTTTATGACGCTTTTATAGCAGTAAAAGCCTTAGTGCAAATGCAAAACAAGCTCTTTCCTCCCTCCCTGGATAGCTCGTGCCTTCTGGGAAGTGAGCACTTTCATGGATCCATCCATCCTGGGCCAGCCCTGCCTGAGGAACACACCACCCTGTCACTGCTTGTCCCCACCACGGAGCCCAGGATCAGGCCAGCCGGAGTCTAGGTCTAAAACCCCAGTGACAGCATGGCAAATCCATCCCAAGGGATCATCAAAAGGCACGCATTCTGGATTAGCCACTTCTACAACTGTCATACTAATGGTATCTATTAGATAGCTGTTAATCTTGAATAAATGTTTTTAATGATCCCCTGTTTAACATACAATAACTGACATATTAAATCTCGGTTAAGCTGCAGAGGTCAACTCATTATCCGGGGCTAATGGTGGCAGGGATGATGCAGAGACGTAACTCTGGATAACAGGAGAAGGAAATATATCCTTCAAGTGTTATCCAGGCTCTCGAAAGGTTTTTCCGGTGTCGGGACCAGCCGGTGCCATCGGGCACTACAGGGGATGGAGCAGCGATGAGGTGGCTCCAGGAGGTGGGATGAGCCCCGAGCTGAGCATCCCCGTGTGACGGGAGCAGAGGGAGCCCCACAGACCCCATCCCAGCAGAGAAAGCCCTGCTGCTCATGGGTTTCTAGGGATTTTCTCCATTTGCACCATCAAGGGGATGGAAGGGTGGGTGAGAACCAGGCAGGCAGCTGGAGGGACGCCTCTGCGGGCATCTTGGATTCACTGCAGCTGATACAGGGATAGGAAATGGCAGAAATTGCTGTGGGAGATACCTGACGCTCCAGCAAGGAAACCTGTTTGAGCACCACGGCCCAGCGTCCACCTGAAGTTTTCTTTTGTCACAGGAAGCAAGAGTTTCTCCAAGACAGCCAGCCTTGGCTGGCAGGTCTCCTCACCTCACCCACGGCCACGGAGCCCAAAGCCCCTGATCAGGTTTGGTTTTCCTTCCCAGAGACCTCCAGCGTGTCCCAGTGGTTCCACCAGCCAGAACTGGCAAGAAAAGAAAGGAAAAGTGACAAGGAAAACCTCACACCCAGGGAAAGGAGCACCAGGGGGTCCAATGGGGACCTTGGTGGAGCCTCAGCTGAGCTCGGCTCCTCCGTGTCCTGGGCTTTAATTTGCTCCTGTTGCTGACGGGAAATTCCTTCGTGTAGAGGGTAACCCCCCCCCACGCTGTGGGTCAGGATTTCTGGGCTCAGTCCCCATCTCGGACCCTGGAACTGTGACAAAACCAGTTCAGGCTTCCCAAGTCCTGTGTCCTTCCAAACCCAGCAGGCAAGGCAATGGCAAAGCAAGAGCTGGGTGTCTTGGGAAGCTGAATCCGTCCCCTCCCTCCTGCTGGTAAAAGGGGGCTGGGATGTTTCAGCGCCGCTGCCGGGGAGCTCTTATCTCCGAGCAAGCATCTTGGAAGCCCTGGGGTGGGAAAGCAGCTGCTGTGTTCAGAGCAAAGATCCCGACACCAACCCTGGCAGGGAGTTTACCGCCGCGTCAGAAAACAAACAAATAAATAATAAAGAAAGACAAGACACCCAATCTTTCCTTCTCCCCCCCTTCTCCTCCCCTTACCCCCGTAACGTGGCAACCGCTCCCCCCGCATCCACGGCAGCCTCCCTCATCTGTATGCTCCCTCACAGCCCCGCACCATCCGCCGGGTGAGCACCATGGCAACACCCTGCTCTTTAAACACAGGAGTTTGTGCTGCCATCGCAAACAGCATTAGGCAATTTAATTAAGCAGCTGGCAAAAAGGAAAAACTTTGTCTGTTTTAAGGCGTTTTATTAAATTCCGGCGTATTCTGCAGCTCTGCGTCGCCGCTGTCTGGTTCGAGGGATGGGAGGATGCTCCCACCCCGGCTTTTCTGCTCCTTCACCCCCCGCCTGAAGCAAATAAACCAAACTGGGCAATGTGGGGGGCACAGGGAACCCCCAAACCGGTCCCTGCATCCCACCTTGTGTGCTCTCTGAACCCACGCACGGGGCAAGGGCAGCAAAGCCCTGCTCCAGCCTCCAGCAGTGATTTTTAGCTCGTTATCCCCTGAAAATCATTAACATGAGACAGGGGACAGACCCCCCACCACCACCCCCGCAACCCCAGCAGCTCCGGGCTGCTGCTCTGCCAGCTTTTCTGCTGGTTTCTTTCCTCGGTTAAGCCTCGTTGCGTGCAGAGGGACCCAGGGATGCTGTTTGCAGGCCTTCTCCTGCATCTCTCCTGGCAGGGAGGGCGATAGCGTTATTTCTGCTTGTCTGGGAGATAAAAAGCTGCCGGGAGCGTGCAGAGCAAACCGCTCTGCTGCCTGCATCTCGCTATCGCGCCGATGCGCCAGGAGCCGGCGGGCAGGAGCGGTCCCCGCTTCTTATCTGGATGCTTCTCTGCCTCCACTTCGGATGTTTTTTAATGAGGAGGGCTGGGAAATAAGCCTGTTGTTCTTCTCCTTTCGCTTTCAGGCTCTGGAAGGGTTGCGGTGGCTCTACCTGCCTCCCAAACGCTCCCACAGGTCCCTCTGGCTTCCTTGGGATGCTGCTGGCAGCTTCAGGCACAGCCTCCAGCCTGGAGCGCTGCAGGATTTGGTCCCACTCAGGCACAAAATGCCCACGCAGTGCTGAGCACATCCCAGAGCTGCTTTTGGTCCCACACTCATTGCCTGGGGATAAGCAAGATCCCACCCCACTGGGATGCGGAGAGACCTGGTACGGGGAGATGCTCAGGGAGGAGCTGGGGTCCCTGGGCTGTGCTGGGGGTCCCTGCAGAGTTGTTTCTCCAAAACATGGCCCAGGGGAGTTCAGGCTTTCTGAAGGTTTATTCCTCCTGGAGATAATCACCAGGGCCCTTCCCTGCCCTTCATTTCCCTCATCCTCTTTGATTGCAAAAGTTGGGACCATGAGACCTTGCTGTGGAGGAGCTCCAGGGCCAGGTGGCCGTGCAGTGTGGTGGGGACGGATGCTGAGGTGGCACCTGCGACACTCAGAGCCACAACCAGGCTCCTTAGTGGGGCCAGGAGCTAAATCCATCTGCTCTGCCCTGCCTGCTTGGGAAGGTGGCTTTGGGGGTGCTGAGCTGGTGGCCCCAGCTCTAAAGAATCATTGAATTATAGAAAGGCAGCAGTTCTCCTCCTGTGTCCTGCGTGCAGCACGTTCACATCTCTGGGAAGCCTCAAATCCATCTCTTTTTGGCCGAACAGCCCTGGGGGCATCTCATTTTATCCTGGAGAATCACAAGGGCTGCTCTCCAGGCTGTGGGGTTAACTGGTGCATTTGTAAATGTCTCGCAAAAGGCAACTGGAAAAGCTGGCTGATCTCCACTCCGGATTGCCTGAAGAAACAAGAGGCTGGGAAGATGGAGCTTCAGTCTCAGCTCGTGGCTGAATTGTCCTTTACTCTGTAAAATCTGTGTCGTTTAACAAAACCCACACCGCATTGGGCTGCAGCTCTCTGCATTTTTGGAAGCGTCTCTAACGACTGGCACCGTCTCGGGGCTGCAGCAGGAGCTGATCTCTGATCTGCATGGCCAGACCCCGCACCCTCTCAATCCCCTTTCAAGTGCCCAGGTCAAGAACATCCCGGGCAGAAACGGTTTGGAGAAGGTGGGGAGGGGGATCAGGCAGTGCCGGTGCCCTCGGTGAAAGCAGGAGGGCTGCCGTGCCTGGTGTTTTAGGCATTTATTGCTCCCTCTGCCACCATCTCTTTTGCAATCCGCCGTGTCCCGTTTTGCTTTTCACACAGGGCCCGTTTCACAGCTCCAACCATCGCCATTTCCCTGCCCAGACCCTTCCCATCCGGGCAGGAGAACCCACAGGCTCTGCTCAGACGGCAGCCGGATCACTGGTTTTGCTCTGCTGCTTTATTTATTCCCTAATAATCCCTCGCCTGCCATTTGCCCTTTCCGACGGCTGCTGCACTGTGTCTCTGTTTCCAGAGCTATCTCCACGATCTTCTTCCTGAGTGGCAAGAGCTAATTTAGAGCCCTTCAGCCTGTAAAAGCCATCGCCGAGCCTCTGAGAGCCTAGCGCAGGGTTTCAAATGCCATTTGCCTCCTTAATCACCCCGAGGCTTTAGAAAATGCGATCTTTGATCAACAAAACTCCCCGTTCCCAGCAGGTGGGGAGCTGTGTGCCCCAACCCCAGCACCCCCAGGCAGCACCCAGCCTGCCAGGATGCCCCCAGCATCCCGAGCCCATTTGAAACCCTCATCCTTCCCCTCTGCTGTGCTCAATTCCCACCTTCCAGCCCCGCGGTGACCCCCAGCTTGCTCCAGGACCTTCCTGGCATGGCACAGCTCCATCCTGCCTGGGTTAGGGGCAGAAAGTGGTGGTCCCTTCCCTGAACTGGCACACCTGGCATTGGCAAGCGCCGCCCGGCCGCAGGGAGCCGTGCCGCAGGCGCAGCCTGTCCCTGGCACTGCCATGCCATGGCCGAGAAACAAACAGCTCCAGCCCGGTAATGAGCTCCCTCAGTTCCTCCTCCCTGCCGTGCTGTGCAGCGGCGTCTTAAATAATTCAGGCCAGCTCCTGAACTGCCTGGAAAACACCTCCAGGTCTTTCCTAATGAGCTCACTACGGACCCATCATCCAAGGCTAGGGAGGAGCCGGGAGAGCCGGTCCCTCCACCAACACACGGACACCAGCCGAGCACCGGTGACCACCCCGTCCCTGAACGCAGTGGCAGGGCCAGCTGGCGGGTCCCCAAATTGGTGGGCCATGCACACAGCACCACGAGCATCTCACAGGTGGCTGGGCCATGTCCCGGCTGGTGCAAAGCAGAGCAGGAGCTGCATCCGTGGCCACCAAGGGCCACGAAGCACAAACAGCAGTGCCAAAGCCAGACAGATTCAAACAGGCCAGAGACGGATGCAATAGAGAACAAAACCTGGAGCAAAGCCCCCCCCCCATGCAGAGATGGACTCTGGTGGCGATTTCAAAGCCAAATCCTTTCAGCATCATCCAAGCCTGGGTACCGGGATATCGCACGGAGCTCTCTGGCAGAGCAGGGCACATCCCCAAAGCCTCCTTCTGTAGGACAAGGGTGGCTGGGGGGAACGACACTGGACCCCACAAGCACCACCAGCTCCAGAGCAGTGCCCAGAAAGCCTTGGATCAAGCCTTGCACCGCCGTTATTTCCCTGTGTCCCCTCATTTTCTCCCACCAGCATCCCCTTTCCCTTCTGCCAAGCCCCGCAGTGCCCTGGGCAGAGTCCAGCCACGTCCCCCAGCCCGGTGGGAGGGAAGGAGAGGGGCACTGCTGAGGGATCATGCAATAATGTCACTCATGCCACTAGCAGGGCCCTTGTCCTCCTATTGCCTGTCATTTTCTGGCTCTTTGTGGCAAGCTCCGATGACAGACACGGCTGCTGCAACGAGACTCCCCAGGGATCTTTGGAGCATTGGGGACAGGAGGAGGAGGAGGAGGAAGGAGGAGCAGAGTGGGGACATGGCCCAACATGTGCATCTTCTTGGGAGGGAGGATTGGGTCTCACCGAGGCTGGCTACAAATGCCAGGTTTGATGTTTGCTTGGCAACCCCCTGCGAGCAGGTTAAGCCTGTGGAAGCAGAGCCTGATGCCTGTCAGTGGCGGTTTGTGCTGCTGCTCTGAGGGTACGGGAGTGACAGAGGCTGAAAATACACATGGGAAGAAAGCGGTGGGAAAAAGAGGGAGATGGAGAGATGCCCCGTGGGCTACGGACTTGAGCTGGGCTGCTCTCACTGCCCAAATTCCCACCCAACTTTCATCTCAGGGGGGAATTTCCCACAGCTTCTGAGCTCCTCTGCACTCTGGGGACAGTCCCCATAGCCTGAGGGGGCTCCAGGAAAAGCAGATTAATCCCTGAAGGCAGGAAAATCCAGGGGATCCCCACCTCTGGAGGCACCAGCCCCGGCTCTGCTCGAGCAGACCATTCTACCCACTTCATTCCTGTCCTGTTTCCAGCAGGACCTCAGGGGTGGGTACACCCACGGGTGACACCGTGGCTTGTCCCACTGGTGGCTTCTGGGTGGAGGAGACCTCCCGTGAGCCGAGCACAAGCCTGAGCCCTTCACTTGCCGCGAGCCAGAAACTGAGCAAGACCAAGACGGGCTTGTCTGGAGAGTCCTGGCCTTGAAAGCAGAGCAGACAGAGAGAGTCCCAGATGGCCCCACCAATTCCAGCTAATAAAAAGGATATTTCACACGTCAGGCACTTCGCAGACACGTTAATGAGAGCAAACAAAGGCTCCACGATGCAGATTAAGGGATGCAGGAAAGCAGCTCCCAGGGTGGCCACCAGCCAGCTCAGCCACTGGGCTTTGCCATCCTGCTCCTGGGGAACACCCCTGGAGCATCCCAGGGACCACGGCCGGGCTCTGCCCTCCGGCAGCTCCATGAGGTTGAAAGGCTGCTTTGGAGGGCAGCACCAGGGGGCTGGGGAGGAGACCAGGCAGGCTGGAGCTCCCCAAAATCATCCCCAGGGCTGGGGAAGGGACCAGCACGGTGCTGGGGCTGCTTCCCCAAGAGCAAGAGGAGGAAGGACGCCAGGGAGCTGCATTTTTCATGCAGCCAAGCACAGCATAAATACAAGGGGAGGCAAAGGGGGAGCCTAAATCACCCCCCCTGCTCCTGCCATACATTTCAAGCACAGAGCAAGGGCCAGCAGGCATCTCCCTGCTGGCCCAGGGGATAAAGCCCGTGGCCATCCCACTCGTGGGCAGCAGGTACAGCCACGAGCCCGGTGGGATGCAGCAGCTCCCATCATCACCCTGATGGAGCAAACAGTGGCACTGGAATGGTGTGTCCCCTTTCTCCCCATGGGCAATGGGGGGAGAAGGGTGCTGTGGGCTGCACCCACTCAGGACACGTGTGGAATCCAATATCAGGTCTCATTGGATCCAAGCAGATTATGACCCAGGATCTCGCTTCATCTCCAGTGACATCATGAGCTTTGAACTGCCCGAATGCATCGAAGTCTGAGTTCTGCTACTTGCCACATGGAGTATCCAGAAATGGAAGCATTGCTAGAAGGGTTAATCTTCCCCCCCCCCCCCCTTTCCTTTTCCTAAAGGAGAGATTTCATGCCATGCTGAATAAATAAAATAATGTGATATTACAAAAGACTGCAGCACAGTATATTAGATACCACAGCACTGTTGCAGGGCGTCTGTCAGCACCAATCATCATGACTGATGACTTATCAAGAATGGACCTGACGTTTCCAAATGAGCTGTTTTGATAAAGTTGTCATTCAAAGGGGATCTAAAATAAAATAATAATAATAATAAAAATCCCAGATAGGAACAGGAAGAGAAATGGAAAACATTTGCCGCCTCTGTCCCACCTATTTAAGGATTCCCAGCGTGGTAGCAGGACAGTTTGGTGTAGAGCATCGGCAGGGAGGGACACGCACAGAGACTTTGCTGAGGCTCAGTCACAGCCCAAATGTCCCTCCCAGACCCGATGCACAGCCAGGGTACAGAGGGACAGATGGCCCCAGTGCCCTCATCCGTGCGGCAGGGCAGGATGCAGCCACCCCAGGGGCTGCCCAAAATTGCTAGGAGGGGGTCATAGAGCCAGCACGTGGGGACATGTGTGCCCATCACCTTTCCTTCACATGGCTTTTAAACTCTCCGATTTCAGAGATAATGAGGCAGATACAAGTTTTATGAAAATAAGTGGCCCCAGAAGGGTTCAGTGGGTGGATAACCTCGCCAGGCACGGGAGGCATGGACCACAGCCGGCTCCTTCGGGGTGCCAGAGCTGCTCAGCATCCCAACGTGTGTCCGTGGGACACCCGGTTGTGTCTCCTCCCATGCTCACGTCAAGGTGTTGTCCACTGGAAATCTCCGTGCAGATGTTGTACATCAGATCAGCGCCGTTGGTGCCCGGGTCTGTGCCGCTGCTGCCACACTGGAGCCTGTTGCTCTGTCTCCTTGCCTTTTCCTCTGGGCACTGTGCATACACTCGAGTTACTTAAAATAATATCCCAGTGTATAATGGCTCTTCTGGAGAGGAAAATTTGCAAAGGATACAGAGTCCCTGTTGAAAACCCGGGGCTGTGTCAGCGATATTGCCCTGGCTCCTGTGGCTGGGAGCCGATAAAACCCTGCCCACAGGCTCGGGAGCCCATGGAGGCATCTCCTCGGGAGTGCAGAGGGGTGAAGGAAAGAGATGCCAGGGCTGGACATGATGCTTTGCCATGGGGAGAGCCTTCCCGCAGGCAATGGGGCAGCTCCCAACCCCAGCAGCGAGAGCCTGGATGTGCAATATCCCCCATGCCAGGGGTGGCTAGTGTAGTGCAGGGCTGCGAGCCCACTCCCAGTCA
>JAOXNH010000013.1:4345200-4363582 GCA_028566575.1 Bartramia longicauda
TGAGGGTGGTGGAACACGGGAACAGGTTGCCCAGGGAGGTGGTTGAGGCCCCTTCCCTTGAGATATTCAAGGTGAAGATCGACGAGGCCCTGGGCAGCCTGGTCTGGTTGGGGGTGTCCCTGCTGTCAGACTAGATGACCTCTGGAGGTCCCTTCCGGCCTGGACCAGTCTATAAATCTATGAACCTGTACATCTGGTGGGACAAACTGGCACATGGGAAGGGAAGAGGTATTATAGCCATGATGGTTGGGTCCCACAGCACCTGCTGTCGTGCTCGGGTCAGCAGTGAGACCGAGCACACTCTGCCCAGCCAGGACTTTCCCTGAGGAAGGGTATGGACACACCTGACTGCAGCTGGGTCAAGTTACCTACGCACCTGAAAGTCACTTTAATTATGAGCAGCTTGCTTTTTGCCAAGACTGGTATCAAACTGAGGATGATTCCGGGCTGTCCAATACTCTCTGTTCATTCCTTCTACCAAAACACCACTGGGGAAAAGCTTCCACCACTTACATCCTGAAGAATATTTCCCTGTAATAAAGTGATTCTCCAAAGATCAAATATTGGGTTTAAAGGAGTCATCGTTGCCCCTAGAACAAATTAAAAGATCAGGCTTTTCTTAGACCTCTTCCATGGAGCATCTCAACAGCTCCCAACCTGGGCCGCTTGTGGGTTAAGCTCTTTGCTGTTCCCAGGGTTTAAGTTACAAACCTAAGTTGCTTCCAGTAATTTAAGGAATCACAGTAACCCTGTAAGCACCACCTCCTGTGACCCCCTTTGCAGAGTCACCACGAAGGAGCACCTTTCTGCTTACTCAGAGCCATGAGGAGTGTGCTGGTGCTCAGGAAATCACAGCAGCTTACTTCAAAAAAAACCAAACACAAACCAAACAAAACCCCCAAAGGTCCTTAAAGGTTCACTTTTTATAAAACACTGACTTGCAAAAGTGTAAAGGGCACGTTGTCCCCTGGAATGATGATGTAAAAGAAACCGAAGAGCCTTGCTCTCGGGCTGCCTTTTGCTGATTCTCAACCCTGTCATCTCCTCTCTGGAATAATTTGGGGTTTCTTTCCCCCCCTTCCCAACCCATCTGCTGACGCTCTCGCTCCACCCTCTTACCTGCCCAGACTTTGACTGGTGGCTACGACAGGCGGCTGGTGGCCCTTCCGCAGCAAGGCTGCGAGCCTGTGGAGGAGGAGAGAGGAGCTGGAACCACGGGCAGCAGCAGAGGCCATGGATGCAGCAGTTTTCCTCTGGCACAGACAGAGGGAAGGAATGGGCGCTGCAAGACCCAGCACCATCCAAGGCAGGGGATGTTCTGGTGTCCTGATGAACTTCCAGGCGTTGCTAGAGGGCTGGGGCTACGCGGTAGCTCGATGTAGAGATGAGAGAGGAGGGGTGAGCACACCCCCAACACCACCAGGACTGCCCCCCAGAAACCACCCGAGAAAAACTTCCTTAGATCTTTCTTGCTTTTTGTGTCCAGCAACAGTCAAGGGCATTAAAATACAGGTGCTCATCTTCAAACTGCCCACAGAGGAGGTAAGAAAAGTACAGAAGCAAGCTCTTCCCGTGGCATCGCACTGGAGCTGGGTTCTAACGTGGGGTGGACACAGATTGAACCCGCAGGGACCAGACATCACAAAACCACAAAACATCTCACTCCAACAGCTCGGCAGAGCCCGGGGTGCGAGCCCCATGGAAGGAGACAATACACAACCAACACGTAGCATGAGGAGAGCGTCGCCGCAGGCGCCATGAGGGGTTGGTTTTAAATGCCCAGCTGCATTTGGTAATTAGACCTGACACCACCTTTGGAGCCGTGTGATGAAGATTTAAGAGAACACTTCCACACAAAATCAGCTTCTCCCTCGTAATTGCTGCAGCTGTGAGTCAACAGCAGTGATGAATAACCAACCCTGGGCCCTCCCCCCCGGCACATTTTGACGCCCTTCTCCACCATCCTGTTCCTTCTCCTGCCCCCATCTCCCACCCTCTTGAGCAGCTTTATCAAGAGGTATCCACACAAGCAGGTGTCACCCCTCACTTCCCTACCTCCCTTTTTCTATTGGGACTCCATCTCTGGGCCATCACCATCCTCCCGGTGGTTCCCTAGCTGTTCCTCCACAAGGCTTCCACCACCTCCCTGCTTTTGGCAGGGCCACCCCGGCAAACCAAGCACCCCTCCACGTCCCAGGTGTTGGTAAAGCCTTCTACAGCACAACCCTCTGCACTGAGGACTCGGGCACCTGCCTTTTCTGGCTCCAGAGGGCTCCTAAGCAAACTCCAAACCTGCTGCTGCTCCTTGTCCTGCCTCCGAGTCACGAGAAAAGCCATTTCTGATCTCCTGAGGATTCGAAGCAACGCAGCCCTGTCTGACACTCGGTACCATGGAACTGCCATCTCCCAGGCTCCAGCTCTTCGGCATCAATCCTACGCTGTGTCCAGCCTATGTAGCCTTAAGGACATTCATTACCCACAGGGGCAGGTCCCCCCCACCTCGCAGTGAGTTAAAGCCACGTTCTCTCAACTCTTAAAAATACATCACCTCCCCTTCCAAAAAGCTACAGTCACGCCTTGCTCCTTTGCCCGGGTCTCTTCTCTCCAAAGGCTTCCCATCACCTCCCCGTTCTCCACCACAAACACGAGCTGCACCAAAGCTTTTTCCCCGCCGTCCTTTCCGCCTGTCCTTCGGCAGAGAGGGCTCCGGCTGTGCCTCAGCCCAGCAGCATTCCCTTTCCAAGCAAACCCACGGATGCTTTCTCCTCTCGGATATTAAAGCCGCTATCAGAGACGGGGGGACCCGCCAGGCCGTCCGCGCTCGCCGCGGGAAGGGTTCAAGGGTGACGGCGGGGCACAGCTCCGCTCTCCCATCCTGCCAGGTAGGATGCTCCCGCTTCGGGAAGGAGAGGTTAATTACCAAGTGAGGGTTTGATGACGATTTGCGCCCCGGTTTTACGAGCGGCAAAGAAAATGGCTCGGATGTTGACTTGAACGCCCCGAAGCGCAGAGCCTTGCACCCCAATTAAACACCCTGCTGTTAACGGGCAAACCCACAGCTCTCCCGCCCGTGCAGCATCAAGCTCAACGCCGCAGCCGGACCCCCCCACACCTCCTCCCCCTAACTTTTTTGGAAAATGAAAATAATTAAGTCATCTATAGCTATATTTTTATTGCTATTTAATTTCCACCCCCTTCCACACTATCTACTGGGATTGGAAGTAGAGGAACCCAAATACTATGGGAAGGCTATTTTCAAATGTAATATTTGCAAAACTCCCAAAGCACTGGAAATCTCAAGGAAGGGTTGTCTGAGGCTTTCAGCCCAATTTCTTAATTATGCCCCCTCTATAAATAGGATTTTTATTTTTTTTTTACCACTGTAGCTATGTCAAGAGACAGGTTTCTTTTTTTTAATCACGTAGTTACTTTGATGACACCACAAGTAGAGCTCTGCCTTCACTAGTGGTATCGTGTACCAGTATAGCATCTACCTCTCCTGACGAGGAAGAAAATTACACCAGCAAAGAAAAGCCTGACAACTGGTGCAAAACTGTGGGCTCGTCAGCAACACTATGACACTTTTACTGTCCCACAACACCCAACAGGTAAGTTTTGTCTTCAGAGTCATGGGCTCAACACTTATAAGCAGTATGAGAGAGAGCACAAAATGGACTATCATCTGGTCTTGCTCATTTTAATGGCAATTCTGGAAATACTGGAGGCTTTCTACATAAAATCAGGGGAAGGAAAGACAGTGCTACAATGTTAGTCTTTAACCCAAAGACTTTACGTATTGGGTTTGGGTTTTTTTTTCAGGAAATCACATTTTCCAGCTTTTCTTCTATTTCTTTGCTAATTTCTTCTGTTTCTGGTCCCTTGGAAGGTTGTTAGCTTTGTGATGCCCAAGCCCTGGGTTTCGTTTGGCCCCTGCCCATTGGACACCAGCACAGTGCTGCCAGGAGACACACAGCAACACCCATGTGCAGATGAAGGAAAGCTAGAATATCCCCCTTTCCAAAGGAGCTGCTAATCATTTTCGTTTTTCCTTTTTAAATAACTGCTGGTGAGTCAGGCATGACATGGCTCCTGTAATCTTCACAGATAATTAAGCAATTCATACCTTGTGTCTGTGGGTAGACACTGCTGTCAAAACTCAGGCCCGTTCTGGAAGTGGCTGAAGTGCTTTCTTTTGTGAAAAAAAAACAACCCACCCCTCTTGCTTTCTCCCACCTTTGATTAAATAATCTTTAATATGAAGACTTCATAGCAGGGAAATTTGCTTGTGTGGGCCATTGCTTTTGAAGCTGATGTGACAGCTTGTTGCACGACTCTGCACACATTCTTCCCGTTCACTGGGAGGAATGCAAGGGATGAGCAGAGCAAGAAGCTTTTGGGTTTTGTTGCCATCAGTTGACAAAATACAGCTTTGTCAGTTCTGATGTTAACACTGACAACCAGTGTGTCACACCTCAGCAGTGTGAAGGTGGCTACAGTGTCTGTAGCACAGGCTGAGGTGTCCCAAAACTGAGGTGTGTGGACTCCATATGAAGCCAGGCTCTTGCTGACACCTGTCCCACTGCAGCATCAATGTCACAGAGAGCAGGGAGAAGTCTTGCTACCTGCACATGTTACTGTTTACCTGTGGTAACAGGATATTCTGAGTAATACATGTGTTGTCTCCAGTTTCCTGAACTCTTTTTGCATGGACAGTGTTGTCCCAAAATACCTGCATCATCAAGGAGACTTGCAGGGACCTCAGGACATCTGGACTCTGAGAGAGCAATAGGAAACTTGCGTTAGGGGTGAAACAGGCTGCAGTGTCCAACCAGATATTTAAAGGAGATCCAGACTCTGCAACACAAAGATGTAAATTAAACTGGGTAAAAAATAAGGTTAGGCTCACGGAATCCTCAGTTAGAGGTGAAAAACAGTCTGTGTCCTCCTCTTTCCTGCAGTGAAATAGGATGATTTCTTTCATAACTGCACAGTCCAAACCACTTCTTAGATTCATGGCTTATTTCCATTATTTTAGCAAAGGTGTGTCTCAGTCTGCACGTAATATTTGAAATTGGGGGGCACTTCCAGCGCTTTCCATATTGGCTAGTCCATAACCACATAGAATAGTACCATGGAAGAACAACTGCTCAGTCTCATGCAAAGGGAGGAAAAATTGAATACGGTTAACAAAATGCAGATACAACTCAAATATTTGGAGGATTTTTCCAATTGCTAGATGTTGCAGATGGTAGAAGAGTCCCTTCAGAAAATATTGGTTCACCCTTCATCCTGGCACACACTGAACTCATCTGAACAAAGCAGCAGCAGACACTGGAATCAGTCAAGGAATCAAGCAGGTTTTGATAGAAAATTTTGTAGACCATTTCTAGGTATTTCTCTCCCCCCCTCCTCATCCCCTTGGGGTGATGCTCCCCAGGACCAGAGAGAAGCAGCTCCTGCAAAGGCCGTGCTGGCTGCTCGCACCCCCTCGGCATTCCCAGCCCATCCTGCTCCCGCTGCAGCTCAGCCCGCTGCGGCACTGGGGTCCCCCTCCCCACCGAGGTCACCAAGCTCCGGGGGGGCTCTCCCACAGCCCCACATTAGGAGGGAAGCAGGAGACTCGATGGGGTGGGCTTGAGGCCCAAATCCCCTCCTGTCCACCAGCACCCAAAGGGCTTTATTTGCCTTTGGAATGATCTGGCTGCCTATGGTCCTTGGGAGCCCCACGCGCCTACCCCATCCCGCTGTGTCCCGGGTGACACTGCGGATGCTCCATGGGGTTTTGCAGCACCTTCCCCTGCCCCTCTGGCTCTGGCTGAGTCCCCAAGCAAGACATGCTGCTGGTGGCTCACCCCCTCTGGAAGGGGGTGCTCAGAGACTCTTCACCTTGAAAAACACTGGGGAAAAGCTGCCTTCTGCTCTGCTGTGTCTCAGATGGACAGATTTGGGGTGCTGGTGGCCTGTCACCCATCTTAAGAGGTGAGGGATGGAGACCCCATCCCCCTCCTCACCCCAGCGTGCCGCAGGGAAAAGCATCCCAGAGCCAGGGACAGTCCTGGGGCTCTGACAAAGGCAGGATTTGGGGCGGGGGCACCAGCCCAGCCCCAGCTTTTGTTTGCTTTCCAGCAGTCGCTCCCCAGAAATGTTTTTCCCAGCTCCATCCAGCGGCTGTCAGAGCCCTGCGGATGCCACACGCCCCGGGAGTGACAGCAGCCATTGAATCCCCATTTCATGCTCAGGAGCCTGAGCCGAGCTGGGGGTCTGGCTCATTCCCAGAGCATTTGCCTGGGGCGAGGGGCTGGACGGCAGGGATGGAGAACAGACGCGCAGGCAGGCGAGAGAGCCAGGGAGGCAGAAGAGGAGAGATTGGAGTGACCTGATTTAATTGGCAGGACTTCAATAACATAAAATCCCTGCCCGTGTGCCCAAACCAAATGGGTGATGTTCTGGCACGTTGGCCCCCGTTCAGCGAAGCATTTATGCAGATACTTAATGGGAACACATGCTCAACGTTAGCCTCCTTCAAACGCTGTGCAGCATAAACTGAGAGTCAAAGAGGGGTCTCAGCTGGCAGGTCCCCTCATGGCTTTTCAAACAGCAAGGGGTGAAATGGGAGGCTTTATCCAAGCACCGGGGCACGCAGGGGGATGCTGCTGCATTTCATAAAAACCCCATGAAAGCCACTTCTCCCGTGAGATGATGGAGCTCCCCGTCAGCTGGAGAAGCCCTTCCAGGTGGCCTTTGTGCCAATGCCCAT
Source organism: Bartramia longicauda (assembly GCA_028566575.1). NCBI lineage: Eukaryota > Metazoa > Chordata > Aves > Charadriiformes > Scolopacidae > Bartramia > Bartramia longicauda. The sequence goes on from JAOXNH010000013.1 coordinate 4,351,958, forward strand.
GTCCTGCTGTTGTTCCCAGGACCATGGATACTTAGAGGGATCAAGGGGTGGGATTCCTTCTGGTTTGCAACCCCCTCCATGCTGTGGGGCTGGCAGGGCAAGCGCCTTGCACCCTCTTCTCCCACTCATCATTAGAGCAGAGGGGCTGAGCTGGAGGCCAACCCCACCAAACCACTGCAAACCCTCCAGTGCCCAGCCCCAGCCCCGTGTGCCTGCAACACAGCGTGCACAGAGCATAGAAACAGACTCATGGAGTGGTTTAGGTTGGAAGGGATCTTAGGGACCATCCGGCTCCAACCCCCCCTGCCCTGTGCAGGGACACCTCCAGATCCAAGACCAGATCGCTGAAGAGCTGCCTTGTACTTCCCATGGGGCAGGAGGCATCTCAAGCCCATCCCAGGCTGCCATCAGCTTGGGGAGGAACAGGGAAAGCTTTGCCTGCCCTGGCTGTGAGTGGATGCTGCTGTGCTTGGCTGGGTCCCTCTGCAACACCTTGCAGCTCCTGGGGACCATTTTGAGGGCACCCATTGCCCCTAAACACAGTCCTGGGGGAGGTAGGGTGGCAGTAGCTCCCTCCCCAGCTGCCAGAGCACCATGGATGGGAGCAGCCGGCGCTGCAGAGACCTTGCTCGGGGCTGGACCGACACACAAACTCCATAGAAACAGCTGAACCCAGATGAACCACACAGGGCTTTCATCCAAGCCTTGGTGGGAGCTTGTACAGCACCGTTAAGCCCAGGTCATTTAATCACTTCTCATTCCAAGTACAGAGTTCAAAGGTGCTTGTTTGGGCTTAAGACTAATTGAGTCTCTTCTCTGCCGGAGGCTCCCGGGGTGAACTCAGGCAGGTCCCTTACTCAGTGACCTCCCTTCCCGTTTGCAGCATGGGGACACTAGTGTCACCTCCTGGTGACGCGGGACATTTGCTGCCTGGCAGAGAGGAGGGATGCTGGCCCACTTTGGCGGCGTTTCCCCCACATGCTCTGGGTGCAGGAGAAGAAGCGTTTCTGTAAATCCATTTATAGCCAGCCTGAGCTGCCTCCGCTGCAGGAGAGGGATGGAGATGGAGACAGGCATTTCCCCCTGCTCCAGACACATGCTCCTGCTGCTGGGGAGGGAGAAGCTGGCCCCGGGGTGGCCTGGAGCCTTCTCCGTCTAACACCTTGCCGGTGAAGGGGCTCCTCTGACGCGCTCAGCCAGAACCTGCTGCAGATGATGACTAATGCACGTCACTCTGGAGATGCTATCTTCAGGCAGATGAGTACAGCCTGATCCAGGTTTTAATTGTGTAGGATTTTAGCCGAGATGGCACTAATTTATCTTCTCTGCTGCTTCAGCAGTTCTCAAGCCTCTCCTGCACTTGAAGTCACCTGGAACATATTCCCCTGGTGCAAGGGGTTAAAAACTTTTCTTGCTGGAGAAGCGGCTTGCAGCCTCGGGATGATTTTTTTTACCTACAGCCGGTTACACGTGTGGAGTTGTAAGGAGCTTCACATTCCCCTTCTTATCCCTTAAGACACAACATTAGCTCTTTGGGGAGCAGCTCTAAGCAGTCTTACAGAGCAGCAGTAGATTTGGAGGGCTAAGCTTGGGCAAGCCATACTCAGCCAAGCCTTAGATCCCCCAGACCGGGATGAACAAGGATCCTGGTGAGGTTTCCCACCCGCAGCGTCTCCCAGAGCCAGAGGCAGGATCCTTTCCAGGCTGTGCTGGGACCAGGCACATCCTACATCCACTTGGGAATGCTTGGGGGGCAGAAGGTGATGCCCCCAGTCCCTGCTGCAGGGTTGCTTTAGAGAGGATCCCTTCCCAGCAGTTTCCTCCTCTTCTTCCTCCCAGGCATCGACGGAGCCAAGCCTGGCTTTGTTACCTCCCAGTGGGAATGGGAGCTGCTGGGTAAGAAGTACCCACACGTCCCAGAGACTCATTACTCATATGTGGGAATTGTTTTTGGTGTCACGGTTATTGCTATTCTTTAATGATTTAAGGACATAACAGCAGCTCCCTCAGGCAGCCTGATGGAGCCGTAAACCCTGGAAGTGTTCGGAAAAGCTGCCTGCAGCCCTTTCCCCGGAGCCAAAGAGGAGACACCCCTTTTCCTCCCGCATCTCCCCTGTGCCAAATAAACCAAATCCCATCCTCGCAGCCGGCGGTAAGTTATTGCAGGCCTATGGCTGGTACAGGACAGAGCCGTAACTCAGACGGGCTCCGGCTGCTCCTGAGTTATGGCATCTCTGCTGCCCGTGGCAGGGCAGCTATACATTACCCCCGGCACCCAGGGCTCTCCCGATGTGCATTGCTGGAAGTAGGGATCAATAAGCCTTCTGCTTTTGGCAGCAACGCCAAGAAAAACCAGCTGGGTAAAACACAAACCGGCTAGCACAGCCTGAGCCCCAAAGCTTCCCTCACCTGCATTAAAAAAGTAGATTTTCAAGGCTCTACTATGTGTTTTCCTCCTCCTCCCTCTTTTCCTCTCTCTGCAGCAACGGTAAACACCGACCTCGCTTCCCCTGAGCTTCCCCCAGCCCTGATCCGGCTCCGTGACTCCTCCACGGAGCTGGGGGCTGCGGATGCAAACCCAGGGGGGAGGTTTTGCCCAGCGTGGGGCCCTGGAGCTGGATGTTTGCACCTAGGATGAAAGCTTGAATAATTGCTATTTTGGAGGAGTAACAGATACTCAGAGTTTAGGAGGCAGGAGGCTTGGGGAGGCTCCGGATCGTCTGGAGCTGTCGTGTACTGACACCAAGCTTTTCAGGGGTATCAGTAAATCCACACTTTCACAGCAGCTCCTATTAACTTGCTATTATTATGATGTTCACAATCATATTTTTATATATTTTTATAGTGTCTTTTAGTACTTGTTTTGGGATAATTTCCAAATCCCTCAAGATCAGCCCGTGCGTGCTAAAACGGTGCCCAGAGACACTATCCATCCCCTCCCGAAAAGGGGGAGCAGAGATGCAGCAGGGCGAGGTGACAAGCCCATGGAAGCAGTGGGTGTCGGGGTGCTGGTGGGGGGCCTGGGGGTACGGCAAAGCCCGACAGGAGCCCAGGCTTGCGCTAGGGCTGGGGGAAATGAGGCACCACAAGGCTAAAGACCGGATCGATAAAGACTTTTAAGCATCTACCTCCAAGCCCCCATTGATTTTGGTATCTAAATACATCTGGAGCTGGCTGTGACCAGCCAAGGTCACACCAGAGGTCTGCGGCAGAGAAGGGAATTGGACTCGGGACTCCTTCCCAAGGCAGAGGTGAGTGTCCTGAATTGGGGGGGCTGCCCTTCTCCCTACCCCCAGGAGCTAATCTCAAAGCTGATTAAAGAGCCCTCACCCCCAACCTCACACCACCTTCAGGAGATCAATACCAAACCCTGTCCTTATCACACAGGGGGGAGCCTGGAGCCCTCATTAACCCCTCCCATGCCACGTCGGATCATTGTCCCCGACTCAGCACAGCTCGCTTGGCTGCAGTGGCAGCGATGGAGGGACACGCCGCATCCCCCACGATGAGTGGGAACGGGGAAATGTTCTTCTGGTTACTTTATTTCTCTGCTTTGGGGCTGGTTTACAGCTACCATAAAAGCTGGTAATAAATCAGGGGCGCTACTATAAAATGCAGGAACAACCAGAGTTAAAGCCCAAAAGAGACCGACTCCCTCTGCCAGCCCCAAAAAAGCAGGGGGAGCAGCTCAGTTTATCTTCTCCCCTCCCAGTCCCCTTTACAGCCGCCCTGGGAAGCACATTAGAGGGGTGAAGAGAACCTGATGGAGTCTCCCATTACACGAACGCGAGGCGGGATGAATAATGGGGCCTTTTTTTTATGGAATGCACTTTACATTGCAGAAATTTTATATTACTCTCTCTTCCCTCCTCTCTCTCTCTCTCTCTGCCTTTGCCCCCACCCACTCTCAGATTTACAGGCAGGAGATTGGTCCGGGGGGAAATAAACTTCCTAAAAAGCACAACGTTCGCTGATAAAGAAAGGGAAAAGCAGGGAAGAAAATGATTACGGTGCCTCGTGTGTTACGTGCTGCTTTAAGAGTCAAATTTGTTTCTTTTATTGCCAGAGGAAAGTGTAATTAAAAGGCTGCAGCGTCAGCCAGTTGCAACTGAACTTGTTGCGTTTGGTAGCAGACAGGACCATTAACACCTTTTGTGTCTGGGTCTTTTAATCTCTGGGGACCAGTTATCTCTTCTCCTGTCTCCTCCCAGATATATAGCCAGTCCTGAGGCGTAGCGGGGACAGGGATGTGCAGGGAAAATGGTGCCGTAGGCTTTGAGCGTTCCCTTCCTTCCCATCTTCTGGGCTGAAAAATTAACTGCTTCCCCAAGGTTTCTTCCCCAAGAAAAATTAACTTGTTTCCCCAAGATTCTGCAGGGATATAAAGGCGGGGAATCCCGAGGGGGGACCGCCTGCCCTTCCCCATCCCTGGGATCCTGCTGTAACCCCCTTGGGGACCCGGCTCGGGGACATCAGCCCGACCTGGTGATACATCACACAGAGCAGAGAGAAACCCTGCAGGAATTTTAGGGAATAAGCAAAAGGAAAGAATGAAAGGGACAGCCTGGGAGGGAGGGCTCATGCGGTGCTGGCATCTTGGGGTCCCCCGCCGGAGCTTGGGGTGGTGGTGGGGATGCTGAACCCGTGTCCCACTGCCTCCCTGGACTGGGATCCTCTGGCACCCTCCACCCCAGCTTGCCCCAGTGGCAAGCAAGAGGGGTGAGAAAGCCCTGGTGGCATTCCAGGGCCAGCAGGGGACCACAGGATGTCCCTATCGTGGTGCCTGGCAGCTCCCCATGGCCCTTGGGTGCATTTTGGTGTCCTTTTCCTCGGAGCTGCTGCTCAGAGGGAATCTGGGTGTGAGGCAGAGCGAGCGGTGGGTACCACGGATTTGTATTTGTCAGCGTTTCCATGGCGATGTGGCAGTGTGACAGCGTCCTCACCCCTTGTGTGCACACACACGTGTGCAGGCACAGGCTGACACAAGGGCGCACACGCGTGCACACCCGGTCACACACACACACGCTCACTTGCACACCCTTGTGCATGCGTGTGTCCTGGTTTGAGCGACACAGGACTAATTTCTCCTCTAATGCTTGGGAAAACTGCACTTTTAGAAGACTTTACTGTATGAATTCATGAAAATACTTATTTTACAGCCAGCTCTACTGTGCAGGTTTCAAGGTCTCCGTGTTTTCGAGCTCCCCAGGTGCAGGGATGAGGAGGAGCGAGACCCAGGCACTTGACCCAAGCTGCCACCAGGGTTATTTCATACCATGAACATCACATTCAATATAAATTAGAAAGTTTGCTGCGTAGTGCTCTCCCTCCCCCTCGATGGCTGGGATCCTGAGAACTCCTTGCCCCGGTGCCAGAGCCCTGAGCCCTTCCCTTCCTCCTGAAGCCACAGGGTCTCACACTGGCTGTCCCTGCTGGGAATGCACGGCTTCCTGGGATAGAATGGGCTGGGGATAGTCCTTGGGTATTTTATATTGGTATCGGGATCAATATTGGTTCTTTGGTGTTATCAATGCCCATTATCTAGTCTTATCCTATTGAATCTATCTATATTTCAACCCTCAGGTTTCCTTGTTTTTTCCTGAATCCCTTTCCTGGGTGTGGAGGGCTCATCAGGCCAGAGAATAATTGTCTAAATGACAATAAATTGTTGTGGGTTTCTCAAACCATAGCAGCATGCATGCACAGGTACATATATACATATGTAGGCTCACACGCACGTATACACACGCACACTCACATGCACATCCATGAGCACACACACACAGAGGCAGAGCTTTTCTCCCTCTCCCTTTCCCTCCCCTTTCCATCCGAGAAGAGGCTCCGCAGCCTCCGGGCTCTGCTGGCTCCGAACAAGCTGCTGCTCGCGCCTGAACCCCGGCTGAACATGGAGAAAACACAACTACGGAGGCGAAGGCTGCGGTTACAAGATGTAGTGTTTATTTGTTCTCCTGTTGTCGGACCACTCGCACACACGCTCTCTGCCGCTGCTGTTCGGATGCTCGCCGGGACTGTCACCGCCCCAGGTCACCGGAGAATGGCTCATTACTGGCATTTCATAAAAATATCCACCCAATCATCCTTTTTTTTTGTTTTTCCCTAGTGCAGGTTCCAGCAAAGGAACTAATTACTCAGGGTAGCTCTGGCTAATGTGGCGCCTGGGACCAGTGTCCCACCGGGGTGGGTGGTGTGTGGTGGGAGATGAATATTTGCCCCCCGGGGTCTGGTGCTGTGAGAGGGAGAGAAGTGGGGCAGTGGTGTTGAGCCGAGTGGTGCAGGAGGAGCTGGGGGTTCCCCCGAATGGCCCAGTGTGGCTGGGGATGTTCAAGCTGGGTGATGCTGGGCAGGACCCCCAGATGATGCTGGGCAGGACCCCTGGCAGCCCTGCTGCTGGTCACAATGCCAGAGCTCACTGCGCTGACCCAGCCTGGAGCACGGTGACCCTGCAGCGCTGCCACCTTTGTCAAAATAAATCCCTCATTAGCCATCACCCTGGGGTTTGGCCACCAAAATATATCCCTCATTAGCCAACACCCCAGCCATGGCTCCTCAATCCCCCTAATCCCGGCAGTCTCTCTTATCCGTGCAGGGATGCCATCCCTATCTGCACCACCTCGTCCCCAGAAGAGCCAGGAGGAGAGTGTGGGGCTTTCTTCCCATCTTGGTTTTTTTTTAATTGGAATCTCTGCTGAATCTGCTAATTAAGTTCTTTGCCTGCGACTAATATTGTGCCGCTAATTCCTCCCCAGAACGATTCCTCCAGCAGTCGCAGAGGTTATGTTCCCTGGCATCCTTCCACTGCTCCTTCGTGAAAGAAGAGGAGCCCTTTCTAATCACTGCAAATGACTCATCTACGAGCATCCCTCATCCTCAGCCACTGGGTGCGAGGGGCTGAGCCCTGCCTGCCCTGCCAGCTCCCACAGCACCCCGGGAGCTCGGTCCTGGCAGGATGAGGCCACCCAGCACAGCACCAAAAGCCACCACGATGTCCCCTCTCCTCACTCAGACCCTTTTCCCCCCCACAGTTTGCCGGCTGCAGCCCCCTGTGCAGGGACTCGGGGTGAAGTTTAAGCCTCAGATGCTTTGGAAAACTCAAGGAGTCCTGCTCAGGAGCCTGGGCTGCTCCATGGGCAGGATTTGCCCCGCAAATCCCCATTAGTACGGTGCCAATGAAGCTCGGCTCCGCATCCTCCTGGGGGGCACCGGGCTGTGATCTGCTCCAAAAGGCTGCTTGCTTAGATGCAGCATGAAAATTCAAGAGCCCTTTGCTATTTTTCCTCTCTCCCTGTTTTTCGCCTGCTTTCTATTTTTATAAATAATACCTTGTCTCGAAGTGAACAGAATACCAAGCCTGCAATTAAATCCCCCAGCGCCAGCGCCGCCTTTGAGGAGGGCTTGGAAGCCTCTCTTCCCGGAGGCGGCGGTGCTCCAGCAAAGCCGTAGCCGGCTCAGACCCTCATGGAGGAGCAGCAGGACCTCGGAGGGCTTGACCCAACCTCTGCCACCTCCAGAGCCCAGGCACAGCCCTGGGCATCCTCGCTGGAGACAGGTTGGAACCCTGCATCGCCAGCTCCCCCAGGACCAGACCTCATCCCTGCTAATGTCTTTGATCTCAATTCCCATTAATGCCAGAGAACTGGGGTGGGAGCAATGGCTCTCCCCACCGGTTCCAAGCTGGCTGAAGTGCTGCATTGCTGGGAGGCAAAACCCATCAGAATTAAGGGGAGGGAGCAGGGAGGATAATGCACATTCAGAGTGTGCAAAGAGGGGAGAGAAAACCAAGGGACCTGGGGTTTTTTTTTGTCACACTAAAACATATCCATGCTGCTTTGGTGTACCTCAGGGTGCCTGGTACATATCCAGGTGGGACAGAACGAGCCCTTTGCCCCCAGTTCCTGGCAATGGAGGCAACTGGCCTGAGCAGGAGGCAGAGCTCAGGGTGCTGGTGACAGTCACAGCTGCCCTAGAGCCACCCTAGGGCTGCTCTAGTGCCATCAGCCTTGGGCAAGGCAGTGCCCAGCGCTGGACATCAGGGACAAAACCCCATGGTGGCGTGAGCTGGACATGGAGAGAGGGGAAAGGGTGGGATTGCATCCCTGGGAAGCAGATGGGAGCTGGGGGAAATGCTCCTCGCTGGAGCTCCAGCCAGCTCCCCGGCGCTGGCAAGGCAGCTCAGGAGGAGGAAGGCTGCGGGGTTGCCATGACAATCAAGCATCTACAAATTCTCGGATTATTTATCTTGGGTTTTGTTTTGGCTGAGCGAAAGTAAGTCTTGCTTCTGGGCTGTTCAGCGGGCTGCGGGGACAAGGGCAACGAGTGTGGGAGCTCAGCCCCTCGCTCGGTAGCACGGGGATGCACACCATAGAAGATAAAACATAAAATTAAAGGTCTGTCTGCAAGTCACCTGCCCAGCTCCAAAAAGGGAGACCTTTACTGAAAAGAGGAGTTCACAACTCCAAACTCTAACAAAAAAATGTTGAGTTTTGGCTGGTTTATTTGCTGTTTGCCTTTTCAGATACCCTGTAGCCCCAAATCTCCCACAGATCTAAAATTATCTGCCACTACGAGGCCACATCGTTAAATTTGGCGCATTCAATACAGGTTTGGGCTTCTTCAATTAGTCAGTTTTGGTGTCTGGATAGATTTGGATTGGGCCCTAGATTTGCTGGGGGGCTTGAACTGCTGTCTGCTGGGAACAGTCTCCAAAGCAAATTCCCAAACTGGAGAGATGTGATTGAATGATGCTTTGATTTACGGTATTTCAGGCCACCTCCCTCGCTCCACCACAGCATTGCTCCATGGGTTCCTTCCCAAAGAGTCAGCCCGTGCCCTCCTGCCTGGGGCTCAGCCCACCCTGGCCAGGCTGACGGCGCTTGCAGGCGTTAAAGATGCTCCACGTGGAGCCTGGACTCGTTCCAAACATTCTCTCTGCAAATCTGCTGTCACTCAGGCTGTGGAAAACAAGGGGGACCGTGAGGAGGTTTGGATATGCCGGTAGCTGGGAACTTCTCGGCGAGGTGTAAAACAGAAGGAGTGTCACTTGTGGAGCTGGGAGAGCCCCAAGCGTTTACCAGCCTGTGTCATCTGCTGTCGGCTTCCAGCCTCCTCCTCCTCCTCCTCCTTTATCGCAGCCATTGCCGTAATTGCTCCTAAGTCTAATAAGTGATTCTTTTTGATGCCTTCAGTGTCACTGCTATGTAAATCCCAGTGTGAGGATGCTGTATATTTTATGGAGCGTGTGTTTGCCGACGTCCCCGCGCGCGTGTGTGTGCAGCTAAAGGGGTACCTTTGATTGTCGGATCAAAGAATCACGAGAAACGTTAGGGACAATGAAAGCAAAGAAAAACTCAAGGAAATCAGGAGCCTGTGGTTAAATCGATTTGATTTGATTTTGCCAATAGAGGTCAGTATGAAGTATTAAGGCTCCTGAAATTGTACAAAGAAATCCCATTACTCAAGGAGCAGAGGAGCTATTTTCAGAGAGCAAACGATGGGAGGGAGGGAGCGAGGGAAAGGTGGCCAGAGCTAAGGAGCTCAAGGTGTTTTAGCAGGAGATGTTGTACCCACAGGGAAATGTTCTGGATACAAACTCCAAGCTGGGTAGAGCAGAGAGCCTGCAACGCTTGGCTCCAAGGAGCCCCTGTGAGGCTGCTCATGGTCATCCTGTGCTGCTGGATGACCCCCTCTCTGGCCTGGAGGATGAGAAGTCAAGGAAGGGCCATGGCAATGACTTCCCTCCCCCTAGCTCCAGAGCTTTCCAGGAACAAGAAGGAGAGGGGAGCTGGAGTTTGGGTGCAGCTGGTTACCGGAGGAGGTAACACCTGGATGCAAACCCCCTTCCTCAGCTCTTGGGCACAGGTTTTCCTGCTTTGACCTCACCTCCAAAGGGCTTCGCTGCCCTTCTTCTATCGCTTCAAGCAGCTTTTGTTTTCCTGGGTATTCCCGGGTGAGCCGTGCTGCTCCAGATGGTGACCCGCTCAGCTATTTCAGGCCATCAGCTTGACTGGACTTCCCCTGCCCGTGGCTGAGAGCCCGCCGGGGTCTCTGCAGCTGCACCCAGAGCCCCTCTACAGAAGATGCTGGGGTGGGGGCAGCTGGCAGGCAGACACCGGGGTTTATTTTCCACCCGTGCGGCTCTGACAGCAAAGCCCCTGTAAAAAGTGCAATGCAGAGGAATAAATCAAGCTGACAGAGCTTCCCCCCAAGCAGCAACCCCATCCCTTATCCACAGATGCCTGGAGACAGCCAAGGAGCATCTGCAGGCTCTGGGCTGCCCGGTGCTGGGGGATGCAGAGGAGCGAGGGTCCCAGCTGGAGCTGGGGGAGGAGGAACGAGGACCTTCCCTGGCTAAGGATGGGTATGAGCTGAAGATGCTGAAGGAGCCTTAGAGGAGGAACACCTTCAAAGAATCACAGAATGGTTTGGGTTAGAATGGACCTTTAAAGGTCATCTAGTCCAACCCCCCTGCAATGAGCAGGGACATCTTCGACTGGACCTTGTCCAAGAGATGGTGGGTCTGCGTTTCAGAGAAAGCTCAGCTCTCCAAGCTGCTTCATAGCAGTGTCAATGCTCCCCCAGCTTAAAGAGTACAGGAGGAGTGTGGGATTTGGCTAAACGACTGGAAGATGGAAACAACCTTTAGAAAGCCCTTCTTGGGAGGGGAGGAAGGGACGGAAGGTTTTCCAAGAAACGTCACCCCCCGTGTGGGGAGGACAATGACAAACGAGGTGAATTTGGAGGCTGCGGAGAAAAATTGGCAGAGTGTTGAGAATTTGCTGCCAGGTTTGGGGGAGCTTTAAATGGCATTTAATTAGCGGCATTCAGGTGGTCACAATACTGTTGAGGCACAGTGGCAGCAACAAGGCAGTACTGCAGTTCCTGGCATTTGTTAATTAAAGCCACTCCTGACAGAGACTAATGACTTTTTAATGAATCTGTTGTCTTAATGTCTTATTAAGTTTTGACTTTCCCTTTCTATCCCCTTGGAGATCCTCTGCCCAGTCTCCCCCCGTCGCTGCTAGCTGTTTCCCTGCGAGCATCAGCATCCAAAGGAAGGGACCGAGGATTTTCCAGAAGGCATGAAGACAATCCTCCTTCTCTCTCAGAAGGGCCATATCCAGCTGAGAGGAGCAGAGGGGATGGCATGGCTCCTGCTTGCAGGTACAGAGCCCCAGTCTCCTAAAAAAAACGGAACACATGGATTATGGTGGAGAAACATTGGCTGAGAGGAGATGGGTGCTTCCTCTTCATCTCTGCTTCCCCACGTGTCCCCTAACTCCTTCCCTGTCCCACTCTCTTACACTGGAATATTCCTCCATCCCAACTCTGTCCCCAAATGTGGTCAAACATCAAAGCATTCGAGGCTCAGGGCTGAACAGGATGGCAGGGGAAGGGTAACGCTGCCATCTCTAAGGCGATGAGATGTGGGAAGCCTGGCACCCGCCTCCCCGCCAGCCGTGGGAAAAAGCATTAACTGGGGCTTTATCTCTCGGAGCCACCGTCCCCGCTGCCAGCGCTGCCAAGGGATTTATCTCCAGCAGCCTCCGCTAATCTGGGTGGCTGGAGGGAGGCACAGGACTCTGCTCCCCCCTGCCTTGTGCCTGGGCT
>JAOXNH010000013.1:4370705-4386073 GCA_028566575.1 Bartramia longicauda
TCAGCCTTCTCTTCTCCAGACTAAAAAGACCCAAGTTCTTCAGCCTCTCTTCATATGAGAGATGCTCCAAGCCCTTATTCATTAATACAGGGCTGCTGCCCAAGTAAATATACAATTTTATAAGTAAATGTACATTTTAAATGCAGGCCAGCTTTATTTTATGCCAGGCAACAGTTAGGAGCCAAATCAAGGCACGGTTTGGTCTTGTTTTTATTTCAGTATTGCTTTCCTATGTGAGCATATGTATATATGTATTAATAGTCAGTGATGGTTTGCACACAGTCTATGGGTATGTAACAGAAATGCTACCACATGACTATATATATGTATATATTGCATATATAGCTATATACTGCTGCTGGGCCAATGCAGACATGTAGAGCTGAGCCAGAAACATCACGAGAGCAGGCAGGGAAGAAGGCAGAAAATCCAAAAGAGCAAAGGAAGCCCTGCTAACACGACCCCTGGGAAAGCCAATGCTCACCTTGGCAAGCTGGAATAAAAGATGTGGGAAACTGGTTTCTGGGGCTGCCTGGCATTGTCTGGAGGAAGGGCTGGAGTAACAAGCTGGGGTGCTTCACAGAAATGCCCATTTACCACCTACTTTATATACCTCCTAGGCCCAAAGTACTAATTATGTTTAAGGTCACTTCTAGCTTATTTATGGGTTTTTCTGGCTAAGGCATGAATATTCCCATCAATATGTATAGATGAATGGAGTGAACTGGGGCACGGCCATCCCCAGGCCTGGGTTTTTAAAGACATTTTTGACACCTTTACAATATACCAAAAGGAAATGGTATCGGTGATGTCTGCAGTGCTGGAAGGGAGAGGGCAAGCCAGCCCACCTGGGTTAGAGACCTACCCTGGGATGTGAGAAACCACACCATCTGCTTTTCTCCACTGACTGTACGGGAAGCTGAGTGTAGAAGCTCAGCAGAGGGCTGCTCGTGGGATGGAGGAGAGGGATTCCACCAGCAGGATCTGTATGAGTGTGCCAGTGGCTTGGAGGGTATATGGAATTGTGTGGAGTTGGTCTGGTGTAGAGATGCCTGAAGGCTGGCATCCCCAGTGGGGATGCAGAATCCCAGGGAGCCTGGTGTGAGGCAAGGGTATGGCTGACTGCAAAGGACCTGGCAGGCAGAGCCATTTCCATTAGAGGAGATGAGGAGAGAAATCTAGCACTGAGCTTCCCTGGGTGCACCAGCTTCCTCCTCACCTAATCTAAAATTAACTTTACTGTTCAGCTGCATTTAAGCAAAACCAGTTGCCATGGCCACGCCAGGGGCTCCTAGATATAGCAAACGAGGTAATCAGTTAAAACGAATAGCCACGGAGCTGATGCTTGCTGTAGGTTACATGTGAAGTTCATTCACTTGTTAAACCTAATGGACTGTATTGCCTATGAATTGGAAATGTAAATTCTCTCTTTCGGTGGTTGGAGTTTGAATCAGGCTGGGAAAGCTGGAGGAAAATGTCAAATTAAAAGAGCTAGTGCTGTGGATAATGTGAGCCCATAACGGATCAGAGGGGATTTCTGTGTAGGTTCAAGCCTTAGGTTTGCTACAAGGCATATAACTGAAAGCTGAGCCCCCCTCGCTGCTTCTGAGAGGGACACTGATATTTATAGTACCTTATTAATGCTTGCTTTGCTGGTGCTTATTAGCTCTGCTAGCCTGTTCTGAATAAAATAAGCTATCTGGTCCTGTCGGTGGTTCACATGGCTTCAGAAGAGGCAGGAAAAGAGCTCTGTTTCTATGGCATAGCCCGCCAGCCATCAGGAATCAAAAGACACAATGTGATGTGATAAATCAGCTGTAACAGGCACCCATCTGTTCATCACCTCCACGCGGTCGGACCCGGGGTGAACACAAATTCTCCCCTGGGCTCGAGAGGGGCTGGGGAATGATGCTGGGCAGAGCCCACCCTGGGGATGCTGGGAGTGCTGGATGCGGGAAAAGGCTGCCAGCGAAGTAGGTGGGCTGTGATATTTTAAGAAGTTCACTCCGGTAGGAAGATCATTCCTGGGGAACAGTCCAGACCTCCATTTTTGCATCTCAGATGAAATTTGGCAAGTGTCCTGCTCCAGAAGCTGGGAGCCGGGCCCTGGCTCTGTAAGGATGCAGGGAGCAGGGTCCCTGGCATGGCTTTCTGCAGCCTTGACAGAGCCCTTGGGGGTGACAGCCCCTTGCTGAGCCTACAGCAAGGAATGGGGTGACCACAGAGGTCCTCCTGCTTGTGCTGCTGCCTGGGATGGTCACTGATGGGGCAGGCCTGCCCAAGAGCAAGTAGTTCTTGGGCTTCAGATAAAAATTCCCACCATACAAATCTGTTGGTGATCCAAACTGGTGATGCTCTGCTCTCCTGATGGATGGGTTGAGGGATAACCAGGTCCAAGTGCCTGGGAAAGCCCTGTGGGATGCATCCCTGCAGGGGTAGGAGCATCACAGCTGGCTTTTGATGAGATCCCTGAGTAGATCAAGCCCAGCACAGCTCCTTTAGTAACCTGTACGACACACAGAAGTGCCCTGCACCTATTTTACTCTGTGTTTAGAGTTTACTGTAAACCTGTCTTGAACCTACTCCGTACAGTCAAGCCCTGGGATTTCTGGAGGTTTGCACTTGAATCAGTGTGTGTGCTCGTTCTCAGCATCCTGGGCTCCCCAGGATTCCCTCTGAGGAGGCTGCAGGCAGGCAGGTAGGCACAACATCCTCTGCTCGCTCAGGGCTGCGTCTCTGCTGAAGCACGGAGGAGGCTGAGTCATCTCCTGCCATCCTCCCCATCCCACCTCCCGGAGATGACTGCTTTGCAGCGCTGGTGGAAAAGCTGGTCCAGGCGGTGGAGTGGCTTTTGGGAGCTCTGGATTCAGGGCTCTTGCTCTGCCACGCATTTCCCCTGCAGTAAAGTCACGCTTTGAGATGCCTGTTCTGACCTTAAACGAAGGTGTCCATATCAGCTGTCACTATATGACATTTCCAGTGTTGGAATGTTGTATTTATTAAGTTAATCTATTTTACTAACTTGGCTTCAACCACCTACAAAGCAAAATGGACATTATTTTGTCTACTTAGGGCCTGTAGCAATTGGAAAATTTTACTCTCCTACTAGCCTGGGGCTTTCCATGGGCATATAACACAACATTAGCCTTTTTTAATTATCTCCAATCATAACTGTAACAGGCACAGGAGTGGTTTGGTGCAGAATGTCCGTCTCTCTGTCCATATGGATAATTATAGACCCATATGGACATTGACTAGTTCATCACCTGGCATAAATCAGAGCCGCCTCGTTCTCTAACACAGTTATGCTGATTTACATGAAACCAGAACCCACTCCTAAATAAGCCGGTGACATTGAGTAATAAGCCTCATTGTGAATCTAGGAGAAATTAGCTTTGCTGTGACATATGGCACAACCTTCAGGTCCTAATTGTGCTGGCTCATGCATTCATAATACTACCCATTATTTATATGATGAGGCAAGATAGTGTGTTTATCAGCAATTTTCCTTCGCTGACAGTTTATGACGGGCCAAGTAGCACCCATTGGAATACTCCAGGCAATTAGCCACTCTGATGTGTGTGGTGTCATCAGATGTGTGGCACAATAAACAAAGAGAAGGATTTTTATGCCTTCAAAGGGGGCCCCGCTCGAGCTGCCGGGTCAAAAATACATCCTACATGTTGTGACCGTAATTGCAGGAGGGTGTGCAATTTGTCATTTCTATGCCTTTGTCTGTGCCATTCTTGCACACGGATAGGGATGTGCATTAACTACAGCCACAAAACTCCACAGCCCCAGAGCCTCGCATCTGTCTTGCGGTCCACAGGTTGAGGATTTGCTGCAGCAGCCAAAGCCATGGATCAGCCAAGCTCCGTATCTCTCCCTGCAGCACGAAGGAATCACTCAGCTCCTGGCACGCTGGCACTAAGTCTTACCTGCTCGGAAGAGGGATTCATCCAGCGCTGGGCTTTCAGTGTTGTATGCACCAGGTCTGCTGGGCACAGATGGAGGTGCCCCCGTGGTCCCTCAGCTTTTGAGGGTGCCAGGAGGTCCATCATGCTTGGTGTGTGACATCCAGTAGGTCTGACCCACACCCTCAGGGTTCCCCAGGGTTTCTCCTAGATGGGCAACCACCTCTGCTGTAGCTGAGGGTCTCACCTAGGTGCCTCCTGGGGACTTTAAAGAGCTATTATTTCTAGATTTCCCTGTCTCCTGTAATTTGTGGAGAAGAAAGCGTTGCTGACTGACACCGCTTCTTCTGCTGAATCTTATGTATTCATCTGTCAGGATAAATGTGTATCTGCAGGTTCTGGTGAACGTGCCAAGGTTCCCATCTGAGGGTGTCTGCGCTCACATCTGTGCTACCGAGGCAGGGCAGGTGCTGTGAAACACAGCCCCGTGTTATCTTGGTGTACCCAGGGCCCTTGCTTATCTCTTGTGCTCCTTGTAATTTCTCCGGTGAGGTGTTGGTGCTCTCCTGTTAGTGCTAATCAGCTGCTTCCGACTGCCCCGCCAAGCTTGTCAGATAACGGGGGCTGATAGGAGCAGGCAAGGTGGGAAATGAGTAAATGTGGGATTTGGGAGGATGCTGTAACCCTGAGGCTGCTGCCAGGTGGAGGGACCAGCTGCACAGCAGGTCCTCTGGTGACAAAGGTGCTTTGTGTGAAAGTGCTGCCTCCTGCCATGGCCGAGCATCGCTCTGAGGGATGTGAGAGCTCGGATCCGCTGGCAGCCAGCCATCGGTCAGAGGAGCTGCCTTTGTCTCAACAGTCCCCCTCTTGGTCCTTCTCATCTTGAGGGCATGTCTCCGAGGTGCCAGCTCTGCTCCTCCTGCCTGGTACAGCTGCCTTCCCAACCGAGGGCTTCAGTGCTGGCCATCTCCGAGCCCGAGGAGATCACAGAATGGCAGGGGTTGGAAGGGACCTCTGGAGACCATCTAGTCAGAGCAGAGAGCGGAGTCTTCAGTAGGGCAAGCAGATAAACCAGCACAGAGAGAAAGGGGAGGCTGTGACTGTGCTCAGGCTGCTGACAGTAACTGGGTTTAGCAGGAATAATGCAGGTTGGGCTGTGTTTCACCCCATCACCTAGACGATGGTTGCCTTTATAGTGCAACAGCAAAGGGAGAGGTACCAGCCCATCGCCTGTCCAGATGGCAGGGCCTGTTTCTCAGCAGCTTGAGCACTTAAAGGGGAGATCAGCCCTGCCAGGAGTACCTCTTCAGCCCCAGGTTTACTTTGGCAAGCTTCCCCTTGGCTGGTGGCAGGGAAGGTGGTGAAAGGATGGCCGGATGCAGCTGTGTCACACATCACAGCTTGGATGTCTGCGAGGAGACACATCCACCCGGCCAACAAAGCGCTCCTTACCGGGCTTTAAACATTATAGTGACACTGTGGGTTGTAAAACACAAACGTTTTGCACAGAGGAGTTTAATGGTCAGCTTCTGTTCCGTGTAATACTTGGAGGGCAAGGCGGGCTCCTCTTTGTCCTGGAGAATTGGGTGGTTGAATATTAAGGGAGAAACAGCAAAAAACAAACACTTTCAGGTCCCTGCTTTTGTGTAAATCATTAGGATGCAGAATTGTTAATACAAGGAAGAAGGAGCAGTTTTGTTTCTGACTCTCTGGCCCTGGGTGAGTCAGTTCATGGGGATTTTCCTCTGAAGCCCCTTGTGGTGCTGGGGCCGTGTCTGGTGTGGGCTGGTGCTGGGTCTGGTCCATCCAACCCCTCCTCACTCCCACCACCGCTGCCCTGAGCTGCAGGGAGCCAGGGCTGCTTTTTGAGGACTCACAGCTCCTGTCTTCTCCCACACAAGATTGACAACTAATTAATGCCTGCAAGGCACTTTGGAGGCTGGATGAGGCTTTTAGTGTTTGTGTTTATTTTTGAGTAGGACTGGGTCCATGTGGGGTGTCCTGTCAAGGAACCAGGCTCTGCTTCTCCGTGGAGCTCTGCCTTCCTCCAGCACAGCTCCTGCTTGCAAAGGACTGGATAGTGAAAGGACTGCTAGTGAAAATGGAGTATTTAATAACCTTGTTCTCCTAAGGAGCTCCTCTGCTGGGCTGGGCAGGCCAGGGCATGCCTGCTGGGATGCTCCCAGGCTGATGCACTGGCTCTAGCTGAGCGGTGTTTTCAGCTTCCCAAATGTGCCAGACCAGGCAGAGATTAAACCAGCTACCTGGGCAGCAGCCTGCTTGTAATAACAGCCATCTTCCTCCCAGATCTGCCCTCTGTGCCAGCAGCACCCGTCGCCGCAGCTAATTAGACTCTTTCTGGAGGCTCTGGGTCGAGAAGCTAAGCTGGGTCCCCAGTTTGAAGCGCTGCTTTCACCTTTGCAAGCCCTGAGCAGCATAGGCACCTGTAGCTGTGTCTTCAGATGAAAGCCCTGCACGATGTTGAACTGAAATATCACACAGGGCACTGGGTTAAAGCAGCTCGTGGAGCCTCACCTGGAGTGACTGTGCTGTCCTACAACAGCCAAGAATTTACCCAGCATCTATGTATAGTCCCAGCTTTATGGCTTGTTCCCAGGCTGCATTATTAAGGAAGGCTTTTAAACATAAATGTTTTTTCTTATTTTTATTTTGGCTTTATTTTTTTTTTTAATTGGCTGCAACACTGAAGCTTGACAGATCCCTCTGATCAGCTTTGCTTTATCTTCGAGTGACTGTGCTCACGTGTGTGGTCACCTGGGGTGGAATATTTGAGTTCTCCATAACTGAGACCCAGTGAGCTCCGGCGTCTTTTGTGCCCAGTGCCTCTGGCACTTAAGTGCATCCTTCCATGGACTGGACCCATTGGGGCACAGCTTTCAATTTGGTATCATTATTTTGCTCTGGTTTTATAGCTTAATCTGAGCATATGTATATTATTTTTTTTTCTTCCTGTGGAAAACTCATTGCAAAGTTTGCCGTGGCTGGGAATGCAGGCTGTTATTCGGAGGGAGGTAAGGTTGTAGCCCAGGTACCCAGCAGTGAGCGATAACAAAAAGCCATCGGATGTGATTCCGTGGGAAGGCAGCACAGGAGCCAGCGCTGACTCTCCCTGGGCTCCTCTGCTTCCATCGGCAGCCCCTCAGCTAATGAATGGGGCTGGGCACCAGAAGGGATTTTAATTAAAGCTTTACTGCAGAGGGGGGCTGGGAGACGTGTGTGGAAGCCGTTGTTATTGTTACAGGAGGGGCTTCTTTTCCTGCACAGGACAGATAACATTTAAAAGGCATCAGGTTTAGTGGAGTGGGACGGACAATAGACAGCTTTAAGCCCCAACTGCAGATGCCAAGGGTGAAATAGGGAATATCTGTCTGTAGCTCTGCTTTCCTAAACCCTGTGTGTGTGTGTGTGTCTGCCTGCACCACTGCCTGCCAGCGGGCAGGGGGGCACAGCTCCCTCCTGCACAGCCCAGTGTGGGGAAAAGGAGAGGGGCTGGGGACCTCGGCTGCTGGTGTCACCCAGAGTCTGTCCCAGCATCTCTTCCTGTACAAATTGGGCTGGATTTAGGTGCCAGACATCACAATTAGTTTCAAGTTAGCCTAAAAAACTTGAGGTACAGGCAGTGGGTTAACTGTGGACTGTGCTAAGGGAGCATCCTGACACTGCAACTGCCTCTCCTGTCCGTGGCAGCTCCCTGGCTCCTTGTACCCCCACAGTTGGTTGGGTTTTTCCTCCCCTGTCTTGTTCTGGCGCTCAGGGACAAGCTCATTGTTTTAAAATGTCATTTTGCTTCAAGTCGAGGGAGTTACTTGTAATTAAAGGGGTGTCTGCAATCTGGCTGCCTGAGGGGCACCGGGAGCAGATCTAAATCCAGCCTCAGCTCGCCACTGCCTTTAAACCCCATCAAATGCTGCCTATCAGGGGACATTTAAGGAAACCTTTTAGTCAATATTGCCTTGAGAAATTCTCTAGTTGAGAGCCTTAATGCCTTATCATCCGCAGTGTGTGGTATAGGCCAACACAGACCGGGAGGCAGAGAGAAATCCTCCAACTCTTTCATCTTGTGGATGAGGAGTGGGGAGGATGAAAACCCAAACTGTGCTGCCGGTTGGAAAAGTAAATGACTTCTCCCTGGGGGAGAGAAGTAAGATTTCTTTTATTATTTTATTTTTTTTTTTTTGAGTGCTGCTATTCTCCTCGATGTGCTCTGCTTTCCCAGTGAGAAGTGGATTGGCAACGAGGAGGAGCAGGGACCCCGGGTGCTTTGTAGCTCAACTTCAATGAGGAGGTCGTGTGTGAGCGGGGGATGGATGTGCGTGGTGGCACGTTCAGGCTGTGGGCTTTTGCACGTGAGTCTGAGTGCACACTCAGTGTACACGGGTACAGATTCCTGCTCTGTGGCTGGGACTCAGTGCCTGAAGCACTAAGAATGGTCTGGAGTTGCTGGAACAGATGATGGTGGGGCTCCTGTGCTGTCTAGCAGCGCATCAGTCTGTCTCGCAATGCTTTTATTTATATTTATAAAGCCCCCCCATTGCTTTTCCAATCTCCTCCCATGAGCAGGTCGGTGCTCTAGCCTGCTTTCAGCCAAACTGCTGCTCAGCCAGAGACACAAGACCTGGGGTGCAGGAGCCCTGTGTCCCTAGGGTGGAGAAATGGTCCTGAGGACACGCACTTCCCTTCCAGGGAAGGAGAGAGAGGAAGGATTCATCTGTCACTCGCTCCTGGCAATGGATATTCCCCTGGAGGGCTGCCTCAGAGCCCGAGGTGGGAATCCTTTCTGTAGCTGTTGATTTGCAGAGCCATGCTGTGCAGAAATAAGGGAGAATGAGTTGGCTTCTATTTTTATATAGACCTTTTATCTATCTATCTTTCCCAACTGTCTTGGCCTTTTGTATTCCCATTTTCTTCCCTATCCCTCCCCCTCTGCTCTGTCTTTTCTCCTCTCTGTGTCTCCCCTTCGTTTTTCTTCACTGTGCAGCCTCACACTAATTAACTCTACTAATTAGTTCATGTTTGTGCATACAGCAAACGAATGTGCCGTGCTATGTGAGTACTAAATATTGGATGTTACGTTGTCATTTAAATCCCAGGCACAAGAAGCTGTCTGTGTGAGTGTGTGTGGTGGATGTGAAGGTGTGTGTAAGGAAACACATGTGTGTGGGATCCACAGTGAAATCCCTGTCCGGGCTGGCAGCACCTTGGGGGTGCCCTCTGGGCAATATAATTGAGTTGACTCCAGGTGGGAGCCTGCAAACTGCATCTATCCTATAAATGTCATTAGGTACAAACCCAAAGCTCATGTCTGCGTTTGGATGTACACGTGTAGGTGTATCCTGAGAGATCTGGGGGGCCTGGTGTGAATGGGTTGGTGGTTTCTACCTTTAAAAAAACCAAACAAACCCAGAAAAGCAGCCAAAGATCCAATGTGGGCACTTCCACAGTTTGGTCAAAATGCCCGGGTTGGATTTATGTGTTTAGGAACAGGAGGTTTCTAACAGGGCTTTGCTTCCTGATTCAGTGCAAGAACTTGCTCTTAATCCTCCTCCGACAACCGCCTCAGAAATCATTTTGTATATGGGACTGGGTGTAGAATAAACTGGGTTATTATAAATAATGAGGCAGTTAGTTATGTATGTACGTCCTGTACAACTTGCTCAGCGTCTTTGCCATTGACGTGGGAATAAAGTATTCTCTCCTGCATGAATAGTAATTACCGCCAGCCCCATCCCTCTCCCCGAGACCCTGCGTGCTCTGCAGCTCCTGGCTGTGGGAAGCGGGAATTAATGCCATGCACAGGGCAATTTATGAGCAGCAGAGGCTGGGCCAGTCCCTCCCTGGTATAAACCCACAGCTCTCCATCAGCTTGGGCACAGCAGAGCCCTCCTTCCCACCTGAGATGTGCCCGTGGGTGCTGCTGCTTCTCCCCAAATCCTTTAAATGACCCACAGAGTGTTTTGCTCTTTAAGCCTTGAAGGACCATGAACTCCTTTGAATTTCCTTCTACTGCTTCCTCACCATGAAAAGACTTTTTCTTTCTTTTCAGTAAATAAACCCCTACAAACAGTCCCCAAGTCCTCTAAGCAAAGGGAGAAGCTGCCTCTGTGTAAATGGGGAGGCAGTGGCTGAACCAAAAGGGTGATTCCTTTGCCCACTGCCAGGGTGGGAATCTGCTGCCACCAACCACAAGCACCCAGATGTGGGCACTGCCTCCTTTTGTGGGCAAAGCCATCCTCGCCATCCTGCTTGGTCCTAATCCCAATTATTTTTCTAACTGTGGAAACCCAATTATCTGCCTAGCTGCTGGGGTCAGAAGAAGAGGTAGTTAGGGTGATAAAACTTCCATTACCACATCCCCCGGGCTCAGCTGTATTATTTTCTTCCATTATGTCACACTGTCAGAATCCATTGCCTGAGAGAGCGTGTGGCCTGATCATCCCAAAGGGGTCCCTGCAGTGTTGGAGCTGAATAACACGCAGGGAACTGGAGGGCATGAGTAGGGCATGGTTGGGATGATTGCTTTGGTGGGTCTGTCCATCCAGAAACATCAACCCCAGCTGGTTCTCCATCTCCTGAGTACTGCAGATTGCCCTGCTGAGCATCCTAGGATGGGCCAGGCTTTTTGGGGGTGCCACGTGTTGCTCTTTCCCCTCCAGACTCTTCCATGGTTCAAGCTCTGCTGCCCACGTGGTTTGCATTGAATTCAGCCAAAGACACGTGGACAACAGGGAGCTGGACACTGACATTCCTGCCGATCTGCACTTTAAATGCTGGATGAAAGCCTGGAAGTGTCCTCCTAAATCACCTCCCTGCACAAACCACCCTGGCAGCCCTAGATCGTCAGTGGCACCGAGCTCCTCGGGGGTCCTTACTTTTGGTCTGGTGTGAACTGGCACTGGTGTACTGGAGGGAGGATGATGTGGTGAGGATCTGGCCCCCTGCTCCCATGACTGTGCCTCATCCCAGGTTTACGTGCAGCGAGTAAACACAGAGGGGAAATTCAGCAAAGTGAATTAATTACAAAAACTCGGCTGAAGGAGGTTATTTACATTCCCCAACCTGCTGTCTAGCTACCCACTGTCCTGATCAAAAATAAGCATGGAGTAGCCTCTCTGGGAGTGTGTTCAAGACAAGATCACATCTGTCTCCTGCAGTTCTTCTTCGTCTCTCACCAGACTTCTCCAGATGGCTTCCCCTGGAGGAAGGCGGAGGGGGGGGGAGGTGCCCAGCTTTCCAATTAAGAACCAGGAGAACAGATGACTTGGCAGCACCACTGGAAGTTGTTAGGACTTCCTTGCCTCCGAAAAGCAAGCCCTGGAGCTGTGCTGCACACCCGGTGCCTGCCCTGTACGGCAGGATGCTCTGCAGAGGTCCAGCATGGCCATGCTCATCAATAATGGATGCAAAAAGAAGGGGAAAAAGCCACGTGTGGTGTTTTCAGCAGGCATTTGGGGTGCAGGAGGGAAGGTTGGGGCTGCAGGAGGGCAATTACTGGTGCATGGGGTTGCAGGAGAGGACTTCTGCATCATCACATGAAGAGCAGAGCAAAGCAGAGCCCAAGGAAAGGTTGACCAGGATGACCACACAGTTTGTGGGCTTGGGCTTTCACTTCATGCACACGGCTTTCATTGGAAGCCTGAAAAAAATGAAAAGCCCAGAAACTGATTGACACCTGAGAAATGAAAAGTTTCATCTGAAAAGTCAACCTTTTATTATTTTGTTTGTTGTTCTTTTTCCCAAGGAGGGCAAATTCCATGAAAATTTTCATTGAGTTGAAAGCAGAGATGGAAAATTTTAGATGAGCCTTGTGGGAAAGTCCCCAGTGAGGTTTCAAAGGAAGTGAGGCAATTTAAAATTGAATCCAGCCAGAGCCAGGAGAGAAAGCTGAGCTCTAGTGGAGGTGATGTGCCCAGATCTTTGTGCCTGCATGGGGAAGCTTGTGGAAGGGACAGCTGCAGGAAGGGAGATGCTTTCCCAGCTCTTCATCCTTTCGGAGCAGAGAGCGCAGAGGAGCTGTACTGCATCCAGCTCTGGCTGGGAGTGATGTTTCCAGGAAAAACACTTGTGTCACCAGACATATAAAATGTAAAAGCCGTAGGTGATGTTTGTGAGCACTGGAAGAGTCACTGAGTGGTGAGGAATGCACCTCGTGGCCAAGAGCATCCTTGTGCTGCAGGGAGCTGGACCCCAGGTGGGATAATCTACTGCTTTCCCTTGAAGTCAGTGGGCTGGCAGTGATTTACACAGCTTAGCCCCGGAGCTGAAAGCCAGGATAAATCTGATCTGATCACCTTCCAGCTTGCGTGGCTGCTGGAAAACAAACACTGCTGCTCACTGCGTACGCTGCTGCTTGGTGCTTGCACTCATCTCAGAGGGGTTGGAAGTGTCTTTGGTCCCTCTGCAGCCGGTGGCTGAATTCCCTGTCTCCGGTGAAGCTAAGATCTATCCAGGTTCAACTTTCCTGACTTAGGATTTCTTGTCAAAAGTCATTGAAATAGTCAGAAAGCTGGAGAGTAGCACCAAGGGGGGGAAAAAGGAGCACGGCAGCGGGAAGGAAGGGAGAACGTCAGCTGCCAAGGCCTTTTCCTGCAGCGGCTGACGTGGGGCTGTCAGGTACCGTCAGTGTAATTATGGAAAATTGCTGCAGGATAAACATCACTGTATTTGGAAGAGTAATTGTGCGGCAGCCTCGGGTTCCTTTCGGCATGTCAGGTAGGCACCAATTTTAGCTCCTCATGCCTTGACAAGCTCAGATGCTCGGAGGGAGCATGTTCCATCCTCCCCTCTCTGCCTCCATCTCCAGTGACAGCCTGTGCATCCCTCCTCCAGCTCATCCTCTCCTTGGGTGACCGTAAAACATCATCCCAGCAGATGTGAGTGACATCCCAATGGGGCCAGAGTTTCCCTTTTTCCTCGGGGAAGGAGCAAACTGGTTTGCATGATGCAAGAAGACCAAAGTCTGAGCCAAAAACAGCCTTGATTTTGGCAGGAAAATGCGATCTAGCAATCTTTTCATTTCATAATTTGTTATTTTTTTCCTATACATTCTCGGTAGTAATTGTGGCAAATAAAGAGCCTCTTTGTATAATTGTAAACAACTCGCCGCTGTTTGGAGGAGAAAGCCCTGCCGATGCCTTCGCCAGACTGCTGGAGAGCCAGATTCCATGTATTGAGATGTTCCTTCTGCAACTGGCTCTAAAGTCCAACCTTCACCCCTCTGGCATGTCTGTCTGTAAAGAAGAGACAAATAGGAGTGGAGGAAATGCCACATAATCCAATGGTGTGGTGAGAATAAAACACAATAAGTGGTAAATCAAAAGTAGTACCACAAATATGGTATCGCTGGCAGGCGCCATGCACCACTGGGTAAGGACCTGGAGTGATTTCCAGTGAAGAATAGGTGAAAACCAGTTAGATTTGGCTGCGTGTACCTGTGTCCTCACTGGAGCTTGTTCTGCAGCACAGCTGGGCATGGGAGAAGGGGAGAGTTTTGTTCTTGAGCCACTGCAAATGTATTTGGCTCTGGATGCTCCGTGCATTCACAGGGTACCTGCTGTTTGTAACATCCAGAGGGACTGAGAAACGCTCCCCGCTGCTGGGAGAGACTGGGAGCTGAGTTTAAACTCCGGTTTAGCTCCTGGTCTGCCTGAGATCACCCTCAGGGTGTGACCACAGCCAAGTGGCCCCCAGGCAAACCAGTCCCTCCAGGGGAAGGGGAGAAGGGAAGAGTTGAGAGAGCAATTAGACTAAGCAGATGGGTGTTTGTGTTTACGTGGAGGAAGATAAATACAGATGGATAGCCAAGCCATAAAATATCATAGGTAGATAATTACATGGTAGATGGTTGTGCCATTGAAAGATGATTGATAGCTGGCTGGAGAGATGAGTAGATGGAGAAACGGGTGTGAAGAGATGGAATGAGGCTTCTCTGCCGAGCAGAGTAATTTCTTGTCTGTGTAACTCACGACAAGAAAAACACTCAAGTCAACACACACCCACGTGTGTATACAGTTGGCAAATTTTGTGAAATCCTGTTAAAACCTCAGAATAACTTTATAAATAAAAACTTTGCTGTCTTGAGGTTTAGCACAAAGGAAGAAAACAGGCGTTGCGAAGGCTCCCTCCTTATGCCGCAGTTTACAAAGCAACAGGGACGTGCAAGGCTTTTGCTTAAAACGCCGTGTTTTGGGGAATGCATCAATGGGAGGTTCAGTGAAAACCTGGTTTTGAGCTTGCATCTTGCTGCCTGCAAGCAGCAGAGGGACAGGGACGTGCCTCAGCTGGAAGGACCCTCTGCAGCATCCTTTCCCCTGAGATTGGTGCAGGGATGCTGGTGCTGAGCTGGGCACAGGTAGAGGAATAAGGGGTCTGAGTGATTCTGGCAAATTTAAGAGAAAATGGAATGAAGAGAAACCTGAGTTTATGCACAAAATGCAATAATGTAAAAACAACCAAAAGGAAAATGTGTGCTCAGACCTGAGGAGAGGTCTCTTCTCCTGCAGCTGAGCTGTGGGCAGACTCCATCTCCTGAATCCTCCCTTGAGCATCAGCCCCAGGGACCTGGGCAGCACCAGGCTGTCCTGTGGGGACCAGCCCACCGGTCCCTGCTCCCCCCGAGACCCCTGGCCCATCTCCAGAGGGGGACCTGGGGTTCTTGCTGCCACCTGAGGGCACATCACTGCAAGCAGCCCTGTGCTGGGGGTAGGGGGGGAAGGTGCAGGAGAGGAAGGAGATTCATCCTGGGAAGCTGTCTGTCAGGAAAACCCTATTATGCGTGCTATTGACGGAGATTAATTTATTGTTAAAGAGATCTCTCTGATTCCATTAAGGAAAACGCTAAGGCACCTAACAAATTTGCTGACCCGGTTCAGGCTGTTTGCTTGTCAGTCAAACTAATGCACCCTGGCACTTCCCAAGTTAATTTGCTGCCTAGGTTAGCCAGCCTTACTGCTCTGACACCTTATAAATCATGTTTCTTTAAAAAAAACCCTAATGTTTGCATACACGTATTAGTAACAGCACACTAAATAAATAAAGAAAGAAACCTGCCCGCTTTCTGCAGTTCGGAGGCTCCAAATGTGGTGAGAAGCTTTAACAAAAAGCAAGTTTGAGAGAGAAGTGTCAGAGATGTCCCCATGGGGGTCAGGGGACTCCTGGACACATCCCAGTGATGGTCTCCAGTTAAATATTTGCTCTGCCTGCGTACAGTTGGGGTCATCTCTAGAAAATTCCTCTAATCTCTTCATCTCTCTCTCTTTTATAAAAGATTGACTTAAACGTCCAGATCCTGAGCTGCAGCAGAAAGAGAGGAGGTGCCCACAGTAAGTCTGTTGGGAGCAATTACTCCAGATGAGTTTAGTCTTAATTTGTTGTGGGAAGGGGGGAAGATCAAAAGGAAAATCTTCCTCTCCTGCAGGAAAAGCAGATATAGCGGCT
>JAOXNH010000013.1:4386083-4397964 GCA_028566575.1 Bartramia longicauda
GTGCCTAGGGCTTGCTGTGCGACGCCTGAGGGGCCGAAATCATAAGAAGCTGCGGGATATCTGCACCGGTGAGCAGGGGCATTGATGGGCTGGCTGGGGATGGCAGGGCAGAGGGTTGGAGAGAGGAGTGAGGGTGCTGGAGGCTCGGTGTGTGGTTTCACACCTCGCTGGCAGCAGGAGCAGTTTTCCAGCCAGTCCCATGTCTGGGCAGCATCACTTCTGCCCGGGCTTCCTACCATGGAAGAAAAAAAATTCCCCAGAGACTGTTAAGAGAGAATTTCATCAAAACTCTTCATTCCCTGCCTCACACTGCCTTCACATGTGATCCACATCAAAGCGTCCAAGAACCATTTGGAGCTCCACTCACTGCGGAGTGAGTTCTTTCCACTCCAAAGTGGAAATCTAGGGAGACCTGCTCCTCTTTCCTGGCAAACCCCATACGCCAGCCTCTCCTGGGAAGGCTGTGGGTTCAGCAGCCTCCACTCCTGCCCAGCTCAGCCCCCGCTGCCACCCCCGGCAGGGTCCCCTCTGCAGGGCAGGTCACCCCTGGAGAGCTGATGGCCTGTCCCTGAGCATCCCATCTCCTCTTTCTAGGAGCAGAAATCCTCTTGCCCTTTCCTCCTCTTACTTTAAGGGCTTTTTCTGTGTGCAAGAGTCAGAGCAGTTTGTTTTTTGCTTTTCCAGAGCCTCCTGAATCCTGTGGTCTGGGTGCTGAGCCCTTCCTGGGGCAGTTGCAAGGCTTTGGGGTTGGGGGTGCCTTGGCAGAAAACTTTGTAGTAAACGTGTGTGTGTGTGTACATATATAGTGCAATGGAGATTTAAAAGAATAATGTCCTATAAAACATTGACAGTATAAATTAGTCATTATTAAGGTATACAATAGGATGAGTACATTGAGAGTTTATACGTTGGAAAAGATGAAAAAAAAGACTATCACCATGTAAAAGACCTTATAATTTCCCTCCCCGTGCCCCTTTCCGTGCTCAGCCCGAGCTGCTGGTCCCTGCATGGGTACAGGGACCCGTGTGGAAAGCAAGACTAAGGATATTCACTCCCTGGAGCTCCATCTGAGCAGCTCCGAGCTCTGACTGTGGGAAAACCAGTGCTGGGGTACCAGTGTGGGAAACCCAGCTGGGAGCTTGCACTGGTTGTGGTGGCAGGTCCCGTTCTGATTGGCCCGAGAGGGGGTTTGCAGTGATTCCGAGGGTGTAATTAAGACACAAACAAGGTCGGATGCTGTTTGCTGGAGCTTTACTGCTGTTCCTCACACGTGGAGAGAGCAGGATGGGATTTGTGGGAAGAGGAGCTCTCATTCTGGGACAGTGGGGGAACAAGCCCACGCGGGTGACAAGGGAAAGGTGGCATTTAAAGACCCCAGAGCCATCTCCCAACATTTTTCCCCTGTGTCTGAGCTCCCCAGGCTGGCTGAGCCGCCTGCCCTTCCACCCCATCCATTACACCCCACGGCAATGCCATGCAGACACCAGTACCAATTTACTTGATAAATTCTGCTGCTTGTTATTTGAGGGATCGGACAGGCCTCGCACTTTCGGGAGATTAATTTTTGATTTATTGTGGGCTACAATGATTTATTCTGATCCTTCCCCAGGGAAAAGACAGGGCTGTAAATATTTTAAATGCCGTTGGCTGGTGACAAGAAGCATTGCTGGATGGTAACGGGGTGGATGGGGGATTGAAATCATAGCAGCCTTTCTACTAAATTACTTAGAGGCAACTCCAAATGTCTTCTGGTCTGTTTGAATGGAGGCAGAGGAAGAGGGAGAGAAACCCCGCCACATGTTAAATTGTTATCTTATTAACTGAGGCGACGTTTCTTGGCTTTCTCCATTTGCCCTCGGAGCCGCTGCTGCTGATTGCAATGAATTGAATTTCAAAGCATGGTACAGCCTCGCTAAGAGCACGTTGTGCTCCCTGGTGAGAAATAGAGGCAAATAATAGGAACTGCTTTTTAAAACAGGCCAAATAACCAAACAAAACCCCCCAGCAAGGGGCCGTCGGGACCCTTCTGCTTCCGCCTGGGATCTCAGAGTGCTTTACAGCAGGGGGTGAGCACCCCACTGTCCCCATCCAGGCCAAAAAGGGCAATCACCAGGTCACTTAATGAACCAGCAGCAGAGCTGGGAGAGGCCCTTGGGTCTCTGAGACACTGGCCAGTGGCCTGGCCCTTGGGTCCCACTGCTTCTCAAAGGGGCTCGTTGGATTTAACCACTAGGACAACTCTCCATTGCCAAGGAAATGCCTTAAAACTTTCTCACTTGACCCCTGCCTGAGCTGGACGTTGCTCTGACCCAAGTTCTTGTGGCAGAAACCTTCCTGTGGATGAGTATGAGGGATCCCAGGGGTAAGAGCTGTGGTGCTACAGCTCCTCTGTATGAGACGTCCCCGGTGGTGCTTTCTTGATGCTGTGCTTTATCGATGATGTGAGGAGCCAGATCAAAGAGAAGCTCGATACAGCTCTTGGGGGAGAGCAAAAACACACAGTGTCTCCTGCTAAGTTATGCAAAATATGCAAATAGGTTTCTTTTTTTAAAGAGACATTTCATGCCCTTCTCCAAAAGTTTGGGACAAGTGAAAGTATTTAGAACTTGAGTGTTCTTCAGGATCCCTCTTTTTCTCTCCTTACACACAAGGATGATGCTCACGCACGTCAGTGCTGATGCTGGTGGTGGCAGCCAGTTCCTTGCCATGCTCCGGTGCAGGATGAGGTTTGTGTTACGGCTCTTTCCCACCATCACAAACCAAAACCCTCCCGTGACCTGCAGAGATACACAGTTTGTTGGGAGGGTAGGGGAAGGCTGGAAATTGGAGAGCATTCCTTGCCGTATTTTGAGAGGTTTCCCATGGACAGCCTTTCTTCTCTGCCCAAGCCCCTGTGCTCAGATCCATCAGCCCTGCTTGTTTGCAGAGCGCTAATCAACGGCAGTTACGCGGCTCCCAGCTGTGCCATGCGCTTCCCCATAAACCTAATGGGGTGTGAAGAGGAAGCACACGCAGCGCTGGAGCAGGGCTTGGGGGTAACCTTCTGTTTTCATGCCCTCAGTTCACTCCACAGCTCATTCCTTTCCTCCTTTTCCATCCATGCTTTGAGATCCCCAGCCCTCGAGAAAGGCGAGACTTTGCTGCTCACCTTCCTTTCCCCCGGTGTCTCTGGGCTGCGATGCCGCTGACGGGTGGAAATTCAGCAGCTGGTTTTCCCTCTCCTGGGAGACCCTTCCACCTTTTCATTCACGAGCAAAGCCACCCCAAATCTCCTCCGGCTGGGTGGTTCCCAAGCTCCCTTTGCCACCTGCCGGCAAGAGGAGGCTGTTGGCCATCGGTGTGCAACTTGCACGCATCAAGGTGACAATTACACACCAGGCAACACTCCGCCTGCTCACACATCCCTCTGACACGATGCCCAGGGTGGGCATGGACCCCAGCTCTGGTAGCAACACACCTGAGGGGTGGGGAGCATCCCATCCAGCATCCCATCCTCCCAAAATAACATTCCCAGCCCCTGTGGTGCGAGGGTGCAGCATCACCCCAGCAGCTCCCAGCCCATCCATCTCTGGCACCGAAGCGTGGAGAGGGCTCCGTGCCAGCAGCCAGAGCGGTGCCTCCCTCCTTTCCTTTCTCTTTCTTCTTTTTTTTTTTTGCCTGAACAGCAAATACAATCCTTTCCTCCTGCTGCTAAATTGGAAAGAAAGAGGGGAAAAAAAATCTAAAAGAAAATCACAACCCAAAACAAAACACCACTTCCCTCCCCAACCTAACAATAAGTATCTTGGAGGAAAAAAAAATAACTGGAGCATTGAAGATAAAAGAACGGCTGTTAAATGAAAATGTTGAGGCAGAAAGGCATTAGACAGCGCTAGTAATTGTTAATTTGTACTCAGATTTACTACGAAAGGGCTTTTATTACCTCAAATATGCATTTATTCTGGTTTTCCGTTGGAGCAGTAACACACAGATGAGCTTTTAAACCCCCAAGGTATTGGGTAAAATCAAAAATAAAAAATAAATCCTTTAATGGATTTTTCAAGTCTCTAGTCCCAGCAACCATTTTTTGTTGTTGCTGTTGTTGTTGCTGTTTAGAGCAATATAGTGTGCAATTACAGCAGCACGACGGGCTGTACCGTTAATTGGCTGAGCTCCTGAGGGAAGGGAAGGCACCGCCGTGGGGGGCTGAGTCCTGGGATGGGGGGGGCTGAATCCTGGGATGGGGGCTGAGTCCCAGAGTGGGGGGCTGAGTCCCCACAGGGGGCTCCTGGGCCATCACTTGTGTGGGGAAGGCAGAGACCACGCCAAAAAGCTCTACGTTTGCCGGAGCGCACCTTCAAAGACAGCCCCTGCCCCAATAATTTTATGCTATACACACTAAAATTAGGGAAAAAAAAACCAGTTATTTCTGCTCTATCACAGGTGGGGAGTGTGGGAGTGAAGCCAGTGATAACCTGTGTTATAGAATCATAGAATTGTCTAAGTTTAAAGGGACCTTTAAGATCATTGAGTCCAAGGACTCCAGCAGGAGCTCCCAGAAATACTGAACCAAACCAGCAACCCCAAACGCCCCTCTGCTGGGACTCCAAGCCCCTTCTGCTGGTTTATTTTTCACTCCACTGCCCTCCCATCGACTGATGGGTGCAATCCCTGCCTGCACCAACTCATTCCTGCCCGTGCCAGCCCTGGGTGCTCCCTACACTGGGGCCAAAGCGATGCTTTTGGGTGGCTGAGACCAAAGGCTCTGCCCTGGGCACTGAGGGCTTGAGCGTGATGCAAAAGAGCTTTAGGAGAGTTTTCTGCCATGCATAGGTTTTATTTATTTTATTTTTTTCCCGGAGAGAATTATTCTGGTTTAAAGGGGAATCGATTCAGGGAAGTCTGACAGAAGAATACTATAAACAAGATCAAATGAATTTATGACTGTTGTCCCTTCCAGCCTGATAATCGATGAACTGTCGGGGGAAAGATGCTGGAGTGGCAAAGAGCTGGGTCTGTATCAGCAAAAGGGAAAGGAAAAGTCAAACGAGGCACCGTTGGACGCTCGCAGTTGCCTTTGAGGCACGTGCAGGCTGGAAAATTATTTGATTTACTGACTTCACCTGAAGCTGGCTAAATCCTGGCACAGCCTGCCCACCACCTCCTGTTCGCCATCGCTGAGATTTACTGGAACCCAGGAGTAGCTGTTTTCCTGTGCTATTTGCTTGGACTTTGTGTCTTTTGCTGATTATTCTCTTTGCTTTAACACATGTGGTCCCCACCTCGGTGTCCGGGCAGTGTCTGATCCAGGGACACTCTGGACCTTCCCCGGCAGGGACCTGCTCCCACAGTGCCCGGGGTTTGTTGCCTGTTGTGTGTGTGGGCTCAGGCGTTGCCACCTCGTTAATGATCTCGGTGTGTCCTGCAGCTTTATGATCTGTTATTCTCTCTGAAGAACTGGCTTTTTCTTACAAGTTTGTGGCAGAGGCTCTCAGCGGGTGGCTTTTACTGCCTGAATTGCAGGGTTGGGACAGCCTCATGGCGGTCTGCTCCATTAACAAGTAATCACTTTCTCCCCAGCCTGGATTTGGGTTGGTTTTGCTTCTCATCTCATTTTCTTTAGCTCAGAGTGAGCTTTGAACCGTGTAGTGCAAAGCTGGGCATCATGAATAAAAACCAGCCCACCCCTCTTTGGTCCCGTTCCTAGTTCAGTGTCTCTGAACCAGAGGGGGTTCATCTCCCTGGGATGGGTCGGGGGGGGTGAGCAGAGGATTTGGTCTTTGGGGGATGCAAGCAGGGACACCTCTTCCAGGATGGGCAGCTCTTTAGCACCGTAAAGCCCAGGATGTAATGACCAAGGCACAATAAACAGCATTAAGAGCTACATCCTTTTCAGAGGTCCTACAAAATCTTTGATGCAGGAGCCTCTTGTTCCTCAGGATCACCCCAGCTCAGTTGGATCCCCCCCCCCAGCCTTTTAATTCACATTCATGCCCACAGTCCTCAGTGTCTGCAGATGGGATACCGGAGTTAATACCTGTGTCGGTGATCAGACAACCAAAACCGTGCCTTCTGCCCTTGAAAGCCCATCCATTAATCCCAGCCTTCTTGCTCACTCCACACCGGGGGCTCAGGGGGGAGCACCAGGGCATCACGAGCTGGGCCACCCCCCTCCCAGCCCCGCTGTGAGCATCCTTCCCCGCACCCAGCCAGCTATAAACATGTCAGATACACTAAGCTTGCAAGGATCGATTCCCTTCACAGGATCAACAAAGCAATTTGCTGTCTAGGTCTTGTTCCGTTGTGAATAATAAGCAGCCATGGAAGCCTGGCCTCTCTAACATCTCCTGCACTTGAAATTTGGAAACCATCAGGAATTGTAGGGGCAGGGAGCGGAAAAAGTCAGAGAGGGAAAGGAGCGAGGGAAATTCCAGCCACTGATTGTCACCATCATCCTCTTCTGAGATACCTAACCCATTAAGGGCTCTTCAGGTTCTCAAGTCCTGCAGGCAAGCAGGGGGCAGAAGTTCTGTGGGGTGTGACAGTGTCCCTGCAGCGGGAAGAGGGCAGAGTGGGCTGTCACCCCAACCAGCTCGGAGCACAGGTCACCGATGGGGCTGTGGGGTGGCTTGGGTTGCTCCAGTGGTCGTTCATCATCTTATGTTGTGCGGAGCCTCTCTCCTTAAAAGCTTCCTTTTTTAATCAGTCCTCCTCTCCCGCCTGAGGGTATCTGCAGCTTTGCAGGGCAGGGGATGCTGAGCAGCTGGACATCTCCATCCCTCATTCTGCAGCTCTGTGGAACAAGCTCCCAAGGACAGATCTCTTGGGGGCCTCTCCAAAACCATCTTCCTCCATCACTCCACCTGTGGCTGTGTGGAGCTTAGATCTGGCATCTCCCCATGCAAGCCCAGCCTCTGCTCACTGGGAAGTGGGTTATTCTCCACTGGACCCACCATCACCTCAGAGCACTGCCTGTGCCAGCGAGCTCGGTGGTGAAATTGTGAGAGCTGTCTCCTCTTTACACAACCACACAAGCTCATCAAGTACCTCCAACAACAACGCATGCAGAAGGCATCTTCTGCCCCCTGCACCCAAAGCCTTGCAGTTCCCCCTTCCCCAGGGGATACAGCTGAAGCTGGATGCCGGTGCCGGACACAGAAGGTCCAGGCGTGAAGACACACCGAGCCATGTCTGTGCTCTGTGCTCTACCCAAGATCAGATGCAAAAGCAGCTGCTGTTTTCACAAGGTCACATAACTGACTGGAAACTCGGAGGAGCACGGGGAACGACCCACGCACGTATCACAACATGCACGTCCCCAAGGCCATACAAGCCCTGCCCGAAAGCCACAGGGGACACACTCAGCTCTCTCTCTGACAGAGGTATTTTGTCCTTTCTGCTCCCCAGAGTGTTTCCAGCATACCAACACCAGTCCATTAACATTGAACCCAGCCCTCCTTCCCCTTAGCAACAGCATCAATATTTATGATGTGTAGCTAATGCAGTCTACTTACATGATTTCTAGGATTTCAGGTGGGAATTCTTTGTACAAAAGACCTCTATTACCTTTCAGCATAGGATGCTGCTGTTCACCTTCAAAACAAGCATTATGGATCCACGATCTTTCTTTTCCAAGCTATTTCCTGCTGAAGAGCCCCAGCCTGCAGCTGCTGCTCAATCACAGGTCATTTAAGTGGGAACAGAGGTACCAGAAACCCACCTGATACTAATTGCTCTGCTTAGGCAGGTTCCTGTAGGCGTCTGAAAAGGATCAAGCCTATTGATTAATTAATCGATAACCTATATAGAGGCTCTGGTGGAAACTCTGCAGCCGTGGGCTTGTGTCTCTTTGCTGTCTTCAAGTCACACAAGATGGTGAGCCAGTCGAGCACCCTCAGGGCTGGTTTCACAGAACCACAGACTGATATGGCAGGGACCAGGCAGCGTTTATCTGAGCGATGGCCCAAATGGTGAGAAACCCCTTTCCCTTTAATGCTCCCAGCCCCAGGGATGGATGTTCCTGTCAGGGCACATCCTTTAGACTCAAAACTTCTCGCTCCTCCAGCGAAGCCGCTGCTCTTTTCTGCCTGGGGCATCCAGCAGCCGAGACCCAGAATGCTAGTTGTTAAAAACAGTTGACTGATGATTATGTTCCCTCTCTTTTAATTAAAAGCCTGGCATTTACAAATCAAAAATATCCACACCGGGATTTTTCCTGCCCTGGTATTTTAAATAATAATTGTTAATTATTAATTATTCATGATTAATGAATGCTTTGCACATCTAAATGTCTTCCTTCCAGAGAACCCTGTAAAATCATTTGCTATAATTGTGAGAAATCTGCTAGGCTACTGAGAGCGGTGAAATTCCTTGGTCCTTCTGGGGCTCCGGTGGAAATGTGGCAGATCTTGACTAATACATGGCCAAACTCATCAGCAGGGAGGGTGCCTTTGGTCGCTAATGGCTTTGCTCTTTGGATGGGCTCAGTTACATCTCCCTGCAACTACAGGAAGCCCATTTTGTTCCTGCTGTCTGTAGGAGGCTGCTCGGGTCACCTCAAAGTGACACAACTGCAGACTGGGGGGCTGCAGAACCCCCCCCTCCTGCACAGAGCAGGGCTGCTGGAGGTGGGCTCCAGGGACATGGAAAAGGAAGGGAGAACACAACCTTTGGAGCTTGAGACCACCACATCCAACTCAAGAACCTGAAGTTTGGCTCTAAAACATTGATCCCAGCTGAAAGACCCAGTGGGTTGGAGTTCAAGAGTCCTTAGTGTGTAACAGTCCTCTTGATTTCCCCCTACAAAGGGAACTACAGAGGGGTGGTTTGGGGACAGCCACCACCGCTTGTCAGTCCCACCAGCACATTGTCTTTGTCAAATCATTCGTTTCCTCTGGGTCACCTTTTCCTTGAGGGATTTATGGCCAAGTTTCAAGTTTTCAATGTCTGTGCAAACTCAGTAGAAAATGTTGACCCAATTTCACTGGGGCTGGCTTGTAATGTTTATCTCCATGGCAAGGCAAAGCCTCGAGCAAACTGCCTGCTGGCTGCTAAACCTACGGGATGTGCCCTCAGCCCAACCAAGCAGGCAAGTAAGATGTTGTTGTGGGGTGTGTGCACCCTAAAGGCAGTGGTTTTCTCTGCTGCGGCTCGCTTTCTGCAGGATTTCTCACCTAGGTTTTTGCTAGAGTGGTTGCAGGATGTTCCAGTTGCTCTTTGCTCCTTTCTCCTGCCCAGCAAGTGTGCTGGCAGCTGAAATTGGTGTTGTGCTGCAGCCTAGTGGTGTAGCTCATGGAACAGGTTCATGGTCTTCACTCCAGGCTGAAGACAGGCTCCCAAGCAGGTTTTCCCAGGCTCTAACAGGTAGATCCTGACTTCTGTGGGAGATAAGAGATACTTGTGTGTGTGTGCTCTTACTAACAATTCCCTCATCCAATGAAAGGGAAAAAAAAAAGCAATGGATGTTATTCTTCATATTAAGTAATAGAGGAAATGGATGTGGCACAAGACACATGGTGCAGAAAGGTGTTTCAGGGAATACAACCTTTTAAATTCGCTATCTGGAGAGTGCTGGAAATCTTTAGGTTTTATGATGGGGTAACATTACCGACTCCTTGCACAATGAGCAGCTGACTTACATTAGAAATCAAGGTGATATAAACAGAGGCAAAATGGCCTGATCTTTTCCAGCTGAGCAAACTCCTAATCCTCTGGCAGTAAACAAGTAAATGGAAGTACTCAGTGCCCTTCTAGTCAGTAGAGGTGCTTAGAGGGTGTGATGGGAGAGATGGAGATGAGCAGGAGAAAGGTAAAGAGTTGGGTTTATTTTTTCCCTCTTACTCACTTCCTCTCAGCCTCTCATGGAACCCTGAGGAGCTAAAAGGGAAAGACATAGCTCAGCTTTCCCTTGAAAAATATTTTCTTTACCTTAATCTTTTTTTTTTCCTACCTCCTCATGCAAAATGGAAACCTTGAGAGGGCAAGCGCTGGTGAGCAGAGGGATGCAGGCAAATCTGCCTGGCAGGGGGGAAGGATGCTGGGCAAAGCTGCCTGGACTCTTGTATCTGTGATCTTGAAATCTATCTGGAAAGAGCAGCATCAGAGCAAAGCTTTGTTCGCATCGAGCTGCTTAATATTTCATGGTGAGCTGGTGTTAGACACAGGAGTCTCCAGGAACGCCTGGAGCTGTTGTAACAGAGAGGTTTCAGTGGCCCAGGTGGTTGCCTACCTGCCATCAGCTGCAGCAGGGTCTGCTCTGTGCCAGCACGGTCCTCTCTGGGCTGATTGCACCCCTGGGCCCCAAAGCAGCCTCCCCACAGCCAGCATCCCACCGAGCTGTTCCTCAGACCACGAACTGTGGGGGGGAATTTGACCCAGGTAGAGAGGGGTGGGAGTATTAGAGGCAATTTTTAGGGAAACAACTGCTTTGGGATGCTGTTCTGCAACAACTTCTCAGGGGAAGTTCAGGTGGTGTCCCTGCTGGTTTGGGAACAGAAATGTCAGTATTTTTGTCACCTACCTGATGACACATCTCAGGATTTCACCCACCTCTGCTTTGAGGTGGGTGCAATCTTGATTGTCACAAGCAGGCAAATAAGGGTTTTTTTTCTTTTTTCTAGATCTAAAAGTTGAAGGAAAACTTTCCTGGAATGAATGCTGGAGCAAGCCTGGCTGATAGCAAGTAAATGTCCCCATGAGATGCAGAGCACTCGTTCAGCCAGCGCAGGGTTAAGGCAGCTCCTACCCAAAAGACACATTAACAGCCCTGGGGAGGGAAAGCAGGTAATTCTTAGGAAGCAAAACTGTCCTTCCCAACAGGGAGCTGTGGCTCTCTGCTGTCAGCTTGGGTGTTAGAGGCACTAGAGAAGGCAAGTGAGGATGGACCAGAGAAACGAGTCTCCCACTGAATGCCTGAGGTGGTGCCTCAGCAGTGCCAGCCAGGATCTGCTCCTGGAGCCTGCCCAGACACGGATCACTCCCAGAGAGTCCCAGGCACATTGCAGGAAACAAATCCAGCCAGTGCCTGCACTGCTCTGAGGTGAGTGATCAGCTGAAACGCTCCATGGGATCATAGTGGCCATAGAGATCGGGAAAAATTGCTCAGATTTACAGCTGGGGATTCTCAATTTGGTTCAGGTCCTTAATTTATCGACAGGCCTGGCTCAGGTTGGCTGGTTTTCTCTCCTGTACTAAAGCCATTAAACTTTCTCTGCTGCAGTTCTTTTCCTTTGCTTCTGTGCCTGTAAAACACACACAGATCAAGCTCTGCTCCTGGTGCCGAGGAGCTCATCTTCTTTGCTGGGTGTTTTTAGGGAAATGAAGTAGTTGCTCTCCCAGTTTGCTGCCAGATTTCCCCAGTCGGCTGAGATTTGCAGGCGGGATTTACAGGAGCCGCCTGACCGGGGTAGCGTGACTGTTGTGTGGTTTTGTGGGTTGGGTTTCGTGGACGCCAAAAATAATCGCCTTTAGCAGGAAAACCCTCTCTTTCCGTAGCAGCAGATGGCAGCAGCGGCCAAGGAACAGCCTGTGCCGGGATGGGCTCTGCCCCAGGGCTCCATCCAGCCTGGGCACCCACCACCAACCGCAGCATGATGGGGGGTTTGGTAGCAGTAAGTGGGTTTTTTGCACCCTTCTGGAGTTGCAGAGGTCTGGTATTTGCTGGTAGGGAAGATACAAAGCCGCTGGAGTTGGATGCTCACGAAATGAAGGGCCCCTCACACTTTTAAAATGCTGGCTCCGAAGGAACAGAGGTCTGTGCTGCATCCTGTGCTTGTAGAGGCTTAGCAAATACAGGATCATAGAATCCTAGAATGGTTTGGGTTGGGAGGGACCTTACAGCCCCCCCAGTGCCACCCCCTGCCCTGGGCAGGGACACCTCCCACCAGACCAGGTTGCTCCAAGC
>JAOXNH010000013.1:4482089-4498829 GCA_028566575.1 Bartramia longicauda
AAAGATAGAGAATTCTTGTTAACTCTTTATAAATAGGGAAAGGAGATGGTAGTAAAGAACATCCAAGCTGGCACCCGGTTAATTCAAGGAATTTCATTACAGCAGTTCAGACCCCTTTCTTTATATTCTTGCGTAACAGTAGCTCAGGTTGGTTAAATAACCCACCAAAAACACGTGCTGGGAGGAGCAGCCTCCACCTGACGCTCCCCAGTAAAATAGATTTGCCAATCGGCAGCGCCTTTCCTGCTCTGCGCTAATTCCCTCGTTAAAGATGCAGAGCTGAGCTGAGAAATGGGAATTTGGGATCCAGTTGGTGGCTGGAACCACACACCACCAACCCCCCCCCCCCAGCCAGAGAAGCCCTACGCCAGGCAGGGAAAGGGAACGCTATTAAGTGACTGCGTGGGAAAACGTTTCTAATTGAAAATAGGTGATTAAGTGGTGAGGCACGGAGCAGGGAGAGGCGACGGGAGGAAAAGAGGAGCTGGAAGAGGAACCGTGCGTGTCCCCAACCGCCCTGGGGACAGGAGGGAAGAGGCTGAGCCGTAATGCGGGCAGACAGGG
The DNA here is from genome assembly GCA_028566575.1 of Bartramia longicauda. Classification (NCBI taxonomy): domain Eukaryota; kingdom Metazoa; phylum Chordata; class Aves; order Charadriiformes; family Scolopacidae; genus Bartramia; species Bartramia longicauda. The sequence goes on from JAOXNH010000013.1 coordinate 4,482,654, forward strand.
CAGCACAGGTTGTACTTGTGCCAGGGATTCTAGGTCACGTCCCCGACCCCACAGCGTCGGGTCTTTGCAGTTTCCTAAGAGTCATGGAGCTGGCCTCATCCCAGGAACCCCCATTAATCCGTATTCTGTCAACCCCAAACCTGAGCTACACCCTGAAGTAAATAGCAGTAGTAATAAAACCCAGGTGTAATTTGTCTGACATCACTTAAACGCACACTGAACTAGTGGGTTAGCTCTACTTCACTAGAAATGAGGTTCATCCGCTCTCCAAAGCAACGTCGACAATCCTTAACTTCAAAATCAGAAACGAGTGACTTCATTGCCCCACTGGCTGTCTCTAGACCCAGTAAGGTGACAATATTCTCTCCTAGTCTTTCCATCTCAGCTGTGGCAGTGAGTCCCTGCGCACCCATGCAGGCGTCTCCCGCGTCCCGTTTGGGCACGAGTTTAGCCGGGAGATTTCCCTGCTGACCAAAATCCTCAGGGATGTGCCACAGAAGCCTTCAGACTCCAAAGATAAGCTAAGTGCAGTTGGACTTAAGCACCGATATGCAATGAGCTTCTGCTACCAAACTTCCCCCAAAAGCTTAAAGTTAAGGATCTTGAAAGTCAAAAATACTTCTTTAGGCACGCTCGTAGGCTAGGATCAAAGAATTAACCACAGGAATGATTGTGTAAGGTTTTACCAACACCAGGTACTAGATGAGGTCTCATTCGTGTCTAATCCAAAATACTAACTCCTGTTCTAACCTGTCCACCAGCCACCAATGGATCGTTCATATGGGACATAAGAGCTATGGCTAATAGTAACTGGGCAAACATCACCTGGAGCCACAATTACTCTGCAGGAACTGACTTTGTGGTTAAGTATATCACCAGTAAGCATCAGATCGCGTGGGGACTCTATAGGGTGGTGATGCCATGAGAGATCCTGCCAGCTCCCACGGTTGCAGCCTATCGCTCGCTCTTAATTACTGCCTGTGGAACGATGCTCTGTGGGCACGTGGAGGATGGGAGAGGAACAGGCAGGCCATGGTCGTGGCTGTTGAGAGCTCACCAGGGCTAATCCTGGTGATCCAAAGCGATCCCCGCTCCTTACACCGACCATCACAAGACGTTTGTGAACTGGTTATTGAGCTGTATGTGGTCACAACATAAAGAGCCTTTATATATGAAAGGGGACAAAATTTTTAAGGGAAAACGAATGAAATTCTCTAAATTGGAGAGCAATTTTAAATGCCTTTGAAGACGGGCTTTCTTGAACCTGGAGTTGGCAGAATCATCTATGATCCCAAACCTCCTGTCGTATCGGATATCGTTGTCTCTTAAAATTGTAAGGCTACCTACTTGGTCTGGAAACTCAAAGCCAGTAGCTCTGGGTTTAGTTCTTGTTTAGAAAAGATGTTTACATGTTGTTGGTTGTTTTTTTTATTATTATTTTTATAGATAGGCAGTGATGACTACTGCTTATCTCTGACTTTATTTCCCAGCCATTCCAGCCCCCACATCATCTGGTATGCCACTCTTAAATCAGCAGTTAAAACAAACCAACTAGGTGTAGTCATTGGCAGCAAACCACTTTGGGTCATTTACAACATCGCCTAAGAGATGACCTTGATTTCTCCTTGAAACAATTTCTAACACACAACCAGTGCCTGCTCTCGCTCCGCAGCCTGCAGGGCTCCGGTGGGCAGCACCGGTGGGCTCAGCCTTCCCTTTTTTAGCTGGTCTCCATAATTCAGGATACACATCAACTTTCCCAGCCCTAAATGCTGAGTATCCCAGCTCCCAAACCACCCGCTGCCAGCCCTGTGTTTTTTCCTAGCACCAGGAATCACAAAATGCAGGTGATGCCCTTCCAGAGCCCTCTGAGTCGATGCTCAGGATGGGCTGCAGCAACAGTTTGGGATACCCTCATTGGGATCTGGCCGAGAGGGAAGGAATCTCATCCCTTCCCAAATAGCCATGGCTCTCCTCCTTTTCTGGTGGCTTTTGAAGCAAGCAGCATGCTTTTGGCCTCAGAGCCACATTTCTCCTTCCCCACAGCGCTGCTGAACCGGGAGGCGCACACCTCCAGAGCCACAAATCAAAAGCCCCACTCTAGGCTTTCTTAGAACTCAATGCTTTAATGCTCAGCGTTAAAGATCATCAGCAAATGATTCCCATCACAGTGTAAAGAACAGGTCATCCTTGGATAGAGCCTGGGACCTATCCAGGGCTAGACAGACCCCTCTCACCCCCAAAAGTATCAATCTGCCAGCTGGGGTGAGCGGTCTCGCAACACGTTTAAAGCAACATCCAGCTCCTTCAAAGCCTCCTTATCCAACCGGCAAACCCAGTGCATGGGTACCACTCCCAAAGCACAAAAATTGGCTCCTTTACTGCCTCCTGTAGCACCTTCCCCCAGCTGAGCGGGACCAGGCAAATTCCAGACCTTTTGCAGCAAATATCCAAATATCCAGACCCGAGGCTGGGCAGATAAAGGATTTGTCGGGTCTTGAAAGTAGGGAGAGATGGGAATAGCTACCAGTATTTTTTTCCAGTACGGCAAGCAGGGATGCAGCAAAACCCACACCGTATTCCTGCGTCGCCGATTTTCTCCTATTCCCAGTGAGTAATAACCACGGAGCCGTTAATAGCTCCTTGACCATCAAGCTGTATTCTTTCTGCTCAGCGGTCAGGGGTAGCAGAATGCATCGCCTGCGGTGTCAACACGGTAATCTCTCCGAGCCTCCCGCGGCTGGGTTTGATGTGCGGTTTCTGTTTCTCAGGTAACAAGACAGAGAAATCTATCCCTGTTAAAGCTCAGACCCCTTCCTCTGTGCAGCTGGCGGATCTGACGCCGGGAATGATGTACAAGCTGTGGGTGTTCCCCATATGGTCTAGCCCCAGCGAACACTCGTACATAACCTTTACCACCAGCTCAGGTGAGAAGGGGGCTTCAGCCCCGCCGCGGGGTGCGTCGCCGAGGCATGTCACATCCATCACCGCCGGCGTCATTCGCGTGCTGGCGGGAGGTGGTTTGACCATGACTGCATGGAACAACCCTCATCCCCCTCCCACACCCCCCCCCGGCAGCCCCCCACCCATCTCTGCCCTTATCAAAGAGCCCCCTCCAGCATCTCCAGGAGGTTACACGGAGGAGGTTCCCCAGGATGGGGATCCCTTTGACAGAAAGGGTCTTTAGCGAGGGTGGAGAACACGCTCGTGTCATCGTGGGGCTCTGCTTGAAGCCCCACCACTGTGTGTCTGCTCTTCCACACGCGCGTTGCTACTCGTGATGATGGTGACTTTGTCCCCAGAGAGAGTGGACACGTCTGGTCCCAGGTTGTAGCAGATGGCGATAGGATGCGAGCGAGGGGCGGGACTGGGATAGGGAACGTGGTGTTTGCAGAAGACCTGGGTCAGAGTCACATGTAGCATAAGCCTAGGGCTTTCCATCCTCCAGGTATGCTTCCTCTGGCAACTTTGCATTTAATTGCACAAGCAATTTTCCAGGCTTAGCACCTGAGTGATTTTTACAGCTTTCTAATTATTAGCTTCCTACGCTGCCAGAGAAATACCCTTATTGACTTCCACAGGCACTGAACTGGGCTTTATGCATTTATAAAACCTCACCGTTTGCGCTCAATGTGTTTCAGTAAATCAAACCAGCCATAACTTCCTTTGTATTCACCTGGGGGTTTTGCCGTAGGAATCTGTGCACAAACGCCTGTCAAAGCGCGGGTCCAAACACTTAGGCTGAAAAACCAAGGAGCAAGCAACACCCGAGCAGCCCACAGTGACAGATGTAGTAGGTAGAGGCTGTGATTTTCAAAGAACTACAATTATTTTGCTCAGATCCAGCCACGTAATGGAAAGCTCCAGCCTTTCCCAGGCTCCTGGCTGAGAAGCGCAAAATGAAAATGTAATTCACAGCAAGGGAGGCGCTGCAGGGGGAGGTGGGGGGCATCAGCCTTCCCCACACCCCCCGAGCACATCTTATTTGGTGTCTAAAAATTTGGCAAGCCATAAAGCCGCCGAATAATTCTCTTGACGTGCTAAGATGACACAGGGACAGATGGCAACTGCTGGTATTTCTGCATGTCTGGTGCTGCCCGACGCTGAGAAATAACCAGCCAGCGCTGACCTTGGCTCTGTCCTGCCTCTGCCCCGCGCCCAGGGCTGATGTGCCTCCTCAAACCGCTCCATCACCCTGCCATGTGGACAAACCCACGGCACTGCAGCCCCTGGAATGTGCTGGGCTTTGCACAGCGCCGTGTTTTCAAAAAGGATTTATTTTCGCCGGGTTTTACCCCCCCTGGCTCCGCCGCTGTACGTGCCGCGCGGCGCGGCTGCCTTGCCCCGGGAGTTTTCACAGCTTTGCTTGGGCAGGACCCGGCTCCCAGACACGCAAACTGTCTGCAGGTTTCCAGTCCCTGGGCTCCCAGCCTGATCCTACATTGCAGAGGCTGATTCTGACCCCAGACAATAAACGAGCTGATTTTCCAACTCGGACTCTCTCCAGAACAGCTCCACTGCCATGTTCCATCCCCAATTTCTGCTTCCGGACCTCCCCCCCTACCCCCCGACTCAGAAATCGCCCAACAGCCCCCAACCATACCATGCACTGTGTCTTTTTGAATAACTATTTCCCAATTCGGACCCGTCTCTTCCCTTTTCTCACCTGCTTTTCAGCCAGTTTGGGGTCTGGGGATAGGGAGAGGGGCAGCCCTCTCCACAACAGACACCGAGGGGCAGGGAATCATTAGAAATAGGTGAAAAAAGCACAATTTCCTTGGCTGATTGATGCTGGCAGTCTCGGCATATCTATTTTCTGTAACTGAGGGGTTCCTACTGATATTATCACTGAGACTAAAGGATGGGGCCACCTTCAGTGGTGCCTGTGATGGAGGCAGATGGGTGACCTGAGCCCCATCACCGTGGGACACGCAGAGCTCTCGCCATCCCTGCATGTGTAAACGCTGCAGCTCCATTTCTTCCCTGGCTGGATACTGCTGACAGGAGCGCTCGGCCCCCGCGGACACTCATATGCCATCAGGAATGCTTTTGACCAAAAAAAACCAAAAAAGCATACTGTTGGGGTTCTTTTTTTTCTTTTTTTTTTTTTGGCGTGTTTTGCTTTTTAATGTTTTGCAAATAGCTATTCTAAAAGTCTCTTCAGTTTGAGCACAGATAAATACAGAGAGAGAAATAAGTCGCAGTCCCCTTGCCCTCCTGACAGCTCCATAACCCAACGGAGCGCCTTCCAGTAGCAAAGGACGCTTCAAAACCACAGACAGAGCTTCATACAGAGAGGCCTTCTCAATTTTACTTTTCTTTTTTTTAAATAAATCCCCAACCTACACAAACACCAGGAAGAGGATCAGGCAAGGCTGGAGTTAGTGAGACTTCACATACCCAGCCCTCTGCTTTACCAAGACAGGCAAAAACTTAGCTGATCTTCTGTTGGCGACACACAGTCAGCTTTGCTCCTGGCCTATAAACTAGTCCTGTTAGGTAATACGTTTTCTGCCACAAAATTGTAATTAATTTAAAAAAAAACCAATCCACAACAGGTTTTTTGTGAAATGCAGTTGCATTTCAAATCAATACCTGTTCGATTACACAGCAGCTTCCCGCTATTTCCCCTTGATGTTGTCCTTGCATTAAAGCAAAACAAAACATCCTCTCTGACAGCCGTGTACTTAATCTCCTCCTCCTGAATGCTGCAATGACAGTCACTCGTTTACTCTAAATACAAGATTGCTGTGACTATAATTTTGTCGTCATGTGTTGCTTTTTTGGGAAGGATGGCAATTATACCTCTACCTTGGCGACAGGCAGTGCCGCGATCCTACTGCAAGATCCCCTGGTGACCTGGTACAAAACGCTCCCTTCCCCATAAAACTCACCCCAAACCCACCTCTTGGGCTGCTTTGGCGTTTTGTACTTTGAAGACCACCCCCCCTTATTTCTCCCTTAGCGTTGGTTTCAGTACAAACCCCATCCCATCAGGACTGCTAATACAAATCTTTTTCCATTTCAAAGCTCTCCAGTAAAGCTTTCTTCCCCTTTCCTCCCCGAGCACTCAGCTAATTGAATCCAGTTCTCAGCTCCATTATAAAAAGTGCATCTTCAAGGACTCCGTAGCTCAGGTTGTACTAAAGGTAAATACTAGAAGGGGCAGCATTAAAGGGAAAAGCAGCAAAAGGGAGCCAAGGCACCATTAGGCAGCTGCTTCCATCCCGGCTTCCCCAGGATGCTCAAAAAAAACCACAGGGTGTTGGGGGTCCAGCATCATTTCTTTAGCAAATGGTGCTCTTTCTGGTCGTTCTCCTCTTTTATCTGAATTTCCTTCTCAGGGTTTGGCTGCAATTACCTATTGACAACGTGGCTTAGATTTCATCCTAAGGAAAGCACCTCTTCTCTAAGGTTCAGTTTTGATGGAACAAGTGTGTGCTCACAGTCCTAGAAGGGGGTGGGTTAGGAAGATTTGCCAATTCAACCCATTTTTAAAGTTGTTGTCTCTCTTACAAGAGCCTTTCGTTCCAAACACGCTAAGGGAGGGCTATCTTTTATGCTTTTTAAGCATCATCTTGGTTTTTGTCACACGGGCACCACAGAAGGATGCTCTCGCCGTGCTGTCCTGCCCGTTTCGGGCAAAACCCTGCTAAATCCCAACTCAATCCCATTCTGCTCAGGCCTCCCGCGCTCCTGCCAGGAATACCTCTCTCTGTTTGCACTGCAGTCTGGTTAAATTTAGCCCCCCTGCTGCGCTGAAGGTTATTTTCTCCTCTGCTCTGTCTTGCTGAATACGAAGCGCATGTCAATGAGAGCCAGAAAATGGCATCTTGTTGCTATTTATAGGACACAGATTTGTCTGTCTGACCGTGTACGGGAGCTGTAAACAAGAAGTCAGAGTACGTGAGGGAGGACACGGCAGTTATGAGCCGGAGCGTTGTTTGGGGAAAAAGAGACACCTCCTTGCTTGGTATTAATTTATTAATATTCAATAGCAGAGCTTGCCCCAGGAGAAAAAGACTTTCCAGCGCTATCAGACCACCTCTCAACTACCTGGGACTCTGCTGTCATTCCTCAAAGAGCTCTTCCCACCACTGCATCCCCTCTCGTGCGTTGGCCAAGTCTTGGTGGCCTTCCACAAGCCCGCTCTCAGCCCTGGAGACCCCCCACGGCCACCCAAAGGCAGCAGGACCCCGACAGTGGTGGCAGCGGTGGCTGCCATCACCTCTGTGGCTCAGACAGGCCTGGCTCATGCAATTTGGGTTTCTCCCAGCTTGAAGCTACTAACGGGCCCTTCAGGGCTCCACAACCCTCTGGATCCAGTGGTGCTGGCTCAGCCTCACTGGACACCGGGGACAGGATCCGCTTGGGCACGTTTCTTTCAGACCTTCTCACTTCCAGGGCGGATTTCAGGCATAGTAAATGAAAGATCAAATCTGTTACCCAGCTTCTTTTGCCATTATTTGCAACGCGCCTTTCTCACCGGTCTGTGCTAGGTTTTACTTTACGTTGTGACCCTTCGCTGTTTGTAGCTCCTGCTAAAACGTTGAGTTGACCTACCACCACAAAAGAAAAGAGGGAAAAAAAACCCAAAAGAAGCCACAGATGCTACAGTCTCAGATAATCTGGTCAATACACACAAAGACATAAATTCAGTGATAAAAATAATTTCTAAACCAGTGGACTCTGTCTTTCTATTCATCTTTCCTCCCCCCCTCAGAGGTGCTGGTCTAGTCCCTCATAGCTTCTTTTTTTCTTCCCATTTTCCTCTCAGCTTATACCAAGAACCACGTGGACATCGCAACGCAGGGCTGGTTCATCGGGCTGATGTGTGCCATAGCTCTCCTGGTCCTCATCCTCTTGATAGTCTGCTTCATTAAGAGGAGCAGAGGCGGGAAATATCCAGGTAGGAGCGTTGCACGGCAATCCTTTGTGCTCATGGTTTAAACATCTCCAGGCTTCTGGGGGGCTAATCAAATTGTATTGCTCTCAGATAGATGCTTGTGATTACAAGGGCTTTTCTCTCTCTCTGTAGTGGGAATGCTATTATTAGTGGGAAGCATTTCAGTTAATTAAAGGTCAGGCGAGGGCTCTGCGCTGATCCGGCTTTAGGCTGCGGAGCTGGATGCTCCTGTGATGCATGACCCTACCTCTACTCTGCAAATTTCCCTGTCCTCATCTAGGAAGAGATCTTTCCAGGCAAAAACAAAAACCCAAACCAACTCATTAAAAGTTTTGCAAGGCAAATATAAGGCTTCAGAAAATATACCAATTAATACATCCTCTCCCTCTGTCTGGGGTGTCCGTGCCCTGGTGCCCCCCCAGCAGCACCTCTGCAAACCCTCCTCGGTGCAGGTTTTTTACTGAATCCATGGAAAGCTGTACTTCACCCCGCAGGGATTTCACCAAGGCAGCCACGACACCGGCTGCTGTTACTGCCTCGTAAAGTTTTTATCTTCTCTACTGCTTTTTAACGCCAATGTTGGGGCTGTGCTTGCTTACAGTACGAGACAATAAAGACGAGCATCTAAATCCCGAAGACAAGAACGTAGAAGACGGCTCGTTCGACTACAGGTACGCTCCCATCGGCATGTGTACCCCCGTCCCCCCATCCGCCCCCGCTCCCAGCCATCACAGACCTCACCGCGCTTCCCCTCCACGTAACCGCGGTGCCACACGGCCTCCTCAGTTATTTCTCCCACCTTCCTCCTCCTGCCTCCTTCCCTCTGCAAGTCCTCTACCAAAGGAAACATTCCCTGGGAGAGTCACCGGGCGGCGAGGATGCTGCCAAGGTCTCCTCCTTTCCCCGTCTCAGCCTGGAAGGATCGGTCCAGGCAGAGAGCTGGGATTCTGGCATCAGCTACCCCGGACACAGCTCTCACCAGGTGCAGAACAACCTTAAAGACACCCTTAAAATATAGGATAAAGCACACAAAAAAACATCCCAAACCCCCAAAACCCTCTGAAGCAGCCTGGGGATATTTCAGGTCAGCTTCTCTCCTACCCATAAGAGAGTATTCAGGGGAGAAATGTCCAAAGTTCTGTTTGGATCAGTCCTGAAAGTACAAGGATACCGAATTGGGGGTCTGCCTGCACCCCCCACTCAAGGCTTTTCTGTAAGGTCCCCAGGCAAACCCTACAGAAACGCCCTAAGGGCTAAAACTGCCCCAATATCCCCCCATCTCCACTCAGCTGCTTTCACCCAAAAGGGCATCCTTGGACGAGCAGCAGCACCCGTTTTCACTCCAGGAAACCTCCCAGGATATTTCAGAGAGGGGCAGGCGCTCTGCCGAGCCTGCTCTCCTGCAGTGCAGCATCCACAGCTCTGCTGCTGGTTGCCCCCGAGGAGCAGGAGCAGGTAAGGATGTCAGGTCTCATCAGATTCCCACCCCTGACAGATGACAGGGATGTATTAACAGCACCTACAGCAGGCTTTGCTTTTCTTTAAAGAATTAAAATGCACCTTTCCATCTGAGCTGGATCCAGAGCCCAATTAGGCCAGCAGGAATTTTTCTCCTGACTTCAAAACAGGGGTTAATTAAACCCCGTGTCATTACCGAGACTCCCAGCATCGCAAATTGAGGTAGCAAAGATGGAAAGAATTTATTTACAATTCAGTGGGGGATGTAACAAGACACAAGTGTTCCGCCAAAGACTTTAGAGGAAGCAAAATGAATATATCTCCCTGCACACAACACATAAATGGAAGCAGAACAACGGCAGCCCTCAATACGACCACATTTATATTGTTAGCAGCTCCGTAACTCTATTTCAGTAGCGAGTCTTTCTCCAAAGGATGTCGTAAGCCCAAAGCTCCCCACTCTTTCCATAGCACAATAGAGAACACAAATACACCCCAGCAGGAACCAGAATAAATGGCACGTTGTAGGAAGAGGTCACCCTTCCTTACTGGCCTAAACAATATCCAGGGGCAACACCTCCCTCACCTCCCTGTGAGGTTTGGGTGTCACTTCCAGCAGTGGCAAGCCACGCCGGAGGAATTACATTAAATCCACATACAAATCAGTCTGGGGATGATGTTCCCTTCAGATTCCCGGCCAGGAGATGGAGAGCAGCAGAGGAGAAAGTAGCTCAGCCTGGTCCTGTTGCAGGTTTTGCCCTGGATCACACACATCTCTTCCCAGGCGTGATTTCACGAGCGCAGGCAGTGCCCCCTGTACGGATACGAGCCATAACCATAACTGCATGGTACACAGCTAGCGTCCAAACTCTGCCCAAAACAAGTCCCCTTAATGCTCCGAGTCACGACAGGGATCCTCTTGGTTCCCAAATTTGTGGGGTGGTGTAAACACCACATGGCAAGCCTGAAACATCTCATCACCTACCCACACACAACCCCCCGGGCTCAGCTCTGTCACCTGGATCTCAGACGAGGTCTCCACGGCCGAGCTTCTGGCAGTACGCACTGATTTCAGAGACCTGCTTCTCAAGAGTCCATCGAGGTGGTTGCAAGTCAAGACCTCCTCACCCCCATCGCTCCCAAGGCCATCCCATTGCCAGGGACCACTTGCCTTGCAGAGAAGGAAGACCAAGCCCTTGGCATGGCTGGTGGCATTGCCACAGTCAGCAATGCTGCATTTACTGCCCCAGCGCCATCCAAGGGGCATTGCCTTCCAGGGAATGGGAAGGAATGGGGTAAATCCTTCATCCTACAACACAGCAGCTTCTGCTTAGCTGAAGCTCAAACTTTTATCGACAGTTCCAGTCCCAAAAGTTTGGAAGCTAAGGGCAGAAGTCAGCAGAAGGGCAACTACCACGCTCCAAGATGCTCCCCCATTTTCAGTCACACCGTCCCATGGGTAAAACACCCAATCAAATAAGAACAACAAAAAAAAAACCCCAACAACCCATAAACTTTGCCCCCTCCTTCTCAGGAACAACAGGTTTCCTGGGAAAAGTAATAGGAGGCTTCCCTCAAGGAGGCAGAAAGGAAGGTGAACCTGAAGGATTGATATGAAACGCTGTTGGCTGATTAAGATTCAAAATGATTGCGATGTTAGGCCCAAGGAGGGTAGCAATTAGTATTTCAGGCAAGGAGAGGAATTGAGCTGACGTGAGTTCTTCATTGGTTTCCCTCCCCACCTCCACATAGCATGTCTGATATGCTCTCATCATATCTCACGTCCTTAATGCCCTGTGCATGCAACTTTCAAATCTCTGCAGCCTATAATTAAGAGATACTGTCACATCTCTCTGTTCCACTAACAGAATAATGGTTTTCCTGAGCAGAGGCTAAGCTGAGAAGCTTATTTTCCAAGCAGGAGACCATTATCCTTGGACAATGTTCTGTGCCAGTGACTGTGCCTCATTATACCAAATGTTTAAGCTGCACGTGGGGGAGTCGGCTGGAAACCCTGGCCACTGGGAAGGGAAGGTTGAGTGGTTTTAGCTTCTGGGCTCCAGTTCAGATTCAGTGGCACAGGTTACACTCTGCAGGCAGGGCCAGCTTGCCCCGCATGGATCATCTCAGCAAACATCACGACAGGAGGACACGGAGCCATCCTCTGAGGCCAGTGAGGGGAGGAGAGCCCTGGCGAAGCAGCCTGGGGAGGTGTAGCCTTGTCCATAGATAACACGATTCTGGTGCATGACCCTATCATGGAAACCCAGCAGAAACCCCTTCCCTTGGCCCTCGTCCCGCTGCATGTCCGTCCCCGGCAGCGACCGCTGCTCCCGACAGCCACTTCAGCCACAAGCCCTTTTTTGAGCAGCCCGATGGCAAACAGCTTCCCACCCGCGCCATCCGCTGCTGCCTTCGCTTCCTCGGGGAAGCCAATGAGGCTCATCCAGCTCCCAGCAATTATCCTGGCTCCATTTGGTATAACGAGGCAATTAGCTCCATGAGGAATGCAGACGGTTCTTTTTTGGTTTTTAGCACTGCCCCTGTAAATGCAGACCTCGTCATACCTCTCTCTCATCAGGCTCTTTCTGCTTCTCTCTGTTTTATTCCCATTCTTTCTTCTCCTTTTCACCTGGTCTATCCACATGGACCATGAAGGTCTCTTGAAAGGTAGGACCACGTGCTGCCAGAAGTCCGGCACATTTAGCTTTTTTTTTTTTAATTATTATTTTCCTTCCTTTTAGCTATTTATTTCTTTATAGCTGAAACTATACCTCCCCCTCCCTACTCCCCGTGTACCTGCCTCCACCTAACACATTAAACAAGATCCCTCTAACTCCTGCTGGCACCGGGGGTACCCCCATGTCCAGCCAGTTGCACCTCGCTTGGAAATGCCCCATGGGCTGGGGGCACCCCTAAGAGCCAGCTCACCCCCCAAAAAGCCCCACGCTCCAGCAGCTGAGCCCTCCCGGTGCGGCCGGACCTGCTGAGCTCCCCAGGGCTTGGCCAAGGGTTGGACCTGGGGATGATGCCCTTGGTGCCTTCAGCGCCCACCCAGAGGATGGTGGCAAGGGACCAGGAGGAAAAAAACCAAAAAACAACCCGCTAGTTCCTAAACAATCTGCCCACTCTCAGTCCTGAAAATCCTCCCCCCCTCTTCTCAATGATTTATGCAACTCAGGACGACGTTTCCCAAATGGTTTTCATCTGGGTGCTCTGGTTCTCTAATGCACACATCAGCAAACCCCATAGAAATCCATTTTAACAGGGTTATAGTGCATCAAGACACTGATGAGTATCTGCTTCCCCCTCCTAATGCACTAACAGGATAAATAGCACCGGAGAGAGGTAAAACCAGGGGGCAGGTTCGGGAAACGCATTGGCGGGGAGTTTGGTGCTGCAAACCCCCCTCCCCATCAGGGAAAATCTGGCTTTAACTGAACCCCAAACCTTGGGAAAGGATATTGCAAGTAAAGGGATCTGGGTTTTGCCACTCTCTACTTGGCATTTACTGGGCTTTCTAACTGACAGTCCTGCTTGCAGACTGAATTCTCCTCCTCCTCCCCCCAGAACGGAGCCGCTTTCAAAGCTAACAAGTTATTTTTTTTTTTATCGTGATGCCAAGTTAACACAAGGCCTCAAATATTGTTTTTGTGTTATTGCTTAATTCACAAAGCGCTGATATAAGGAAATCTGTTAAAAAGCCGCGTGTTGTACCGTGGGATACCAAATTCCTCCCCCGCTGCCGAGAGCTGATGCCATTAATTCAATGGCACGAGGGAGAGTTAATGCCTTCCCCCAGCCAAAGAGCATTTTTGCTCCCTGGCCCAAGCAAAGCTTTTCTCCTGCCTTCACGGGAGGCAAACACCTGAGTGTGGGCACCGACTGTCGAGGGCTGCAATCAAAGCCCAGCACTTTTACCAATTTTAAGAAAAATAAAAGAATAGAGGGTAGTGCCACGCTGGGGAGTGAGCCTGAGGAGTCCTGAGCTAAAACACAATAAAAAGAGAGGAATGGAGGTGGGAGGAAAACAAAAATGTTTAAGGTACCCGTGTGATATCTTTAGGAATATTACACAATGTGCATGCTGGACATAAGATCAAATATAAACTAAGGCCTAGGCAATATGAAAATTAATTTGTCTGTATAGTGAGCCACTTGTCCTCCACACACTGTTATCTGTATTTATGAGATACCAGCCCTTGCCCTCCAGAGAGAAAACAGCTTTTCCCTGGGTTTTGGTGGGTTTTTTTGTTAAAAGGTTTCCTTTAAAGGGTTGTTTTTTTTTTTCCTGTGGGTCAGACTATTTATTTTTCAGTGACCTGGCTTAATCTTTCTAGTGAAAGAGAGAAAAGGATAAAGAATTGAGCAAACAAGCTTAGATGCTCAGAAATAAGCTCGGAAAGGTAAATTCCCATGAGTTTTGGAAGCTGCACAGAACTTGGCATCCTCTACATGCCCCCTTCGCAGTGCTTTGAGCGCGCTCCCCATTGCATGTAGCTCTCTAAACAATGAGTGTGGTTTTGCAAGGAAACCTGGAAACAAACCTCAGGTTACACCAAGGTTGGCTAAAACGCCAAGAGAAAGAAAGAAAATAAGCAATGACAAGGAAAGGATATTTATAACATACATCCAGTTGGACAGATCCAAGCATCCTATGTAATATAGGATTGGGAAAAAAAATATATATAAAGGCTTTCTAAAAAGAAAAAAAGCCATGAAGGTTGGGCTTGCAGAAATACCAACCACAGCCCCGATTGCTCGGGCAGCTGTGGGTCTCCTACACGGAGGTTTTCTCCCCACCTTCACCTATGTGCCACGATTTGCTGTCTGCACCCAGAGCACCCCAAATCGGTGGTCTCTGGTCAGTATATTTGCACACTGGATTTATTTTTGAATATCCAGACCTTGGGTGAAGGTTGTAAGCCCCGTTTCTCAACCCTTACTGTGTCTGTCTGTCTTCTGCTACCCAGCGATGAAGACAACAAACCCCTGCCAAACAGCCAGACCTCCTTGGACGGCACGATAAAGCAGCAGGAGAGTGACGATAGCTTGGTGGACTATGGAGAGGGGGGAGAAGGGCAGTTTAATGAGGACGGCTCCTTTATCGGCCAGTACACGGTGAAGAAGGACAAAGAGGAGACCGAAGGCAACGAGAGCTCGGAAGCCACCTCCCCAGTCAATGCTATCTACTCCCTGGCATAGCGGGATGCACTGAAACCACCAACGGCCCGAGGTGTTTGTAGTGGATGGGGGTTAAACAACAGCTGCCGCCGCCACTACCTCCAACAGCAACGTGTGAATGAAACCAACCAACGATGACAACAACAAAAAAAATAGAAAAAAGAAAAAAAAAAAAAGAGTAAATAAATTATCCAAGCAAACAGGCAGACCGGGTGGCTGCCGATGCCATCTTATCCTTAGCAAACAAGCAAACGGCAAGGACTCCCGGGGCGCGGATGGGTTGTAGCTGTAGCTGAACTCTGGGCTGAGCCGGAGGAGGAGCGGGATGCTCGAGCTGCACCCCAGCTTCGGGGCTGGCCCCGGCGCCCAGAGCCAGCCCGGCGGGGGCCACCACCGGCTCCCCCGAGGCCCTTTTTGTTCTTTTGGGAGGCAGTTAAAATTTTCTTCTTTTTAATCTTTACAGGAAGGTTCCAGATAAGAGGGAGAGGGGGGGAAAAAGGAAAAAAAAAAAAAAAGAAAAGGGTTTTGGGAAGAGAAGGGAAGAGGGGTGAGTGGGGCCTGGGCAGAGCAGCAAGAGCAACGTAAGTGCATGAAAGGAGGAAAGTGGTGGATCTTTGGGTAACGACACCACGGCACTGTATTACTGAGATGTCCATCCTCACGGCAGCATCTTGGCCATAGGCTTTCCCAAACCAGGCAGAGCCACAACCTCCTTCCCGAAAGATCAAGCAGCACCTATGCAGGGAAGAGCAGGTCCTCACCACTTCCCTTGGAGCCCTAACTCACATCAGTGCTGAGCCTCCATGATCCATCCCCCCAGCAAAGCCTATGGCGGGGGGTCACCTGCCACCCCCACAGGGCTCCAGAGCATCCTCAGAGGACAAGAGGTTGCAGAAGAGCTTGTGGGATTTGTGGAAGGACAGTCAGGTGCCGCTCGCCCTCCGAGCCCAGGACAACAGCATCGCTCGCCTGGGTCACCGCAGGCAAACCATTTCAGTTTGGTCTTTGCTTTATAAGAATTTGGGGGGAAACCACCCCCAGACCATGCCTGCTCTCTTTCAAAGGCAACTCCATAAATCTTATGTAGCAAAGAGGGAGTGGAAGCAGGAACAGTTTTAATGTACGATGAGAGGACCAGAAATCACTTATTTTTACAAAAAAAATCATAGCCACCTGGTCAGGATGAGAAGCACCCGCCGGGATCGGGTGGAGGATTCCCTGCAGCTCCCCATCAGCGGCTTGAAGGCTTCAGGGACACGCGTCCCTCAGGGGACACACATCGGGAGGGCAGGAGCCGAGGTCCACGTCTCCCCCAGGCACCGGAGATGAGCCAGATCGACAGTGTTTTCCACTAAACTCCCCCTCCTCGTTTCTGACAGTGGCCTTTCCCCCCACTCCCTCCATCAATCAGCCTGAGCGAGACCCTTCCACGAGCGAGCGCCTGCACCGTGGGACTCCCCTCCGCTGTCTTACCGACATATCAAGACAACGCGCCATTTAAGTTACCCCGTTAACACACTGTAACGACGCGTCTCGGGTAGGAGTGCTCCTTCACATGCCTTACACAGCTTCCAACTTCCCGTGAAGTTTAATAAACTGATATTATTTCCTCTCCCCACCCACCCACC
>JAOXNH010000013.1:4500641-4513757 GCA_028566575.1 Bartramia longicauda
AAGAAAACTCTGAGTTCAAAACTCATCATGAGCTTCACATTTTTTACTCCCTTTAATAAAGGCTCAGTAGGTGTTTGCACGTGCAGTTACTGCATCGCGGGGAGCAAAGCCCTCACTTGCTCCCACCACCAAAACCTCTGACAGGGTGACCCCCCCCAAAATGCATTTGCCCCCCCAGAACCAGCCAGGGCCAGGCTGCACCTGCACCAGCACCACGGCCACGTGTGGATGGAGACCCTGCATGAGGATCGATGGTGCTGAGGGGTCTTGCCCACCCAGCTCTGCCTGGCTGGGTGTCCGCCTGTCCCCAGTGTCACCCCACGGGAGCTGCTTTGCTTCTCCATCCCGGAGGGGACAGGACAGTCACCTCAGCTCCTGCTACCTACAGCGGGATGCTGGATGGTCTCCATCACAGGGGACCATCCTTCCCTGGAACCTGCACAGCCTCTCTGGAGCAGGACACACTTCCACCTTTTCTTTTGCAGAAGATACATCTTCATAAAGGGTTTAAATTAGGGGTCAGCACTTAATAGATACGTAAATAAAGAGAAAGAAGAGCCAGACCCAAAACCAAGCACTCCCAGAAACTGGGGAAAAGCAGTTTGGGTCCAACTCCCAACTTGCAAAGTCAAGCCTGTTTCTAAAACGCTCTGAGCCAAAAATCTCATCCATGTTCTGGAGGTGGATGCAGACTCTGCTGGCTGCATCCGGGCCCAGGGACACAGCCTGTCCCTCCCTGATGCCTTCTGCTGGTTGGAGCCCTGCCCATGTATACAACAGCCGATAGGAACCACAGGAGCACGAGTGCGGGATACAAGAGGACAGTTGCCACATTTACATGATCTTGGGGCTGCTCCTGCTTTCCCTGAAGGGATGTTGGAGCAAGAGATGGAAAAGCAGCAGGGGAAAAAATAAAAAATAAAAAAAATCGAGTTTTGGTACAAGCCTGGAAATCCCGCTCCCAGAAACACCATCGGTCTGTCCCGCTGAGCCCACACCACCCCCCCTGCCAGCATTGCCTTCTCGCAGATGACGGACCCCAAATTGGTGTGGTTTGGTCACTTTGGACCAGCGGATGAGGAGCCAAACGGCTCCTGCCGGCGGGGGAGCGGGACGGGTTGGGAGGGCAGAGCCGCGCAGCATCGCCCCTCGCCGGAGCCGAGCCCCTCGCCGTGCCTTACCTGGCATGCAGCGCCCGCTCCGTCCCTGCCACCGGCCCTCCTCCTGGCAGTGTCCCCAACACCTCTCCTCGCCGCCTCCGGGTCCCAGCAGAGCCGCGAGTTCAACCTGCAACATAACGTCCGTCGTACCAGGCTTAATCGTGTACTAGCAGCAAACGATTTCAGTTAAGCAATAAACAAACCTTATTAAAAAAAAAAAAAAAGAAAGATAAAATAGAGACCACGTTCTATTTCTTGCACTAAGACCTGTTTTATTAACGAGAATAACGATGCTTTTCTGGTCCTAACAAAATCCCCACCGCATCAGTAGCTCCCCTTGCCCGGCAGCGCCTGTCTCTCCATGTCCTTCGCCAGTGGGCATCGGGCTTTGGTTGTCAAACGCCGTCTAAACCCCGTGTCAAACCCGCAGGACAGACTCCTTCCTTTGGCAGTACAGAGTTTTAAATGTTCCTTCCTCCTGCTCACATCAGAAAGAAAGTATTGGACTGTTTCGTTTTTCTTTAATTTGTAAATATATTGCCAGCCATCCGTCCTCTCTGTAAAACCTCCTGGTTGTTCTCAAGTATTCTATGTATTTATTTGCCTTTTCTTTTTCTTTTCTTTTTTTAAAGCAAAAAAACAACACCTTTGCGTTAACCCACTTGTTCCAATGAGAAATGTATAGCTGAGGCTGTAAGATTAACAGTTTACAGCGAGAAGATTTACGGACTACAGGAAAAAAAACAAAGTTTAATATAAGGACTTATAAACCGACTGCATGAGAGATGAAAGAAGGCCAAAATACTCAGATATCATTTTTTTTGAATCACTGTAAAAAGAAAAGACTGGATTTTTTTGTATAGAGAACACTAAACATATAATAAAACATTGTTCAAAACTCACGCCAAGCCTGAGGTTTATTTCTCTCTGCTTTCTAAAGGTAAAAGCCGACCCCGCTGCTCAGCCACAGCCAGCACCGGGTGAACGCTCCCCAAACACGTGGCCCTGGGAAACCCTGCTGGTCCCCAATGTCCCCCAGGTCACAGCCTGCCCCAGCAGCACCCTCCCTCCCCAGCAATCCCTCTGAATCCCCTCATCCTTCCCCAGATATTCCTCTGAAACCACCCGAAGGGGAAGCATTGCCCAGCTGTGGAGATGCAGCACATCCTTCCAGCAGCTCTGTGCTGCTGCTGAAGAAAACTCAACCAAGGGGTTTAAAAACCTCAGTGTCTCCTCGGCCACCCTTCTAGGACATTTTTTTTGGATTTATCCAGGCGAAGCAGCACAAACTGGGCCAAGACTGGCAGCGAAAAGACCCCGTGGATGCTTGGTTTTCAGGAGCATCTCCCAATGGCCAGGCACAAAGCTCAGGGCAGCTCAGGACCACGCTGAGATGTGAGAGCAGCCCCCAGGGTGGTGGGACGGGACAGGACCCTCCAGCAGAGTCCTCTTGTCCCAACTCATCCATCCTGCGGGCACGGGGCAGAGGGGATGTTAGGTCCCAGTCTGATTGTTGGTCCCCGAGGGGTTTGTAAAAGCTGTCCCAAGCTCAGAGGAGCTCCAGTTCTGCATTTCTGCTGCTGCCACAGAGCACAAGAGGCTCCCAAGAGGCTGCAGAAAGGGCCCAGGGAGCAGTGGGTCTTCACTCCGAGCAGGCTGCAGGGATGTCCTGGACCAGGCAGGACAGATCTGCCTGTACATTTACAGCTGCCCCAACCCCGACTCTGGGTGCTCTGACATCTCCCACCCACAGCCAGGAGATCTGCTCAGCCGCATTAAACAGTGGGAGATGCTACGTTCAGCCTGGTAGAGGTTGAAACATGGGAGTTTCAATGCCAGGACACGATGCTGTCTCTGCTCCGAGCCCATCAGGAGTCACCCCGGTGAGCGGGATGAGGGTGGGTACAGGGATGGGGAGATGCAGAGCTGACACATCTTGCTGCACATCACCCTTCGAGGCTTGTTTGCCCTGGGGGAACCACTCCAAGAGCAGCAATAACTGCTTCCAGGGCAGGAACTCATCACAAAACCCTTGCTGAACGCCTTGAACACCAACAGGACCTCAGCCCAGGCAACTGGGCTGAGCATCCTGTCCAGGTGGGGAAACTGAGGCACAAAGGAGCAATGGTTACTCAGGGACAAGCCCTGAGTGTGGCTCCCTGGCACTGCCCGTGCCCATGATGCTGGTTTGGCATCTTGGAGACACCCTGTCCTGGCAAACAGCGGCTCTGCATCCTTTCCGGTGCTGGCTGCGGCACAAACACCCTTCAGAAGCCCATGATATGAGCAGGAGAAGCAGCTCCCCCCCGCCACAGCCCAGCAAACATATGGGAGCATCAGGGTTTAACCCAGATCCCCCCTCCTGACCCAGCACATCCTGGCAGCGAGCGATGCCTCCCCCCAGGACCAATCCTGCACCCCCCAGCCCTTCCTGCCCCCGAGGCTCTGAAGTGCTCTTAACAGAGGCTCCCTGGTGCAAAGCCTTGACGAGAATGGGCTGAAGGAAGGGGAAGGGGGGGGTGGAAAACAGCAGAGCCAATTTGGCTAATGAAGATGTAATTGCTGCAGCCCTCGCTAATAGGATGAAAGTATTAGTGCTTCCTGCTCCAGTGCTGCGGAGGGGGCTTTGTGTGTCCCCCACCACCACTTACTTGAACAGCATCGAGATAAAAACAGAAAAAGCACCTTTTTGCCAGTGTAGGAGAGCTCCCCAGTGCAGACTGAGGTGATGGAAGCAGCAGCCACACTCGGTCCCTGCCCCAAAGAAGGATGGAGAAGGGATTGGACTTAGCCTTTGATGCAGAAATTCAAGGTATCTGGAGCCCAGGGACCCCTGCATTACCCCAAAGCCACTGTGTCCCACCGCCCACAGCCATGGGAACCAGTGGGGCCCGAGATCTCAGGCTGTGCAGGGAGCTGCTTCCATCATTCCCATGGGACACACGGCGTTTTTATCATCCAGGAGCGAGCGACAATGGACCCATCCTCATCCTCGCGATCGATACAGGGGGAGACACGCACGCATTAGCACTCCTCCCTTTTTATGGCAGGATAACGACACCCATATCTTCCCTGACCTCTGCCTGCCCGGTGGGGCAGCGGGGCTGGATCGATGCCGACAGACTGCCTCCAATTACCCTCCTCCTCCTCCTCGCAGAGGCAGCTCCAGCCCATTGCCCATTACCGTAGATAAGAGCCATCCACTGTCGGCACCGGGAATATCCAAGGGAGCCCTTACAGAGCCCCCTCCTCCCCCAGCCACTATCGCTGTGGTCTCAAAACACGTCTGCACTGGGATGAACACCCGAGAGGTCACTGATGCCATTGTCACCAGCAGAGAGACCCTTGGGGAGCTGCAGGTCACAGAGACAGAGGGGACAGAGGGCAGGTCACCCTCCCTCCACTGGGAACAGGGCTCATCACCTCTCTTGGGTTTCCCTCTGCATGGTCCCTCCGTTAGACCTTTTGCTGGGGGTCAGGATCCAGCCCTGTTCTTCCTTTCTGCCCAGCAAAAGTAAGTGGAAAAAAATACATGGCAGCTTTTCCAGGTGAGGTCTGCAGGAAGGATTGTGGCCAGTTTCTCCCAGTCTCATCCCAAAATGGCAGCAGGGAGCAGAGGATGGGGCAGCTGGGCAAGGGGAAGAGAGGTGGGACCAGCAACACGTCCCGCTCCACCACGGGCACTCTCCCGTTTGCTGGAGGAGTCTGGACCACTGGAGCTTTGCCAATAGATAGAGATACTAATGCCTTAATTACTCCTCCGTAATTGCAGACCATTAACCTGTGGACAGCCCCAGCACCCATTGATCTCCTTACATCGTTAACAGGTCTGGGCTGGAGCCGGGAGGGATGGAGAGTGCAGGGTGGTCCCTGCCTGAATCCTCCACATCCCACCTCGCTGCACAGCCCAACAGCAACCTGCCCCCAGCAAAACCCACCACGGGGGTCCCTCGCACCTCAGCAGTGATGGGATCGACAGCACCTTTCCCCCAAACCTCAAGTGCCTGCAGGGTGTCGTGGAGGAGGTCCTGAAACGTCCCTGTCACATCTCACAGCATCACTCGAGACGGGGGGGCACATCCACTGTTGGCAGAGCCCAGCTCTGAGCCCCTTGGACCACAGCAACAGCCGAAGGTGGCTCTGCACACCCAAAAACCCCAGAGCTGACCCCGGCTGCCACCCCCCCGTCTCCTCAGCAGCCTCTCAGTCCCGTTCTGCAAATCCTGCTGCGAGGAAACCCCGTCCTCCCCTCCCCAGCGCAGCGCAGGTCGGGTACCACCTACGACAGCCACCCGGGGCTCGATGGAGCTTCCCAAAACCCTGCCATAAAGCAGCCCCCCCAGCGCAGATGTAAGCCTGGCTATGTGTGTGTACATACAGATACACATATATATTTAAGCACGGGGGTGTGCATATATACAGAAACATGCACACACTGCACAGAGGAGGGTGTCCCCTGCCGAGACACCCCCTAAGGGCTAATCCCTTTCCTGATTCCACCCCACAGACGTGGGCTCAGACACCCCCCCCCCACCGGGCTCACACCTGCTCCAGCCCCAGGGACGGCGGGGGAGCCGGGGACGATGGGCGCAGGCGAGGGGTTTCTGCTGGGGGACCGGTGGCTGAGGAAGGGGCATGAATTATGCATGATGCTGCAAGTCGCTCTGCCTCCCTGGCTGGTCCTTGGACTGTGGCAAGTGAGGTAAAGGCAGAAGGAAAAAAAAAAGAAATACCCTCTCCAGGGAGCGGCGTGGTGGTTGGCAGCGAGCGAGGGAGCGCGCACGCAAGGAGGAGGAGAGGGAGGAGCACATCCTAATGCAGAGATGCTGCAGTGGCTTTGGGCACACACATCCACACTTGGGCAAGCACCAGCCAAGCGCTGCCTCGCAGCCCAGCCGCCAGCGCAGGCACCCACCCCACACAAGGTAAGCGCCTTCTCTCCATCCTTCCTCCATCCCAGAGGGAGGAAGGAGGCTCCGGGTTTCAGGGCACCATTCCCCAGCAGAGCCAACTTGCAGGCAGGCTCGGCTTTGCTCCGGCAAAGAGGGAACCTGCCACATCCCGCTCGCCTCCGGCGGGGACGAGGAAGGAAGAGCAGGGTTTGGTTTGGGCATTCCTCAGTGGGCGATGGCTTTTGCAGGCGATGCGGGCTCTGCCTGCGCCGGAGAGGAGCCGGGGGTGGAGGTGGGAGGGAGAGGGGGGGGCTCAGGCTGTGTCACTTGTGGCAGGGGCTGAGCGGCCGAGGTCGATGTGGCTGTCAGCGGAAATGTCTCTTATGGAATAAGTCTGAGAATATTGTTTTTATTGTTATTAATTATTACTGCCGTGCTTTTCCCGGTGCATTCCGGCTGGGGGCACTTTGAGAGCCCGCTGGCTGGGTCAGGCATCTTGAACGTGGTGCCTGGGAGGGGTTGGGGGGGGGCTCCCACAGCTTTTGCTGCACAAAACTACTTTAGCATCTCCAGCAACGGGCTGGCAGAGCCCAAAGCAGCCCAAGAGACCCAGGTTTCCTCCCTAGGGAGGGGGGGATGAGGAAGACTGCGGTGTCCCAAGTCCTTATACACCCCCCAAGAGGGCAGATGCTGGGTAAGGGGTGGCAGATGGGGCTGTTCTGGGCACCTGGGGGTATTTCTGTGTCTGAGGCTGGAGGGGGCTTTGCAGTGTGTCGGGGAAGCTCAGGGCAGTGGGGAGCTGGAGGGGCTTAGTGCAAAGTCGTGGACAAGAACTTGCCCCCCCCTCCCCAGGGCATGGGGGACACCATCAGGTAGGGCACTGCTTTGCCCTTTCCCTTCTCGCAGTGGGATGGATGCTGGGATGGGGAAGCAGACAACGGCAGGACAGGCTGGGCTGGGATTTGGGGGGCTCCAGTTCCCATGTTTTAAACTTCCCGAGCTTCCCCCCTCCCTTTGCCTCTCACCCGCCGACTCCCCCAGGCTTGCACCACTCCTACCAGCCCCAGCTTGGTTTTTCTGGACGGACTGGGGAGTATTCATAAGAGCTTGTCATCTCTCCAAGGAAACACTAGTTGCTTTGAGAATGGGAGGCAGCAGCCTCTACATCCGAGAGCTTGGAACAACCCCAGCCCTCCCCAGCAGCAACCCCGGCCCAAGGCTTCAGCCAGAGCCCCCAGAATGGCTCTCGCTCCTCCCAGGCCACCTCCACAACCAGTTCTCAGGGTACAAAAGCTGAAGCACGGGCTCTTACATGGAATTTAGGAGCAGGTTTGCATCCTCTCAGGGCTGTATATTTGGCACTGAGCGCACCCGACAGCAACGACACCAACCCCAGAAGCCGCTTGATTTGCTAATACAGGAAAAGAGTGGGTCCCAAACTTTCTAGAAATAACTGTACTTTCCAGGGGGAGATTAGAATTACCCAGGACTAAAGAAAACAGAAAATGAGAGGGTCATGTCAAGCCCAGCTGCGTGTTCTCCCTGGAGCACGATTAGAGTAGAGCGAGACAAAGGGATGCTAATGCTCCTCTCCATCACCCGATCAATTACTACCAAACAGAGCAACCACGACTTTTGTCACTCAAAAATACATCTGCAGAGAATTTAATGGCCTGTGTTATCATCCGCTCTGCAGCTTTACCACAGGCAAATCATAGAAAGCAGAAAACCCACCCGTGTCGTTAGGGAGGTAGCTCCCACACACGCACCAGAGGCACCTGAACGAGGTGCAGGGAGAGTCTGACCCATGGAGCCGGGAGTCCACATGGAGACTGAGCTCACGGGCATTAAACCACCCTGCATGCTTTGTGCATGTCCAAAATCCAAATTATCCATGAGAAGTCATCAGCCCCCATGACAGACAGATACCTCCCCGTCTTTCTCAGAGCCTCCTCCCTTCGTCAATGCCTGTGAGCCCCCCGGGTCCCCCACAGCACTTTGTCCATTTGCAATGGCCATGCCACTCCCCCAAGCCTTGGAGAGATTTCCTTGAGGGTTCTGGGCATGAAGCAAACCCATGCAGTCACCTGGAACACATCACATCCTGAGGGAGTCTCCCGACAGCTCCCCAGCCGAGCCGTGCAGGACTCCCTGCTCACTGGAGCAGAGCTGCAGGAGCTGGTTAGCCCCAGGCTCAGTAGCCACAGGGCTAGCTCCCAGCACCGGGCTTGCCCTCACCAGCCAGCCCTTCTGCTCCAAACAGTGATGGGTTTTGCTCTGTCTCGTGGGGACCAGCGTCGCAGAGTTAACTACTGCCTGTAGTCATCCCACACAGCTGGAGGCATCTCCCTCCTTCCTAAATCAGTGCCGTGCACTCTCAGCCCTGCTTTCCAGGGATGAGGAACCACAGATGCCCAGGAAGGTTTCGAGATGGGCTGATGGCAACCCTGGAAGTCCAAGGCTCTGCAGCAAAGGGAGCGTGTCGCTGCAGACACCCCCTTTGCAACAGGTTGGCTTCCAGCGCTGCCGGACAAAAAAAATACACCAGGCAGGAAACCCCAGAATTGACCAGGGGCTCTTAAAAACGCTGTTAAAAGCACAGACACACACAAAGAGATAGGAGAAGCTTCCTTAGAGACTCCTTTAAGAGTCAAAAAAAAAAAAGAGGGAAGGGAAGAAACGTTATTAAAATCTGCTGTGATAAGCTGTATCAGGCTCTTTCTAGACACTTCCCATCTTTTTCTGACACGAGATGTCTTTGGGTGCTTGCAGAGCTGTGGAGAAGGAACAGGTCTCGGCAGACTCAGAAACAAAGTCAGGTCTCAAGCTACACAAAAGCTGTTTCCTTGAACCCAAAACGTTTTCTTCTCTCTGACAAATGCTCTTGGGTCCCATTGCCACAAGGCAGTTGTCGGGTCCAGGATCCTACTGGGGAGATGTTTGACACAACCACGAAGGAGTTGTCCCAAGGGACACGAGAGGTATTCCCACCCGCCGCCGGTTGTGAAACACCAAACCCAGCCCCCAACAGCAGCCTAGGTCCTAAATTATTACATGTATTATTTATTGTGCAGCCCATAGAGCTGTCAGTCCTGCACCAGAAAGCCATAAAACAGGGAGCCTACACTGGAGGAAGGAAGAGGGATATGCATTTTGTGCTGGTTCCTGCTTGTCTTTACAAAGAAGAGAGCAGCCTGGCGCTATTTGGAGACTGGATACTAAAAACCACTTTAACAAAGGCAGGGGAGAAGGTCGGACACAGAGATGATGCCTTCCAAGGAGGAAAATAAACATGACACCGTTGCAGGGGATGTCCTAACCTTCTCCTAGGAGGGAGAGGATTTTAGCGCTGCTTCAGCAAGGTCCCCTCGGTTTGGGGGTACCGCATTCCCCCAGCATCCCAGTGCCCATCGCCCCCCAGCATGGCCAGTACAAGCACCACTGGTGCCACGGCGAGGGCTGAGGAGCTCCGTGGGGCTGGGACAGATGCCCACAGGGCACCATCCCTGGAGGTATTTCAAAGATGGGTAGACATAGCGCTTAGTGACGGTTTTTACCAGAGTTAGGTTGATGATTGGACTCGATGATCTTAAAGGTCTCTTCCAATCTGGACAATTCCACGCCTGGTGCCCTGCCCAGACCCCCCATCACACCGGGAAGGGTCCTGCCCTCGCTGCTGGTGTGACCTTACCCAGTGACACCAAGAAGGCAGGCAGTGTGATGAGGGGCTGGCAGATGTTAGGGCTCCCCCATATAACGCATCACCTTCCCGGGGCCACATTAGCCAAAAGGCTTCCCCAAGCTCTGCACTTGTTTTTTCCTCCCTGCAGCCTCTCCCAGGCTCCTGCCAAGCAATTTTACCAGGCAGCAGAGAGGAGGGGATGGGATGGGATGGAGCCAGGCTCCATGGCAGGTAGGGAGCTATTTATACCGGTGCCACATCAAAGAGTTTCTGCTGCTGACGCCACGGTGGCACTAATAGCAGAAAGTGGGTGGGTTTGCGGGGCTGGCAGCGCTGTGGATATCCCAGGATTTAGGCAGAGCTCCCCACGGCCGAGCTGTGCGTGGTGCCACGTTGTAAGAGGAGAGGAAAACCTGCAGTGTGAAGCTTTATTTTGGGAGTGTTATTTTGGGGAGACCATGGCAGCACGTGCAGCCAGACTTCAACTCCCTCCCCGTCCCTTCTTGCCAACACAACAGCCTGACATCCTGCCCGTCTCAGCATCCCCGGGTTAATAACCTGCATTTCCTAAGCAAAGAGGGTGTAAGCTCGTGCTCAGCTGGGCTTAGAGACTGGTTTGATGTACAGGGAATCTGCAGGGGACCGTCTGTAAGACAGGCCTGATATCTGGAACTTTGGCAACTGTAATCAGAGCATTAACGAGGATTTCAGGCAGACATCACCTCTCAAACACCCGCGCGCTAAACCCAAGTCGCTTGTGGCCTTGTTTTCAAAGACTCTGAGCATCCTTCCAGCTGCTATCGACTCGGGCTATTGATTGAAATACAAGTCTTGAGGGAGAGCTTAGGAGCCACACGCTGGCAGCCTGGGTCGGACACGGTGCTCGTGCCCAGCCCGGGAGGCAGCGGGCAGCTCCTGGGAAATCCCCTCCCCAGCAAAGCTTCCTCCATCCCCCTGCCCTCAGCGTCCCCAGCCGGCATGGGAAGCTCTCCTGGGCTGTTTCTGTCTCTCTCCTTTGCTTTCAAACACACTGTCCTGGTCCCCACAGCCTTTCCTTGGGGCCAGGGACCCTGAGGTCTCACCTGGAGGTGGCAGGAGCCTTGTCCGGCTGCAGGGAAGCCTCCAGGTCCCACTCGGACCTTCAGCTCCAGAACCCTGGGGATTTACCAAGGGTTTACTGCAGGAGAGCTGAGAATTTCACAGCTCAGGCCAGATTTCCAGCACCCTGAGGCAATAAGGTGATTGCAGCCAGAGGTGGGATCTGGCAGGTTCAGGGTAGAAGGAAAAAAGGAGGAAAAATTAAACAAAACAAAAAACAACAACAAAAAAAGCAGCAAAAACACTAAGTCCAAAGCTCAGATCTAAAATTCAAACTGCTCAAGAAGAGTAGTAAAAGCCCATTCATAACATCACCTGGTTTATTATGATTATTTATTACAAATTTACTACAATTTATTAGAAATTCTACCACTGCAGTGACTCCGGTCCCAAACCCATCACATCCCAGCCCGTGTCTCCACACCAAACGGAGATCCCGGCTTTGTCTCCTGCACAAAGAGGGGCTGAGCTGGGCACAAGCACCGGGGTTTGCCTGTCTGGGAAGGGATGGGGGGGTGGATCTTGCTGGCTGGGGGCTGAACCAAATGGAAACTCCCACCGAGAGCCTCTTACAATGAGGTGCCGTGACCCGTGATGTACATGAATGCACCAACCAATTATTAGGAAAAAAAGCACTTAAAAAGACACAGAGAAAACAGAGGGTACTTGGAGACCATGCCTTAATGCAGCTGCCCCGCTGGGACCGCATCGGGGAGCCCTGCCTGCCCCCTGGGCTGGGATGAGGAGGCCTAGACAGGTCTATTTTGTCCCCAAGTGATGCTAAACCTCTCCCTGCCATTCACAGGAGCTGCTCTTGGGTGTCAGGACCACCCTGCCTGTGACACACCACGTGCTTGTCCCTGGGGTAATGGTTTTAAGTTGGAAGAGGGAAGATTTAGATTACATACCAGAAAGAAAATCTTTGCTGTGAGGGTGGTGAGGCACTGGAACAGGTTGCCCAGGGAAGCTGTGGATGCCCCATCCCTGGAAGTGTTGAAGGCCAGGCTGGATGGGGCTTGGACCAACCTGCTCTAGTGGAGGTGTCCCTGCCCATGGCAGGAGGGTTGGAAGTGGATGGTCTTTAAGGTGCCTTCCAACTCTGACCATTCTAGGACTCTATAACAGCACGGCTTCAGCTTCGAGCTCCCGCTGCCAAGTTAGGTTCACTAATCAGCATTGCAGTTTAATCCTTTGCTCTGGAATAAAGAAATATTCATCATATATTCTGTTGGTGTTTTAACGCTTAATGAATAAATATGAGGTATTTTGATCTAGCAAAGATTAACTTCTGTATTTCCTCTTTGTATATGTCAAGAACATAAAATCAAAACAGGAGAGATGGGGAAATGGACCCGGTTTTGCCCTGGGTATGGTTTTACATGTGTTTTGCTTGGGTCAAGAATTTTGGAAAGTACCAGTTAAAGGATTTTCACCCACTACAGCATATTCAGACAGCTCCCAGCCATTTCCCAGTGTCAAAGTCCACATGGACTGCACCAGGACAAAGAATGAGACTAAAAGGCTCAGAAAGGACAGAGGTGCCGAAGAAAAGAACATTTCTTTCTTTTTTTTATCTAAGTCCTGGAAATTTATTCTCTGGGTGAATTCCACAGAAAGGGGTGGGAAACCACTATGGACACACAGAAATTGTGAAGGGCTCGATGTAATTTACTCTCACAAACCCAGGTGTGATTCTCATTTGCACCCTGGCCACTTCACACTGTTTTCACTGTTTTCACAGTGTAAAGGGGTTGTAAAGATGGCATCAATCATTTTTACACCTACTTTATGGCCATTTTACACAGCTAAAAGGGCCTTTGTGTAAATGAGAACTCAAGCCCTAGAGAATTTAATAGAGAGGAGATCCTTTCTATAGACTGCACTAGACCCTCTAATAGGGTCTATTACTGGGATATAACTCTCCGCTGGATTTTATAGCTTGGCTTAAAGATCATCAGCCTCGATTAAATTCAGTTCTGCCAAACTTTTCCAAAGGCTGTAACCCCCGCAGTGACATGACTGCGAGCACACACAGGCAGTGATGGTGTTGCATGGATAACTTGCTTGTTTGTGAAAGGAGAAGCAGCTACCGCTTTCCCCTGGCTCTGAGGCACATCGATGTTGAGCTATGCAAATACCAGAGCGACAATAATGGCAGCGAAAAGGGAACCGAGACACAGTGCCTCGCATGGAGCCAAAATGTCACATTCTCAACCCAACCAGGCGCTGAGGTGGCACCCGTTCCAGAAGCCAGGCTGGGGGCGGGAGGTGGGGGGGGGGGGGA
>JAOXNH010000013.1:4521151-4537201 GCA_028566575.1 Bartramia longicauda
CCCAATATCCTGAGCCCTTCTGGCTCTGCATTTTTTAATAAAAACCGGTAGGAAGGAAACCTTCTTTTTGGAGGAGGGAGAAAGAATAGCACATAGTAAGGGAGGAGGAACAATTTCCCAACCAAGATCTGTCACATCAGAAGGAAAAAGAGCTCCTTCAGCCCCCTGCCTGCTCCTCGCCAGGCAGCTGGGTGTTTGCTCCCCGGTGACTGTCACCCCGGGCCGGTGGCCAGCGGGGATGGGCAGCTGGATGCTGGAGCCTCGAGCGGAGCAGCAGAAACGCTGCACATCACTCATTTCTCTGTCCCTCGCAGGGCTGCCCTCCTCGCTCTCCCGCAGAGGCTCGGTGACCGGCCGGAGGCGCAGGATGGGAGTCACCGATGGATTTCTCCGCACGTCCCTGCCTGTCCTCACCGCCCTGGGTAAGAGCAGCCCCTCGCCTCGCCGGGCAAGGGGGGGTTCCATGGGGAGCCGAGAGGGGCTCTCCGGAGGCGCCAAGGGGGATGTTGCCCAGGACGTGCCATGTGCTTGTCCCGTTGTCCCTCCCTGCTCCGCACGGGGCTTGTGCGGCCGCAGTGGTGGTGATGCCCTGTCTCCTGGGTGGTTTATGCAGCCAGGGGATGGGTCTGTGCTACATCCAACCTCTTCATCCCACTCAGGAAAGAGGACGGGAAGGGCTGCCACACAAGTCTCCCCCTTCCTAAATTCAGATGGAGGTGAAACGCAGGAGATGCAGATCCTCAGGCAAAGCCTTGGCAGGAGCAGTGCCCTTCGCAGCCCGCACTGCCCGGGCTCCTCCTGGCCCCGGCTCCCAGCGAAGCCTCTTTGCCTCCTGTTTTTTCCAGGGATGCCTTTTTGGCCATATCCTGACTGCAAAGATTCCCCCATCCGTCAGGGACCCTTTCTGGATCTCCGGGAGTCTCAGGCTGCGCTCGGAAGGCCCCTTTTCAGCAGGGAGACATTTCATTTCAGACAACTGAGAATTAGATAATGTCTTCAAGCTAATTCATCATCCCGGGCAGAGACCGCTCGCCTGTCCTTATAAATATCTAATTACCTTTTAATGTTCTCTGGATCCCCGAGGAGGCAGAGGGAGGGGTGGCTGCCCTAGATTGGGAGGCAATTAGCCCGTTTGGAAATTGGTCTGACCCAAATCTGGTACACGGGCAGGGAGATGGAGTTGGGTTCTCCCATTAACCAGCTGAGTTCGTGCAACTTGCTCCCTGTCCAAGCTGAGCCCATCGAAAAGGACTCACTGTAAAGCCTGGGGGAGGGGGTTGTGTGTGTGTTTATTTTCTCTTGACCTTTGGCTGATGATGCAATGGATCTCGGGAGCCAGCTGAGAAATCCTCACTGGGAACATCAGCGAGGGACCAGGGACAAAACGATGCCAGCTATTGATGAGGCTGAAGGAAACATTCCAGGGAGGGCAAAGACCCAAAGTCTCCAGATCTGGGCTGTTGACTCCAGCTCTGGGGAGAGGGGTTGGCAACGTCACCCCTCCCTCGGCCCTATCACCGAAAGGATGGCTTCCCAGCCAAACGTAGAGGTTTAAAGCTTACAGAGCACAGAGAGATGACTCTCTAATGAACAGGGCCATCAGGGAAGTCTAAAAATCTCTCCGGCCTTTCCTCATTCAGTAAAAGCCATGGAAAATCTTGAAATCTCAGGGTAGCCAAAGCGCCGGCCCTTTGTTCCTCAGACAGCTCCTCGTTAAAAATAACCCTCTGTTCCTCAGAGAGCTGCTCTTTAAAAATAACCTCTTTGATTTTGTGCACATGTGTGCGTGTGTGTGTGTGTTCAGATTTCCTATAAAACCAATTAATTGCCCAGCTCCCCCACGTGCCGAGGCTCTGGGCTGCGGTCAGTGCTCGGGAGCTAACGGATCGCTGCCGACGGCCCCGCAACCCGGGACACATCTTGGAAAACGTTCAGCTGAGACATTTATCATTTCCTGGTCTCCACAGCCAGCGCAGAGCTCAGCATAAAGGCAAAGCATTAGGCCTCCTGGACACCTGGGCTTTCCAGGTCTGACTTTTCAGCAGATTCCAAATCCTAATAATAACCCAAAATTTGCCCTGCCAGAAACAAGCCACCGCACGGGGCAGGCACTGGCAGCCACCCCCCTGCTCGCTGCAGGGGCAAAGGAGAGAAGGTTTGAATTTTGTCTATTCCAGCAATATCTGGTATAAAGTTTGGAATATTTTTTTTATCAGCACAGAGACCGCTGTGTCCTTGGTGATGTATTTCATGATATGGTATTTTTTCTCTCCCAAACAACAGCACAGGTCACTCCTGGAGCACTGTGTGGAACGCACAACCCTTTCTCCAGCTCTTTTTCCAAATCTTAATTTTCAGATGTTCCCTTTTCACCTATTCCTATTTATTTTGCTGTTCACATTTACTTTTCCTAACAACCAATGTTGTTCCAGAGAGGTGTAACAGCATATTTCCCACCATTTCTGCTCTCCTAGCTGGATTTTCAACACAGAGCTGCATAAGGCATGCCCAAATCTGAGCCCATTACTCCGCCTTTGCACACTTGGCTTGAAGACCTTTCTTTTGTGTTTGTCTTCTCCCCACAGCCGCATGAAACACCCCAAGAAGGTCCCTGTTTTGGTACCATTAAAAGCTTTAGGGTCCTGGGGTGACAGAAGCAGCCCAGAGGATCAGGCTGAGGGGTGCTGAGATTTACTGCTCTCAATCCTGACCATGCCCTGAACTTGTAACTGTTTAATTATTACTTTAACTTCCCAGTTGCTTTGCTTAATGAGTGAGATCCAAGCGTTTCACCCCCAATACCAACCAGACACCTTGGAACTGCAGATACAAATTCATCCGAACTTCTGGCATTGATTACCTTTGAGGAAATCGATGTCTGACAGTTGGATAGTCCATAACCTTGGCAGGGAAAAAGGGACAGCAGTGAAGAGCAACGGGGTGCAGGCTCCGGGTGGAACCAGAAGGGATGATTAGCATAATTTGGCTTGATTGGGAAAGAGCACCCCATGAGAAAAAGCATGCATGTGAGTCTTAATAATATATATTTTATTTGCTAAATAAATAGAAATTATTTACCATATGCTACTGATTAATCTCAAAATGAAAAGCTGTTAAACCTTAATCCATTCACTACCATCTACCAGAACACAATTAATACCCTACTTTCTTCCTAATTCTCCATTAACTCATGATTATTTCACCTGCTGGCCAGAGGAGTGATTTCCAGCTGAGACTCGCTCAGCACAGCTATCGCTGACCCAACCGAGAGAACATTTCCAGCTTACACAAGCTTCTCCTTCCCGAATGTAACTATTTTTAGAAGGAAAATGGCACCTGCACCGATTTGGAGAGAATACAACCCTCAAAACGCTGCTTTTTCTCTTATTCCAAAGCATCAGGCACAGGCTGGAGTTCCTCTCCCCTGTGTGACAGCGGGGACATCAGGCTCCCTCCCAGCAGCACATCCCGGCTGCCGGAGCCGAGGGCTGGGTAATTGGCTGCTGGTCGGACACAAGGAGCAGCCACCAGCTGCTCTGAACCCACCGAGCCAATTAGCGGAGCCCCTCTCCTGTCTCACCCTCCTCTCCGCATGCGACAGCAGCCGGAACATGAGAGGAACCCCAGGAGCTACAGGTAAAGGGCTGCTCCCCCCCCTCCTCCGAGCCCAGGAGAGCCCAGCCGGCCGTTCCCTGCTGGAAGTTACTCTTGCATAAAACATCATACTTACTGGAGTCACTTAATTTAACCAGTGACCATGCTGCGTACTGTAGGGAAGGAAACAGATTGCCGGTTGGCATGGCGGTTTTAAGACAGTTATTAATTCAATTATAAAGCATGGAAGGATCCTGGGGCCGGCTAAGCATCTCGGAGCTTATCCAGATGAGGCAGAGGGAGACGGTGCTGGGAGCTCCCTGCCTTGGGGTGGCTCCGTCCCCACCAAGGGCCAGGCATTTCTCAGGGTGCCAGGGAGGGAACAGACCCGCAGTGAGGACATTTCCAGGCAGCTTCTGCTCTGTTCTTACTTATTTGTGCTGCTGTTTCCATAACACCTGTGTGGAAGGGGCTCTGTTAGCGTTTATCTGGAACAGGCAGGCACTGGGGACAGCTGGCACTTTGCAGTGAAACATCATCACCACCCCAAAGGGTGGCCCAGGCACAGAGGAGGAGAAGGCAGAGAAGTTCTCGTGCTCCCCTTGTGCCTGGTACCTGAGCCAAGCTCGTGACAGCAAGATCAGAGTCAAACCCGTGTCCCAACGCTACAGAGGAAGCTTCAAGCTCATCCCGTTAGCTCAAAAGGGAACCGATACTGGTTTGAGCACCAGCAAACAGCAGGGTTGGAGTCATCAAGACTCCAAGATTCCAAGTCATCAAGAGATGATGTTGCTGATGCTGGGATGGAGGGGATCTGCCAGGCATGTGCAGGGAGGCAGCAACAGAGCTGGGAACTTACTGCGACCACCCAGGTTCTCCTCTCTCCTCCCTTGTCCTGGAGAGGACTCAGGAGGAACCAACCAGTAAGGACTGAGGAGGAACCAGCTCATCTTCACTGCCAGGGAGAAGGAGGACATCCAGGGGTTCTCAGCTCCAGTCTCATCTGTGCATGGTTTTCCAAGAGGCCTGTGTCAGTATTCCTTCATCCGGACATCTTTAAGCATGTCTGGTCCCCCTGGCACGGCAGAGATGGTGTGAGATGCTCAGGAAACCATGGCTGGGGCTGGGCCGTGGTGACAGATGGGTTGTGATTTTCACATCGCTCCTTCTTTTATTCTAGATGCCGTTCTCAGGCTGCCGGGGACACCCTACAAAACTAAAAATGAGAACTTTTAGAAAAAGCTAAATCGAGCTGAGCAGGTTTTCCCTCTCTTGCAGTTTGGTGCCAAGCCCAGAGTAGCACGAGGAACTACGGCCCCGTGTTTGAGGAGCAGCCTGTGCACACCCTCTTCCCCGAAGGCTCAGCAGAAGAGAAAGTCACGCTTTCCTGCCGAGCCAGAGCCAGTCCTCCCGCAACCTACAGGTGAGCTCGCTGCTCGCTCTCCACACCGGGGCTGGGAACACTACCATCAAGAATGTTGCTTTCCCTTCTCTGCTTTTATATAAAGAAAATCACCAACACGGGAATCGGCCTCCTCGTCCACACGTGATGTGCATCCTTCCCAGGTCACAGAGCAGATATAAATCCAAATCCCGACACACCACAGCTGGAAAAACACACATGCACAGCCTCCTATGAGTATTTACCCCCCTCACTCTTTACACTCGCTCTTGGCAGGTGGAAGATGAATGGCACGGAGATAAAGATGGAGCCAGACTCCCGTTACAGGCTGGTTGCAGGCGACCTGGTGATAAGCAACCCCGTGAAAGCCAAGGATGCTGGCTCCTACCAGTGCGTGGCATCCAATTCCAGGGGCACGGTGGTCAGCAGGGAAGCCTCCCTCCGCTTTGGCTGTAAGTTTGTCTCCACAAGGTAAAGGAAATGCAGCCACAGTTACCCTGGGGGTAAACTGAGCCCCCCCTGCTCGCATTAATAAAGGTTGGAGAGAAGAGAGAAGCTCTCCTGTGCATGGTACGCTTGGAAAAATCCCCTGGCGCTTCCCATTAACACGGATGTGCCATAGAAATTTGATGCACTGCAGAGAAATTCAGTAATATCTTTGGATCTCCCTCTGTATAACCACTGAAAAGACCAGCCTGTGGAGGGGGAGATAAAATACAGTCATTCCTCCAGCTGTTTTTTTTATATCCATGGACAGGTTTCACTTTGCATGTTTAGTTTTGCAGGAATTCTCTGCAGAGGAGCGAGACCCCGTGAAGATCACAGAAGGCTGGGGGGTGATGTTCGCCTGCAGCCCTCCTCCCCACTACCCAGGTAAGGTACAGACTCCCTAAAGCACCAAAGCAGAGGTAGGACTTAGCACGTGGAGAAGACAAAGTACCATCCCAGGACCAAGCTCAGCTTTAGGCTGGTCTAGAGAGGGGCTGGATGGCTTCAGTCTCACCCAGGAGGTCACAGGCAACTTGTGCAGTTTGTTCCTCTTTTCTTTTCCCCACGCAGGTTTATCCTATCGATGGCTCCTGAACGAGTTTCCCAACTTCATCCCGGCCGACGGAAGGCGTTTCGTCTCTCAGACCACAGGAAACCTTTACATTGC
Organism: Bartramia longicauda; assembly: GCA_028566575.1. NCBI lineage: Eukaryota > Metazoa > Chordata > Aves > Charadriiformes > Scolopacidae > Bartramia > Bartramia longicauda. Next base: position 4,527,304 of record JAOXNH010000013.1, read on the forward strand.
CAAGACAGAGGCTTCTGACCTGGGGAACTATTCGTGCTTCGCCACCAGCCACATCGACTTCATCACCAAGAGCGTCTTCAGCAAGTTCTCCCGGCTCAGCCTCGCGGCAGAGGGTCAGTGCCCTTGGATTATCCTAAGGGGACTGGGCAAAGTGCACAATTAACAAGCCACCGCAAAACACCAGGGCTTCACAGCACTCCAGCAGCCTCTCGGGCGAGCTTAAGAGCTTACAAATATATTAATTAATTGGCTGGAAACTGGGGGAAGCAGCCCTGTCTCCAGGCTTTGCAAACCCCATCCATGGAGTTTCCCTGTTTGTTTGTAAAAGAGAAATAGTGGAAGGTGCAGCCAGTGCTGGCTCAGATATCCCTGAAACTCCTCTGCCTTCGGTGGCCTTGCAGAGGGGCAGCTGAAGAGACTTCTTGGGCAGGGTGGAGGGACATAAGCAGGTAGGGAATTAAGGAGAAATAGCCCCGAGATGTCGTAAAGAGGTTTTTAGAGAGTTTGGTAAGAGCTGTTTTAAGAGGAAAATTAAACTTAGTCTCTGCCACCTGTAAATTATCCAAACACACAAAGATTTTGCAAAGCAGGGCAACCTTGCGGGTACCTCTGCCCTGTGAGACCTCACGTGTGTCATTTTGAAGTCACCCAGAGCTCCTCAACGCTGCTTTCCTTTTACCAGATGCCAGGCAGTACGCCCCCAGCATAAAAGCCAGGTTTCCTGCAGACACCTACGCTCTGGCCGGGCAGGTGGTGACTTTGGAGTGTTTTGCCTTTGGAAAGTGAGTGCAGCGTCTGTGTCGCTCGGGCTGGGGACGGGGAGGGCAATTCAGAACCTGCAGCTTTCACAGCCCCTCTCTAAAAGGGGTCTGCTGTAGAGCAGAGATGGAGGGGGGACAAGAGGAGGGAGGAACTGGCTAAAGCCATCTGTCCTGCTGGCCAGGACCCAGCTGGGATGGGACCCAGGTGTTACACTATGTTGTAAGGCAGCACGGGGTACCTGGGAGCTGGCCTTCACCGGATTTCCTTTTACACAGCCCCGTTCCTCGAATAAAGTGGAGGAAGCTGGACGGCTCGCAGTCCTCCAAGTGGATCGGCAGCGAGCCCCTCCTGCAGATCCAGGATGTTGGCTTTGAGGATGAAGGCACTTATGAGTGTGAGGCTGAAAACATCAAAGGGAAAGACACCTACCAGGGCCGCATCATCATTCAAGGTAAGACATTTACCAGGATGCCCCCAGGAATGGACTGAGCCTTTGGGAATGAAACCACCACCTCTGATCCTTCTATCAGCCCCAATTAAACCTCTTGCAAAGCCCTAACAAGACCTGCAGAGATCACTGATAGCTTTCCTCAGTGGAGACATTTAAGTGATGGCAAGTAGAGAGAGACCTCCTAACTTGTTCTAAAATAATACTACTAAAATTGAGGTAACCAGAGAAGGAAGCATAGTGGTAAAAATCAAACTTGGCCCTCAACCAAGATCCAAGCCTGGGTTACTTCCCCAAGGGTTAATGCTTGGATCTAGTCAAGTTACAAAACTCAGCTTGCTTCTCTTAGTCCGAATCCAGTCTTTCCTGAAGTTCAGGAATGACTGTATTCACTCTTAAGAAGAGAAACCATAATGTTCTTCCTCAGATCTGGACTCTGCTGTAATTTTGTGCAGTCCACACGCACAGCTGCAGCCAGACCCATGGAGGACTCAGCCTTGCACGGCTGCACAAAAGGCAAAGGCTGTTACTATGGTGAAACACGCTGTGAGAAACAGATCTGCCAGCAGAGATGACACAATGAGCATCCTTCTGCTTGCCTGGCACGACAAACCCTCTCATCTGATCTTCTTGGCTCTGCCGCCTCTCTTGCTCCTTCGCAGCTCAGCCGGAGTGGCTGAAGGTGATCACCGACACGGAAGCCGACATCGGATCCGACCTGCGCTGGAGCTGCGCGGCCGCCGGCAAACCCAGACCCACGGTTCGATGGCTTCGGGACGGGCAGCCCCTGACCTCCCAGGTACTGCCAGGACAGGTCTGGCAGCGAGAGCCAACGCACAGCACAACCTGTGTTCTGGAGAACCAAACACCCAACTCCAGACTTAGACCCTCTCCCGCCTCCCTGCAAACCCATCTCAACCCCCTTTGATCACCCCGCATCCCTATTCCATGTGCCCCCCCATGAGGCTGCAAAGCGATGCCACAGTCCTTACCGACGGCAAGGTCCTTCTCCCGTCGCTGCCATCCCAGCCATTGCTTCATGCAGCCACAGGAGCTCACAGCCAGTTATCAGGGTGGATAAATAGCACCTTGTGCTGGTCTCCGTGTGACCTGCACGTCGCTGCTCGGACACTCGGAGGTCTCGGCAAACAGAGCAGATTGACGTGGGGTGTAGTGGACAGGACACACGGCAAAAATGCCCTGCCTTTTCTCCCCTGGAAAAGCAGGCTGGCTTCAGACTGGCAAAGAGTCTGGGATGAAACTCAACCCTGAACACACGAGGCTTGAGTTCCATTTGTGTTTTTCTCATCTAACGGGTTCATCCTCTTGTTTGCACAGAACCGCATCGAAGTGAGCGGTGGAGAGCTGAGATTTTCCAAGCTAGTCCTGGAGGACTCTGGCATGTATCAGTGTGTGGCTGAGAACAAGCATGGCACAGTATATGCAAGTGCTGAATTAACAGTGCAAGGTAATTTCTCATTTCCCAGTGCTCTGGGTTTCAATGGGACACTGAAGCATTTTAGATCTCTTCCTAATATTCCCACGCTTGTGATCTCAGAGTAAGATAAGAGCAGACAAAAACTGCTTCACTCACCATTGAAATGTAGTTACTGGTTCAACGAGACACTCGACAACCCTTGAAAATTTACATCTTGTGCAAATTCAGTAACGCCGAAAGAGAACAAGGACATCTGTTTGGCTGCAGAAAGTGTACAGGACAGACAGCAGCACAAGCTCCCTTCCGCCACACAGCCCTCCTCTTTTGGGGGGAAAGAGGGGAAAGAAAGGCATTCCAGTATCCATTCAGCCCGCTTTGATGGATGGCGACTGGAACTGGACTGATGCCAAACCTGTTCCACATGAGTCTAAAAGCTTATCTCCTCCTGGTCAGTAGATGCCAGAGATAAATTAAAGGCCCTAAAGCATCAGCTCTTCAACGTTAACCCACTGCAATGCGTGAGGGCAACAGATAAAGCCCACTTCTATCTCTGCAGTTCCAGGAGCTGGATGTCTGCATGGGTGACTTTGGTCAGGATATTACGGAAAACATCCTCTACATTTTCAAAAGCAGCTGTTCTTGTGTCTCTCAAAGACCTTGCACTTGTTAGGGTCATATCCCATTGCTACCTACGGCCCGTCCGTCACGTAACATCTGCCTCGGCAGCTGTTAGAGACCACCCGGCAGCAGAGGAATCGCTCCTTCATCCCACTCACCAGATACTGCCACGCTTCTGTTACCGAGTCATCCAACAACAAATCAATACCTAGTTACACGGCAGCTAAAAGGCTCACATAGCAGGCTTTTCTAATCATTCCTTAATCCTTCTTCTTTTTTTTTTCACCCCCCTCTAGCCTTAGCACCAGATTTTAGACTAAACCCAGTGAAGCGACTGATACCTGCAGCCCGAAGCGGGAAGGTCATCATCCCGTGTCAACCACGAGCAGCACCAAAAGCCACCGTGCTCTGGACCAAAGGGACTGAGCTTCTGGTCAACAGCAGCAGGTAGCAGCACAGAGTCAGCTTCTACCTAGAAAGCATAGCTAAAATCACATCTCTTTTTCTTGCCAGAAGACCAGACTTGATGACCAAAGGGTGCTGCTACGTCCCTGAATAAAGCACTGTTTTACTTCCCTAGATTCCTCTTTAGAAAACTCCTACGTAATGTTTTGCAGTCCTGTCGTTATCACCAATTTCTCTAAAATCAGCGAGTTGATGGAAATTGTCAGATGTACAAAGTGAACAGACATTTTAACCTTCCTCTCGTGTGGTTTTTCTCCCTTTCCAGGGTGACTATTACCACAGATGGCACCTTGATCCTCCAGAACATCAGCAAATCCGATGAGGGAAAGTACACCTGCTTTGCTGAGAATTTCATGGGCAAAGCCAACAGTACTGGAATCCTCTCTGTTCGAGGTAGAGATTTTTGCCTTGATTTGGGGGTCAATCAAGCAAGAAACATCTAAGAATGCCATGATGTGATACTTCTCTCCTTACGCTCCCCAAAATCAATGCAATACTCAGGGAATCAAAGACATTTCAACCTGTGGAGCAGCAAATCTTCTGCCTGACCCACCAAATCCTACCTACAATCCTATCTCCTTGAGACAAGCTTTTCCATTTTCTAACCACAGTAATCCCTCATCTTCCTCCTGTAAAACTACAGCCGTTAGAGAGGGGTGACAACAAGTTGGAAAGTGTTGGTTTAGATGTTCTGCAGCATTAAATATACATCTGGTACATGGACATTTACATCTAACGGCCCTCCCTGCTCTTTCTCTGCAGATGCCACCAAAATCACGTTGGCACCATCTAGTGCTGATATCAATGTAGGTGAAAACCTCACGCTACAGTGTCACGCGTCCCACGACCCAACTATGGACCTCACCTTCACCTGGTCACTAGATGATTTCCCCATCGACTTTGACAAGTCGGAGGGGCACTACCGGCGAGCCAGTGTGGTGAGCAGAAAGGACAATTATGTACCATCAAAAAGGGACAGAAACCCAATACCGGCCTCTTTGTTTGCACGTTGAATGCTGGATTGTGATGAAGCGTGTTCAAATGCTCTCCCTGCTGTCTTTTCTCCATGCAGAAGGAAGCTATTGGAGACCTCAGCATCTTCAACGCCCAGCTGAAGCACTCGGGGCGATACACGTGTACGGCCCAGACAGTTGTGGACAGTGCTTCGGAGTCAGCCACGCTGACCGTCAGAGGTAATTTCTCTGTCATAAGGTCCCCTGCTCCTTACAAGCCCAAAGTAATGACACGGGACCTGCAAGGGACCACCTCATCATCTAATATTTGAACTGGATGGGATAGGATAAGCTTCTGAGTTTTTCTGGAGGCGAAAATTGGACATGAGGCTTCCCAGCTTCCAGAAAAGAAAAGCCTGATTTTAATTTATTTGTGCACTATAAAAAGCAATAAGCCTCCAAAATCTTTCCTCTTAGTAACATGTCCATTTGTCTCCCATCACCCCAGGACCTCCAGGCCCCCCCGGAGGGGTGGTGGTGAGAGACATCGGTGACACCAGCGTCCAGCTGAGCTGGAGCCGCGGCTTCGATAACCACAGCCCCATTGCCAGGTACATCGTGGAGGCACGGACCCTCCTCTCCAGCAAGTGGAAGCAAATGCGTACCAGTAAGTGTCTTGAGGGCAGTGGTGGTGGCATGGTCCATGCTGGCCGTGGGCCACCAGCTCGCTGACAAGTTCTTGCTCCGTGCTCGTACGCCGGCTGCCACTCGCTCTATTTCTTCTCCTCTCATCTTACTGGATTATATAGATCCTGTAAATATTGAAGGCAACGCAGAGACAGCCCAGGTGGTGAACCTCATTCCTTGGATGGATTATGAGTTTCGGGTCTTAGCCAGTAACATTCTTGGAGTTGGGGAGCCAAGTTTACCCTCCAGCAAAATCCGTACCAAAGAAGCAGGTACGTGCAGATACGCTCAGAGGCAGAACGGGGACTCGGAGGTTCCCGTCCCTCCGTGCTGGATGGAGGGGGGAGGCTGGCTTGCAGCATGCCTTGGGCCCAAACAATTAGTCATCTCCTTGAGTGCTCCCAGAGGTGATGCCATCACAACATTTTCTGCCTTTTTGCCCATTTACACATCAAAGACAAAGCAGTACCAGAGCTGGCAGCTAACTTTGCCAGCATCAGATACATATAAACCATTATAAATCTTACCTTCAAATCCAGCATCTTCTAGGCAGTAACAATTTGGAAGGGGGAAGAGCCCTGTGATATCACAGAGCACAGCTCTGCAAAGACAAGGGAAATCTCCCAGCAAATGGCTGTGAATGTTCGTTCTACCTTCTGCTGCTTGAACGTGCAAGCAGAAGGGATGCAAGAACAGCGGGAGAACTGCTCTCAACACACCAAATGCATATTAACTCCTTTCTAGTAAAAGCTCTCCTCCATATCCCTGCTTTTGAGCTTGATTCTTGTCCCATCTGAGAAATGCTGCCTCCAAATAAGCTTGTTGGGCACTGGCCAGTACTCTAGATCTGATTTTCAGAAACATCTGAAATACTCACGGGCTAAAACCATAGAAACCAGCCCTTTCATACGAGCTGTCAAAGCCTGGCTACCCCGAGTCCGCACGGTGTCTGCGCTCATCTCCATCACTATTGTCTCCTTAACCCAACCTGTGCTGTCTGCTTTTGTTTGGGGACCCGACAGCACCTACTGTGGCACCATCTGGGCTCAGCGGCGGCGGAGGGGCTCCCAACGAGCTGATCATCAACTGGACGGTAAGTGGGCAGCAGGGCACCAACCGTGAGTGCTGGGAGAGGGCCAAGGGGAGGAACACGTGCCATTTCTTTGGGGAAATCAGTGCTGCCGTTACAATTTTGACATGTAGCCGAGCCAAACACTGTGCTCAGTCCAAAGTCTTGCTCGTTTGAACGCATCAAGGCTCCCTCTCTCTTCCCACCCCCCTCCCAGCCGACGCTGCGGGACTATCAGAACGGAGACGGCTTTGGCTACATCCTGTCGTTTCGTAAGAAAGGCACCCAGGGGTGGCTGACGGCACGGGTGCCGCACGCCGAATCGCTGCACTACGTCTACCGCAACGAGAGCATCAGTCCCTACACCCCCTTCGAAGTGAAGATCAAAGCCTACAACAGGAAAGGAGAGGGACCAGAGAGTCTCACGGCCATCGTCTACTCTGCAGAAGAAGGTAAGGTGGGACTGCAGCGATTTGGAATCCACCCTGCTTTGTCCAACCTGTCCTCAACCAGCTCCCTGCAGAGCTCTGTCTGTCCGGGAGCTCAACGATAGGAGAGGTTTCTTTTACTCGAAGTGATTTCAGCACAGCATTTATCTTTTACTACAAATCCACAGCGAGATGTTTCCCTAAGCCCAGCCATGGCTGTACAGCCAGAGCTGGAGAGCAGACACAGATCCTCCCAGCACACAGCTGTAGCCCTGCTTGTCCTGCTAAGTCCCTAAATCCCTTCCCCTCGCTCCGCTCCGTACACATAATACCAGCTGCCTGGCTGCTCGGTAACGGTGCTGAGGAGAGCCCCTCGCTTCAGGATGGTGATTATGCTGCCTGGAGCGAGGAAAAGGATTTTATTCCCTTCTGTTGTCTTTTACAGAACCAAAAGTGGCTCCTTTCAGAGTTACGGCCAAGGCTGTTCTGTCCTCAGAAATGGATGTGTCCTGGGAGCCCGTTGAGCAGGGAGACATGACTGGAGTGCTTTTAGGCTACGAGGTACGAGCCTGCAATGGGAATGAGAGACACTGAAACCGAGATCCAGGAGCCCAGCAAAGAAAATTCCCCCAGGCCAAGTGAGGTGAAAGGAAACAGCATTTCTTTCCAAAGATGGATGATAATTTATGGACAGCATGAGGCTCTAATGGGGCCAGTCCCACTGCTCACAAGAGAGAATAGGAAGAGAGAAACATCCCTTTTTTAATGCTTGCCTTTCCACACAGGCTGTCACCTTATTTTTGGGCACACGCTAAGGAAAATGCGTAGGAACAAATACCAAAGGGTCTCCAGCACTGGTGGTGGATGGGGCTGGTATCTGCAGATGCCTCTACCTTTACTAACCCCATCACACCCTTTTCTATTCAGATCCGGTACTGGAAGGATGGCGATAAAGAGGAGGCAGCTGACAGAGTGAGAACAGCAGGACTGGTCACATCGGCTCACGTCACAGGCCTAAACCCCAACACGAAATACCACGTGTCAGTCAGAGCCTACAACCGGGCTGGGACCGGCCCCCCCAGTCCCTCTACCAACGTCACGACAACAAAACCACGTGAGTGAGCCCTGACCACCTCCATCCAGCACCTTGTACTCCCTGGGGGTGCTGAGTCCTCCAGAGAATCCCCAGTGATCAGCTTTTGCATCTTGGTGTGCTAATGCCATTTAGTTAGCCCATAAAACAGTTCCCTGAATTTCCTCAGATCAGCCTTACGGTCTATGCATCCCTTACCTGAGAAGATCTGTGCTCAGAGTCATGTTTGCTGGGTTCTTCCCTCTAAACCAGCCACCAGCCCTGTTGATGGTTGTAGAGTCTCAGGAGATGGTTGTAACCTTCTCATCGGTTCCTGACTTACTCAATCCTGGTCTTGTTTTGTGTCTCTTAGCACCGAAGAGGCCACCTGGCAACATCTCCTGGACTTTTTCTGGATCTACGGTCAGCATCAAGTGGGACCCAGTGGTGGCGAAGGCAGATGAGTCTGCGGTTACAGGGTACAAGGTACAGGCAGCCTGTAGCTGGCCTTCTCTTTAAGTGACCCTAAGGAAACCCCAGTGAACATAAACTCAAACTTGTCCCTTCCAACAGATGCTTTACAGGCAGGATTCCCACTCTGCTCCCACGTTATACCTGGCCAGCAAGAGCCGGATCGACATCCCTGTCCCTGAAGACTTCACTCATGCCTTTGTACAGATCAGGGTGACGGGCCCCGGGGGAGATGGAATCCCAGCAGAAGTTCACATCCTCCGAAACAGTGGTACGTTCGCTCCTCCGACCGTCCACACTCCATGCACCAACGCTCATTCACAGGGGGTTGAACAGAGCACTCGGAAACGAGCTCAGAGAGAGGAGTTAGCCTGCAGGACCACTTGTCTGCCATTCACTACCACCCTTCTCCAATAAGTAATGACTTAGTCATCCGTCCTCCCCTATGGTCACAGCACAGTGTAATAACAATAATGCTATTCTGGTTTTAAATCCCACTCACCCTTCCAGGAACATGGAGGAACATCCAAGCCCAGTGTTTTAGGCTGAGACTCTGGTCTTTGGTTCCCTTGCGCTCTTTGCTCAAAGGATCTTCTGATGTGTTCCTCCCCAGCTGACCTCTCCCCAGACTCTGAGACCCTTCCAGTCCAGTCTGCACCGACCTTAATTTTGCTAAAGCCCTCGAGGCCCCACATGAGCCCAAATCACATTCACTAAGAGGGAAATCCCGACTGTTTGTAGGGCCCCAACCCCCAGATCCAGCAGGTTCCCTTGATTCAGGGAGTAAGTCCTCAGCGCCCATTCCCACATACAAGTGTTCCTGGGAGCTCCATCAGCAACAACCACAATATGAGCACAAAGAACCCCAGAACTAAGAATTTACCCACCCTCCCAACTCTTTCCTTAAGATTGTGTCTGTGCAACAGGACAGTTGCTCCTTCCCCGTTCCCTTTCTTTCAGGGACAAGTATGATGGTGGAAGACTCCGTGACGAGGCCGGTGCCACACGCTGCCGTTATCACAACTAACTCTCTGGTAATGGTGGCCCTGATCAGGTACCTGGAGCTCTGACGATGGCCAGCGTGGCTCAGGACACCCGGACACGCTTCCTCCCAAGCCAGCGGGGAACTACGTGACGCTTGGCTGCTGCAGCTTCAACTTTGTACCCCAGCAGCATCACAGGGAAAGGATTTGACAACGTCGTTTTAAGGGAGGAAGAAAGAAACAGCTTGGTTTTGTTTGTTTGGTTTGGAAGAAGATAAGCTTTCATACAAGACATGGGTCTTTAACCGATTAAAAGTTTTTTAAAGAAACGAGTAATCAACGAAGAGGAATTCGACGTGAATTCTGACAGCCAACTGCCCCACACACTGTATCCAGTAGGTTTTCTGCCTTATGAAGCCATGTACTAAAATAACCAGACTGCTAAACTTGACTTCTTTTTTTTTTTTTTAAATATGTACAGTGAATTTTGGGGGGGAGGGGGAA